>VZTD01002526.1:45328-267605 GCA_013397725.1 Rhagologus leucostigma | reverse complement strand
ACAAGATGGTGGGAGGGGACAGGAACCCATGTGGGCGGGCACAAGATGGTGGGAGAGGACAGGAACCCATGTGGGCGGGCACAAGATGGTGGGAGGGGACAGGAACCCATGTGGGCGGGCACAAGATGGTGGGAGGGGACAGGAACCCATGTGGGCGGGCACAAGATGGTGGGAGGGGTGGGAACTCGTGTAATAAAATGTTGGGAGGTACCCATACACTCCCTAAGGGGGAGGATACTGTTGTTTTTGGGAGTGCTCTGGTGGCACCACAGCTGTGTCTTAACAAAAAAAGCAAAAAATTCCCCTTCTGTGCTTTTTGTCGGCCTCTCTGGAAGCCAGGGGAAGTGCTTGGTGATTTTTTTTTTTGTGTGTCTTTAAATGTAGGAAAACACATTTGGGTTAGGGTGGTGGAAAGCTCCTTTTTAACCTTCTGTCCTGTTCCTGCTTCCTCTTGCTACACACCAAAATTGTCTTTTGATAATTTCATTGGGAAACAACACCAGTCCTGTGATACAGTATCTGTCTGATCTCTTTTTCTGATAAATGTTCTTTACAAGCTACATGCCTATGACAGAAGTTCTGAGAAAGACCTCAACATACTTTTTGGCTTCTTTGTGGAACCCAGAATATATTTACAGCTTGTAAAGGGTTCATTGTTCCAATATATTAATATTTTTGGCTCTATGTGAATTTTTTGGTAATTTTATTTTCTTGCACTTGCTGGATAAAATACTTCAACAATGAGTGGAGCCAGCTGGCTCTTTGCCCTCGTGGGTTTAAATAGTTCCCCGACCTCTTTGGATTTGTCTGGAAATTGACTTGTATAAACACCCTGGAAATAGTTAATGGGACTCTCACACCACTGGGCACTTACTATCATCCTTATTAGAAAATAAATGCAGAAAGGTTTTGATTTCGGCTGAGGGGTTTATAGGCAGTGTGTTTGAATTACTAGACCTTCAAACAAAAAAAAAATCCAAAGGACCTAAAGCCCTTAAATATTTGAATACAAAAGACTATATACGTTTATTAGTCGTTTTAGAAGTACTAAGAACCTCTGTTTGAGTAAGAGGAGAATAAAAACTCCTTCTGTAGTTCTAAAATAGCAATTAATACTGCTCTTCTGGGTCTCTGAAAATCATTAAAGTATCAACAAATGGAATATTTCACTTACATGCCATTTCTTGATTCTCTAATTGATAATTAGGCTAGCAATTAAATCAGCTGGGTCTCCTATCACACCCATAAATGCTTACTCATTGTCCTACTTAATTAACTCCTGCTGCTTAGTCACATTTATCTCAGGAGTCTTCTTATTGCTTTCATGCTTTCCGTGAAAAAGATAATTTGTTAATGAAACAATCAAATCCGTAGTTTATTGTGTCAGGGCTTAAACTGCGCTAGCATTTGTCAAGAGAGATGAAACTTCTTATACCGGCACTGTGAAAATAGAACTTTATAATGTTCAAGTCTTATGCACTTATTTCTCAGATGAGGGAATGTAGTAAATGAGTAGTTAGTCTTAGGTCTTATTAGGCTCTTATGAGCACAGGACAATATTAGAATTGTACTATGAGAAAAAAGTCAAATAGGATTTTAATGAGCTAATAACGATACTGAATGACAGGAATACAGGTCTGTTGAGATTCCAGAGTCTTTTGCGGAAAGTCTGGATCTTGTAGCTAGATACAACAGCATTTGTCATCATGTGACAAATGTTGAAGTAGATCCTACATCACTCAGTGTATCATCTTTAAATAGAATCAAGTCTCAATACTTGGTGCCTTTAAGATGGGTAAATTCTATCTGGATGTGGCCATAAATGCTGAAATTCCAATTCTTCCTGTCATCTTCTAATTAGGAATTATCCAATTATTCAGCTGTTCAGTAGTGCTGCTGTTGAACAACTCACAACTGTTCTTCAAGAACTTACAACTTGTCCTTAACTTGAGAGCTGCAGATTGTCTGGAGTCTGAGATACCTTTCACCTGTGTCAGGCATCGCCCCGCCCCTGGGGAAGCAGCTGGGTTTTTTTACAGCCCCTGTACTCCCTTTTCTCAGTGAAAAGAAGTGCTTGTGGTGCTGTGTTCTGATGTAGGCTGGGTACTGATAGGGATTAAAACTAACCAAGGGGAAAATGAGATGCTTTAACCCAAATACAGTTTTCTGTGTAGCTGTACAAATGCTTCGACCAGCACATGATGGGGCAATGCACAAGGGCTTGGAGGAGGGCAGTGCTGGATGCTAGGTCCAGGTTTTTCCAAAGTTTTAGGATGTTGTGTTGACACAAACACAGGTGGTACTGCTCTGTGAAATAAGTCAGGGAACCAAATAAGCTTAAATAGGCTCTGCAGAAAGCCAGCTCACCGTTTTAATCTCTTTCACAGAACAGCTCCACAAGCACTTGTGCTTCTGCATGGAGGCAGCAGACAGAATGGAGACAGGAAAAGATGATGTGAGCTGAAATGAACAACCCAGGGTAGGTGGATATCTTAATCCTGTACTGCTGCTGAAGACTCTGTATAATGCAATTTTGGCTTTGTTGATGTTTGCCTTCTTCAAAATCCGAGTTAATTTTTGGTTTTCTGGAAATCTCGTGTGTGTCCCCTGATAAAAGAATGTTAAGGCTTTGTATGTTGCTTGTTTATGGAGAGAAGTGTCCAGATGAGTACATAAAAGCTTTATGTGTCCTAGTCTGAAATTACTTGAAGGAAACAAACCTGTTATCTTTTGAGTTCTATCTAAGGATTTGTGAGTGTTGTTTATGGACATCTCCACTCCCACAGAATGTGCTGAGATTTGAGTCTACGTGATACTTGGATTCAAGTGCTAAAGAATTGTTGCTAAATCAGCCTTTGAATTGTGTACCTGTTTTCTGAACACTTGAGAAGCAAACTAGCAAAGGTCTGGTATAACAGAAACTGGTTTTCTTGTGGAGATGATGGTTACACAGAGTAATTCTTTCTTCATGGGAGCAGCTGTGGCACAGGGGGCTGTTCAGCTTCTACAGCACAGGGTCCTGCTGGGTGTTTATATATCCATTTGTGTATTTGTGCTTAGGCTTTTGCATTGGAATTCTTTACCAAAAAATTGTTTACCAAAAAATATTAGTTAGTACTGGCAGTTTTGTGTTTGCTGCTCCACAGTTTGCAATATGAGGTGTGGAAGTTTAAAAGAGGAGTATTTGAGCATAACTTCAGTGTCTTTTTATAATGTTTTTACATAATATTTCAGATGTAGGCAGCCTGAGACTGCCTTGTTATGATTACTGTGATTTAAGTAATGAAGTCTCATTGACACAGACTCTGGTTTCATTTAAAAAAACCCTGCTAAAGTCTATCACATCAAGAATATGTTAATTGGAGTTCCTGAATTTCCATTTATGAATGTAACCCAACAGCCTGGTTAGAATCATTATATGTTATGGCAAAATTTAGAACTCTCATCTTATTGTGGCTGTAATTATCCAGTGGCTTTTGAAACAGTGAGGGCATGTTTGTTTTCCCAATGATAACACATTCCTTTTTTATCCATAAAATGGCACTTACGGCTACAGCTTTATGCAGATTTCTGTGCTTGAAAAATTCAGTAATTCCTGGAGTTTTATTTGGTTTTGAGCAGATTCATTCCTTTTTGTTCAAACTAAAGATTTATGTGAGAGACTGCTTTATACTAAACCAAATGGATGCACTTATATTTCTATTGCACTTGGTGGAAGAGGTATACATGCCCTTCAAACAAAATTATTTGTTCTATGGATATGGAGACCTTTGTCACTTTCAAATTAGAGAAGGTGTTTGCATTGAAATCTTTGAGTACCAGGCAGTGTCTCAGAGCGCAGCTCCCCAGTTCTGCAGAGAGCTTGCAGGATGCTGCCCTGATGCAGTTTCAAAGAATATGGCCACCACTTGTAGCCATTGGAAAAATCACTGGTAAATGCCGATGTGCAACACTTAACAGAACTCTCCTGCTGATACGAGAAGTACCTAGGCACCATATGAATTAAAAATGGAGAAAGACACAATTTTAAATTTCGTTGCATTGTATAAACTGAAATGAAACTCTTCATGGTCTTTGAAAGTATTTTTTGTTTCAATACAGCGCGTGTTTCAAATCAGAAAGTGCCTCCTATTTTCCTGTTGCCTGAAAGGCAGGGGGTCTGGGACATTTTAATCGCTTTCATATCCTACTCTGCAAATATATTATTTCTCCACAATAGTTTCTTTGCATGAGAATTGCTTAAATGATTCAAAAAGGATTGAAAAATATATTTCAAGTTTTAATTTTATGCACAAGACATTAATGAGCAGTGCCCTTTAGAGACTTGCTGTCAGTTTAACGTATTCACAATAATCTCAACACAGATGTTATTCCATCTAAATCCTTTTAGAGGGAAGAAACCAGTAATTTTTCCTTAGAGAACGTCAGAAAATATGTTATTGTTGAAAATTTTGATCCCAGAATGCTATGTGAAAAAATCATTGCCAGGAAGAAAAAGTAGCACATTGTTTCTGAGGTAAAAGGCATGTGAAACTTTCTTGAGCCTCCTGTAAATTTTAAAACAAGTGAATGTTCTGCTAGTCTCATGCAATTTTGCTTCCCTTGAGGGTGATTGGAGGCAGTGATGGGATATCAGCATTTAACTGTATTCTAATTTAAGAGAGTATTTGTTATAAGATCAGATTTCTGTATTTGTAGCCATCACATGATGAAGTTATTGTCTCTTTGGGATATATTTTCCTCTGCATTCTCTGAGCATATAAATTAAAATACTTGCTAGAAAGTACATACTTGGAATAACAGTTTTTGTTGGAAAATGCTTTAAGTACTCTTTCTGTTTTGTGTTCTGTGATATGCCTGTGTTTTCTCTCTTTGGTGTATTCTGCTTGCTTGGTCTTGCCTGAGAACAGCTTTGACAGTGGAATTATAAAAATGATAAGATTGTAAATATTATGTTGCTCAGTATTGAGGAAATACTTTCTGTTCCACTTGATCTTAACTGAGATTGATCTCCAGTAGAGAAGCTGTAGCCAGTTCCCTGGATAGACCCCAGCCATATGGGAGTGGTGCGTAGGTAATGTGAGAGAGGACATTTGGGAAAGTGTTGGATGACTCAAAGCAATGGTTCTGCAGTTTTCCCAGGTTCTAAGAACGCTTCTAGGACTACATAAGTAAAAGAATCATGGTTGGGAGTGAGTGCAGTACACAGTGCACCATCAGTTCTGTGCAGAGATAGCTGGTTGGAATAAGTCCCATCGGGTTTTTCAGAAGGTGTTTGGAAGAGGAGGAGGGTGAAACATGTTCACCCGTGACCAAAAGCAGGAGAATTGCTGGTTCCAGTCAAAGAAATGTTTCAACCTTTTCTGGGGAAAGAAACAGCTCCTACAGCCACTTTGTGGGTACTTTGGCAGAAGTAAAGGTCAGCGTTACGTAACACACAAAGTGGGATCTCGGTTTCAGGTCTATTTTATGAGCCCTGATGCACAGAATGGCAGGGATGATGACTTGGTGAAACTTCAGGATACTGCAGTGGAATGTCCTTTATGAAAATGTATTTATTTTGCAAAAGCAGATATCTTGACCTCAAATAGCTTTTAATTTCTTTAGTTTGCCATTAAGAACAGTACAGAGAAAATACCTGTTTATACGATGATAGAAAATAGCTGCAAAACTCTAAGCAAACACCAAAAAGACAAAATTTCCAAACATTTGCTTTAAATAGGATACATTTTACTTCAAGTAACAAGCCTGGAGAATGAAATTCCATTCTGTCGTAGAATACAAAGAGAAAGAAATGCATTCAGCAGCAATTTGTTGTTTTAATAGCAGCTATGGGAGGTCTTGGGATTTAAATTATTTACACTGTTATACTTGTGTCTAGGTTCATCCTATTTTATACTTAGTTGCACTCAAAATGCTCAGTTTTTAGATGTATGCACTATAGGTAATGTTGCATTGTGAAAAATGGTTGTACAGTGCTGTAGTAGGAAAAAGACAGCATAACTCTGTTTTCCCAATATCAATAGTATTGATATTGGGAAAATATAGGATGTTTGTATTAAATTTAGGTTAGGATTTTGTTGCTTTTGTTTGGTCTGAAAGTAGAGAATACTTTTTACCAAAAAATATTTGGAAAAAAGGTTTATTGTTATTAATTACTTTATTCAAGGTAATTTTGAATATCAAAATTTGATCAGATTTTCTGCTCCGTATGTAAACTGCATCTTTAAAATTAACCTGAACAGGTTCATTCCTGTAAGGAAAATCGGTGTTTAAATAGGTGATGTAATAAAAAGGCAAATGATGAAACACCTTAATGTATCTATAGACTTTGGTTTAATAGTTCTTTGACTAACCTGGGTTATGACATATAATTTAACACGTACACATCCAATTCAATCAAAACCTCTTTCAAGAGCATCTTAAATAGTACCCACTTGTGCAGACTTTCACATTAAAGCAATTATGGGGGAGGGGGATTTGTAAGAACAGAAAGTAAGTTTACTCTTCCTCTTTATAGTGAAAACAAATGTGTTTTTCTCCAGAATCTGCCAAGCCTGTGTTTTAATGATTTAACAGATGGAGTTGGCACATGTGAACCTGGAAGATGCATCTGTCTGATTTTTCCAGTCTGAGGATTTTTTAACTGCATTAATGGCACAGACAATGGTAAAATATCACCTCCCCAGGCTGCTTTGCTCTCCTAACACATAATGTCTTTTAAGGAAAAAAAAAGTGATAGGAGACTGGGGTGAGCAAAAGGCCAGAGAAATGAGGATTTGAAAAGTTTAGTATTTTCTGTCTTCACTGCATTAAGCTTTTAAGCCTTTCACTTTGAATTTCATGTGTATATGGTGTGGAAACAGAAATTCTACCCAGGCAACATTATGTGTGATCTCAAGATTTTAGTAATTAATGGCTTTAAGTAAACACCATTTAAATAAGGAGACCAATAGCCACCAGTGCTTTGTCCTTTGTAACTGAAATTGAGTGTTGCTTTTCCAATTTGATAATTTTAATTTTTGGGGGGTTAGTTCTTGCAAAGGTTCTGCTCATATATAACTTTTTATTTAGCAGTCTCATTTAGTCACTTGTACTGTTCATTCAAGCAGGCAAAGCAGATGCTTAACTGTTTGGAATGAGGGCCTTAATTTGAATTTCTTTTGGACTGGAATCCTTAGGACTCACCTGGATTTTCTGCTGAAACCGATGGAATACCTTTCTGTGCTAAAATCCTGAAGTCTCTTGGTTAAATGCAATGATTATTTGCACTGAGCTCTGGGGTGACACTGCTTAAGCAGGACCAGATGACCCAGTGTGGTCCTTTCCAACCTGACCCATTCTGTGGGTCTGAAATGCCCCAGCAGTTCACAGGAGTGGACTAAATTCCAGGCTCTTTGTACTTCTGCAGGTGCCTCTGTAAGAAAGTGCCCCTTCTGAGGAAAGCATTGTCCCAGGGCCAGATCAGTACTCCTGTGTGCTGCTTGCGCTAACACTACAGATAAGTGCTCTTGCTTGTGGAAGGCTCCCTCATTCTGTTTGTCAACAAAAGTGTTGTGATAAAAAGAAATTAAACTGCTCTGGGCTGTGAACTGTCCAGTACTTCCTTGAACAGCACCGTGCTTTGTGCTTCACTTCAGTTTTATTTTACTGCTGCTGAGAAAAAAGATTTCAAGAGGAACATACTTAATTGTTAATGAAATTAGCACAGCTTTTCTGTCTGACATCGAAAAAATTTAAAATGACAGTGAAAAGGGCTAGAAAAACTATTGCAAATTCTCCAGAGTTTTGGTTTTACTTTTTGCTGAAGGAAAGGGGCTAGTGATAGAGCTGTGCATCAGAAATGACTGCAGTGATGTGCTTCACTTATCTGTATATCTATCTTTGGTTCTGCCCATAACAAACTAGGACTTGCTAGCTGGTCTAATGAGGGATGGTGCCTCTGTCTATGAAATTTGCCTGGCCAATGTTATTAGATTATGAGTTTTCAGAAAAATCTATTCAGTCTATGCAGATGCCCCACCTGTAGTTCCTGGTAAAATGGAGAAGGAGGTGGAGTTTGTGGTTCTACAGCTGTCTTGTCTTCTTTCTTCCATCTCCTTACATCTCTGTAGTGCTCCAGTCCTGATGTCATGGACCTCTTTGAGACTCTTAAATTATTGAAACACATTAGGTAAACTTATTGAGGCTGCTTCTCCATTTCCTGGCATTTTGTATAGCTTACCTTGCCTTTTTTATTTATCTAACAATGAGATGCTTTGGGCTATCAACCATCGTAGGATTCACCCTTTGGAGGTGCCTCTTTCATTTGACGACAGTTTAGGCTGCCAGCTTCAAATAAATTCATAGTTTCAGGTTGTAGTTAGGTGGGCTTAACACTACTTTTGCTGTCTGTCATGTAAGTACATAAATAGGAGGGTTTCAAAATGGCCTCACATAGTTTTAGAAAAAGATTTGATCACATAGTTTTAGAAAAAGACTTGAGCCACTGCAGAATCAGACACATTTATTTCAATAGTCTTATCCCTGATTCATGTTAGGTAGAAACAGAATAAATCTCTTCATTTTTAGTGAATCAGAGAAGAGTGCTAGGAAACTCCTGCGTTCAGAAGCACTCGAGTCCCAGAAAGGAGGTGCCAGTTTTCTGCAAGCCTGGGATACTGAAAATATCACTGCATTAACCATAGCAGATATTGCTGTTTGTTTCCTTAATGCCCTTTTGTATTTTAACAAATGGCTGTAATAATTTTCATCCTCCTTTTAAGGTTGGATTAATTGGTTCATTGTGTTCTTTCTTCAGAAGGAAATGTGTTACTGATATCCCTTGGTATGAGTGACATATGGGTTCTAGCTGAAATGATAGAACGTCCTTTCATTTAGCAAAACAAAAGTATGCTTGGCACTCTGTTCTTCTTTGCTGCTCTTCCAGCCAAATTTAATTTGTGAGTGATGTGGCTTTTTGTCATTGGCTATGGTAGCAGAACTTCATCTGGATGAGATTCTTCATGCTTGTGAGGTGAGGTCTGTAGGGTGGCAGCAATAATGAGAGAGGTGGTGTTTTCTCTTGCACTGCTATCTTCTGCCAAAGTGTTTAATGTTGCAGCTCAAATCAGCCAACAAATAGAAAAGGAGGGAAATATCTGAAAACAGGAAAATGTCCTACTCTGTATGAGTTCTCTCCTTCCTTTCAAATTTTCTGGTAGGTATTTTTCTTTTAAAAATGATATGTTTTATTTTAAGACAATCCTACAAAACACTACAAGGTAAAATTTGTGCTAAGGGAAATTGCCTTGAAATGCAGCAATGGAAATGGCTTATGTTCTCCAGGATTCAAGCCAGTTAAGAAACTGGATGATTCCAGAGTTTTTGTACATGCTTTGCTGTGTGTGAGAATACATCCGCTACGAGCCTTCATTTCAACCCCAAACCTTCTCTCAACACATTGAACCCTGTTATGAATGAACATGGTGCTGTTTGTATCCTACTGACTGTTTCTTCTTTGTGTACTTGTCACAGCACTGTTAACTATGGGAGATTACTTTAGGAGTCTTTTGCATGTCGTGTACATTTTCCCTCTCCAACAAATTCCAAGTTGCAAGACTGTTGCCAGTTCAGGAATTTTTATTAGCATTTAATTCCTTATTATTTTATTTTGGACACTGATAAGTAGGTTACTTTATTCATTAAACTGTAGCTTTCTACTGTGAACTGAGATGAATTTCATCTTTCAGACAAAAGAATTTCTCCATTATTGAAGGATGTTCTCATGTCTAAGTATTAACCACATCACGCAAGCTGAGTATAGATCATATAAATTTAGCATCAGGTCTAAAAACTGCTTAGAACACAGGTGCTGCCTCCTAACTCTAAGTTGTCTGGTTTGGAATTTATAAGTGTGTCCTGGATAAGGAGAGGCTTGTTGCCAATTTTAAGAAACTTCTGAGAGATCACAATTTTGCATCAGTGTATGTGCGCATATGTCGGTGGCGCTTGTTGTTGAGAAACTGTTTGTACTCAAGCATGGATTTAGATTTTTTTCAGTAATCTGTTGATTAATTTTTTCCAAGGAATAGAACAATTTGTGTGGAAAAAGAAAAGGTTAGTCAGTATGCAAATGTAACTACCAGCTTCCATGATCTTATAAACCTCTTTTTTTTCACAAACCAATTAGAATGACGGCTTTCTTTTAAATAACGTGCTGGTTGTAGTAGAAAACTATTGTTGGGAATAACTTTGACAATTAAAACCAATGCAATATAAACTTAGTTTTGCATCAATATTTGTAAAAAAATATATCAAAACACAGGTAGTGTGACTGGAAATGCCCTAAGGCAGTTTAGACAAGATGCCAGTGGAACACGAAAGAGGGTCAGACTGACCCAGTCCATGAAGTCTGTCCTGAGTAATTTGAGTAAGATTTGTCTTTCACTGTGACCATGTAGCAAAAGAAGAGAGTCAGCCAATAGAAGCTGTTAGTACTGAAGTGTAACTGATGTAAGAGAAGTGAACAACTCTTCCATCACGACACTGCTGGTTGCCCTCTCTGTAGTGGTAAACACTGAGAGAAGACAATACTCTCTGCAGCACAAAGTGTGACTGAATGCCTTAAAGGACTAGAAAGTGCTAAATGACCTTTCATCACTTTAATCACTTGACTGGGTAGGAAATCTTTTAATGAAGGTCATAGGACTGGAAAAATATCATAGATGATAGTGGAAGTGGCATGTTCTGCTCCTCCTGATTTGGGTTTTTTCCAAAAATTGTCTCTGCAACCAGTATCTTTTTCCTTGGAAGAAAATACTTCAGCACAGTAATAGTAACAGAATCTTAAAGTACTCTGTGGTATCAGATGGTGAGGAGTGGTGGTTTTTTAAAGCAGTGGTTGGTGTAAGAAATCAGAATTTAAAGACTTTCTCTGTGTCAGTTGTTTTTGTAATTCTGTTTGAATGCCTTTAATCCTGTTCCCACTGTGTAAAATAAATCACTGGTATAATTACTGGTGTTCCTAAAGACTGGTTGTGGCCTTTAGAAACTGTGCCAGAGAAAATAAAGTCAGTTTGACTGTACATTGCTTTTTGAAAATGTAGTCTTTGTTGGGTTTTCTTGCGAAGTAGTCTGGAACTGCAGTCCAGTTACATCTAGACCCTACGCACTGGTTGCTTATCCCTATAATGACAATAAGAAGCCTCTTGGGTGACTTTTTGTGGGCATGAATCAAGTGATTGTCTTGTCCTTGTTTGAAACAGGAAAAACTGTAAGTGGGGGGGGAAAGCCAAGCAGCTCAGTTAAGAGATTAAGCTTTCATAAGAGGCTGGGATGAAGCCCTATAATAAATTTTAGGCTGATGACCTTTCAAAGAGAGGCTTGGAAGGAGAGCAGAGATTAGAGGTTTGGCTTCATATCCACGAAGAGTTGCTTGGTGTAAACCTATAGGGAGTGAGTGATTGCTTGCAAGGGTATTGTGGACTGAAGGAAGAATATGATATATTGAAATTTTGTTAATATTTTTAGTTTGGAAGATTAGCTGGACTCAAAGAAGCTTGTCCTTTCATCTGTAACTATAGAAGTTGGAAGAAAGTTTATTCAGCTGAAACATGGTTGTTTTTCAGTTCTGGTTTTTTTTATAGAAGAGCAGGGAGTTGTCCACTGCTGTCAAGAAGTTGATAATCAAGAGTAAGAGATAAATCACAACTTAAGTATTCAAGAGTAACAGAACTGAGGCAAGATGACATTCAGTTTTCAGAGACGGCTGAGCTCTTTTTGTGCGACTTGAAATACTGGAGGTTGTAGTGCTGAGAGCACATTGATTTGATGGCACAGCTTTCCAACTCTGCTTCCCCTGGGCACACTGGCATGGGACCGTGCTGGTAATTCCTCTAATTGTCTCCAGTTCCATGTACTCTCCTTTTGGTCTGCTGTTTTCTGCTATTCCAAGGCCTCAGTTTACATTTACACTGGCTCATTACACAAGACTGCCTTTAACATACATTGACTCCTTATACTGTAATTTGAGAGATGCTTTGTTGTTCCTTTCCTAATTGGTGCAATGAGAGCAGTCTGCAGAGACATCAATATTAAACATCAGAAAAGGGTTTTTGAAGTAGAGCTTGATTCTGATGAGCCATGTGAGAGTGTTGCAGGGAAAGAGAGCTATGCTGGCATTAATAAATGAAAACAGCCCGCCTTGTTTGAACAGAGAGACAAATGAAACATTTGTATCCTTGGTGATTTGGATGCTGGCAGAGAAGTTTTTTTTGTCAGTCCTTTGACTTCAGACACTGTCTTATAATTTTCACTCAGAATATGTACCAAAGAAAAAGGAAGGCAAAGTCTGTTTTTTATTTCTTTACATGTTCAGCAGGAAGACAGTGATTTGTATTCAGACACATCATGTTGTTACATTACAGTGTAATCCCATGAAGTGTGATAGGTCTTGAAAGATAAAAATGTCTCTGCGGGACAGTCACTCTTGGGGAATTCATTTATCAGTTTGTATCATGGCTCTCCAAGTCAAATCAGAACTGCAGAAATTCCAACATCTGTGTGTGCATGCTCTTGCTTTTTAAGAATCGAATATAAACATAAACAGTAGGAGTCCTGTTCCTGAGATGAAGTGTATGAGCTTTGTCATAGTGTCATTAATATTTTGTGTTTCTCAGCACATGCTGACTGTTGTGTCTGTGGCGTTTGGGATTTGGGCTTCACAGGGGCTCGTGCAAATGTTGCCTTCAGTTTCTGTGTTATGTAAATTCATTCCTTTTGTACCACTTTTTCTTGGCAAGTTTTGCTTTCATTTGTAGCTTCTGGTGGACCCAGGCTCAGAGTAAAGTGTAAGTGGAGAAGTGAAGTTTTCATCTGATTCTACACTAAAGGCTTGCATGTGTGAATTTTAGACTCAGCACAAAACCGTAAGGCCTTGAAATTCGCTTAAGTCACGTACCTGCACAAAGCTCTGTAGGATTTAGTGAAGTCTTTTTACTTGGAGTTTGTCACGTAATTTGGAGGTTTAATTACACTCATGAATCTGCTGAGGTTGTTATAATTCACCGTGTTTCCTTAGCTGCAGGTGAGGGAGGCAAGGGAAGACTGCAGAAAGAGTTGTGGTAAGACTTTTACTTAATATGCTGAGATTTTCTATGTTTTTCCCATGGCAGCTTGTCTGCCAGGTTACATTCCTGAGCTTCAAATATCACTGCAAGCTAGACATCTCTTGAAACCTGACCTATTTATTCCATTCCTACTCATCACTTTTTGGTGAGGAGGCTTACAGCTAACTTTTCTGCACAGGAAAAAGTTAGAGAAAAACACATTTTACATTAATTTTCACTGAGAGGGTCAGAAAAGCTGTTCTGCAAAGTGCAAATTTTCTGATGGAGCACAATTTCTTCAAATCTCAGGGTGCTGCAAACAATAAGTATGAGAACAACGGAAGAAAAAACAGTAAGAACAAACTTCTCACTTTTATGCAATCTGCCTTGTGGTAATGGAGCAAAGCAAATTCAGTTTGCAAATTCAAATCAGGTCCTAAAACCATATTGAATAAAATAAACAAATGTTGCTTTATTGAAACATTTTAATAAAACCTGAGCGTCCTAAGCATCATGACTTCTGCATACATGGAAAACCTTAAGAAAATCTCACTGTTTTGTTTAAGGTTTTCAGATTCAGAAAGAGCTTAAATGAAATTTAGCCTGGAGCAGATTACCCTGCAGAATGTATCTCTGTCTGTGTGCACTTGAATGAGTGTGTAACTGGAGTGGAGGCTCCCTTTAGCCAGCTCTCTCCACATGGGTGAATTTTACCTGGGCTGTCTTATCCCAGAAGGCAGCAACAGCTGGTGGCATTGTGTCAGAAAATGGAAAATAACTTCAGAGACTCAAAGTCACTCTCCAAAGCTAGATATGTAAGACAAGTGAGGGAATGGTGGATTGCAACATATCAGTCTTTGATTAATCTCCACTGGGCTGTTCAAACAAATTTTCAGTTTTTATTAAATACAAGCTCGGTGTGCTTCATTGATGAGAACAGCATGTATCTTATTTTTATGCCCAGCTCTCACTGCAAGCTAATGCCACCTGGCATCAGTGCTGTCTTGAAGCTTTTCTTCAGTTCATTCAAGACTTGATTTTGCAGCTGCTGATGCTTTTTGAGTGCCCCCTCCTCAAATGGTTCTATAAATATGAACTGCAGAAAGCAATGCTCCCAAAAGGAATAGGATGGTATTTCACGTGTGATGAGCCCTCAGTTGGCTTTTTGAAGGAGCTGAACTTAGAGGTTTCTCTTTGACTCTTCACATCTTGTTCTGTAGCTTCAAAACCAGCAGTGGTGAGAGATTGATTTTTAAATGCCCCTCAGACTTCCAAGGGAGAAGTTGATGTATTTCTGGCAAGAACTGTGCTTTGTTCCTATGAGCCCTTTTCCCGTGTGGCTGCTCCCCGGGCTGGGCTGGGCTGCTGGGTTCAGCAGGGCCACCTTTCTCCGTTATCCTGTGAAACAGCTGTGCTGCTGGAATGAGCTGCTGGTGGGGCTTTGTTAACACTGTGCTCTTCCACATCTCACCTCAAGGCTGGACAAATAAAATGGCATTAGTAGTGTTATCGGATGCAACTAACAGTTCCATGCCAAGTGGAATATCTCTTGAATTATCAGTTTGTCCAGCTGTGGTGCAGCTATCATGAAAGATCCCCAAGGATTTTCTGTAGGCATTGTGAACAAGGATGGCTCTTAAATTTTACATTCAGGCACAGTCCAATTGCCACTAAGAAATAAAGGTCAGTATAGAAACTGGAGTGAAATGTGAAGGCTAAATTAAGAAGAGAAAGGTCCACAGGCAAGTTAACAACACTGTTCTGACCGTCTGATGAAGACAGACATAAGCATGTCTACATGCACACATTTGCTTTTCTGATCTGTGCAGTGTTTTTAAGTGGATCTTCAGTTCTCCTAGGAAACCATCATTAGGCTAATTGAAATGCTACCTTTAAAAGCAACAAATGTCATGATACATCTTTAAAGGCATTCAAAGAATCGAATGACATTCATGCTAGGAAATAAAGTGCAGCCTATATAAACATTTCAAGCAGTGTGAAATAAACTATAAATGTTTACAAAGCCGCTAGACTTTGCTTTTATTTTAAGCTGAGTTTTAAAATGATTTTAAAGTGTTTGCAGCAAGGTGGGGGTAGAAGTAGGACTCAGTCCCAGAGAAGTGGATTTTTTTTCTAGGGAGTATTTAGCAATGGGAGCTCTCTGATTCTCTTTAGAGAGCAAATGGCTCGCGGAATAGTTACTACCACTATTTGTGTCTTGTCAATTGAGATAATATTCGTCTTCTCATTAAATAAGAACACGCAACTGGAAGTCTGTTATATCTTTATGGATCTCCTTCTCTTGTTGAACGTTTTACTCATTCACACCAGGCAGCCAAATTCTCTAGTACATATGTGTGCTTTAAGATAAAAGATGCATATGTTAGAGATTTGGCCAACAGTCAGGGAACTTTACTGCAAAGACTGATTCTTTTTCCCTATCAATAACTAAAAAATAGTTCTAACAATAGCCTGATATAACTTTGCTGTCATAGTGGTATTTGGGGAAGAACTTGGGGTTTGTAGGCTATTGGTGACTGTCCTTCTGAACCATGTTAGAGGGGATCAGAGTAGCAAACCTTTTGTCATAGCGAGATTGATCTTATCGTGGGATGGGAATGGCATTGTCCTTCCTTCATGAGACCAGCAAAAGTCCATTTGGCTTCCTCTGAGGATAAAATGTGGGCCCACTTTGTAAAATAATGTATTTATTCTTAGAAAGTACCAACTTTTGCCTAATGGCTTGAAAACAGACACACATTTTAATCAAATTTGGTCCATTTTTTTCCTACAGATGGTGCTATTTTCCCATGAAAAATCTTTAAAAGTTTGAAAAATCAAATTCGATGCCAGTTCGTTTTTAGCCCGAAGGAAAAAGCCAGGATGTTGCAAGGACTGTTAGGCTATGAAGCTGTGTTGCTCTGGTAGTGGATGGAAAGCAAATGGAAGCTTCCCAGTTCCAAAAGCTGTCCCTCTTCATTTTGCCTAACCAGCCTCTCAATCTGAGCTCTGAGGTGCTGTCACATACTGGAATAGGTTCATACAGTGCTGGGATTTATTTCTGTGAAACTAAGTTTTGCTATTAAGTGCTCATGCATGCAAACAAGTGGCAAATATGGCTTCCAGAACTTTCCGGGTTTTTGTATTTCTGAATCTGTTTTATCCCTTGTTCTTTATAATGACTCACTCTTTTATCGCTTTTGAAATATCCTATAGTCAAAGCAGGGGAGGTGAGTGGTCATTCACCAACCTGGGAACTAAACAAATCTGACTGTTCTCTTGAGGTACAAGTTTTATGTATTAAATGCAGTGGACAGACACTGAATACTGGCAGGAGTCTTGTGCTGCTCAGTCCTTCTCACTCTCCTCTTACGACCTCACAGGATTTAGGTGGTGGTCAGCCTGATAATCTGTTCTGAATGGTGCATTCTTACTCTACATTTTTCTTTTCCTGCTGACAGACTGTTGATTCAGTGTGCTCCTCTTAGAAAAATATCTGCAGCTATTCCTAACACATAACACAACGTGAGTGATCCAGCTCATTTCACGAGATGTGACTGCTGTGTTAGGCAGGTATAAAATTATCCATGAGGACACTCCTTGTAATAACAGCCTGTTGCCCCGCTTGTGCCACTCAGTACTTTTTCATTTCTGGCTTGTCTTGAGTATAAGTGGAGCTTTCAGTCTCCTGGATTGCTACTCATGCAGAGAGCTATTATGTGGGGAAAAAAGGAATTTGATGCCTGTATTAAAAAGTCCCCCCAAAATTTTTTACATTTAAAGTCAAAGTAAATTCTAAAAAGGCAGCAACAGCCCATATTGTATTTTCTGTCACTTTCTGAAAATCGCATTCCTGGTGTGTGCTGTGAACAGGTCTTGTTGCTGCTGATTCAGGCTCAGTCTGAATCAGGAATTTGTCAGAAGAAATTTCTGATAAAGAACCCGAAGTGTCAACAAGGCAGTGCTGATATCAGGAGGAGTTGCCCTTCTCTGGAATCACACAGTGGGAGTGCAGAAAGCAAATCTCATTTCTCATTTCAGACCAGTGAGGGTTTTGTTTTGCTTTTTTGTTGGGTTTTTTTTTAACTCAATGTGTGTCATGGGCTGGCGACGGCTGAATGTGTCCCTCTGTGGAGACAGTCGCTGCTGGAAACAGGCTGTCACCAGCAGAGCGTGTGACCAAAACAATACAGTTTTCTTTCTTTCTCATTTTTCTCCTTTCAGAACAACTCTTAGATTCTGTATACTGGCAGGCAGGAGGAAAAGACAGATGGTGTGACAGTGGGAGAACAATCTATTTTAGCACTAATAAAAATGGGTGTGGAGATTCATACACGGCAGAAAAATTATAAACCAGGCATACCAGGGATAAAGCAAGATAAGCAGTGACCTTTCAGTGTTAGAGCTGCGCAGAGATGTTTTTTATTTTGCACTTGAAATTTAGAGTTTTAGTTTCTCGTACTGCAAAATATCTATTAAAATGATGGTAGTCCTGGTGTACAGTTTAACTCCTATTTCAAACATTATTGAGCAAAATATAATTTGGTTACAGAAAGTAAAATACTCTCTTGTTCAAAAAGGGTTTTTTTCCACCTGC
This sequence comes from Rhagologus leucostigma, assembly GCA_013397725.1. Lineage (NCBI taxonomy): Eukaryota > Metazoa > Chordata > Aves > Passeriformes > Rhagologus > Rhagologus leucostigma. Next base: position 249,920 of record VZTD01002526.1, on the reverse strand, counting down.
ATCAGTCCTAAAACTGCTTTCTCTGCACATTTTGTATGTGCATCAAAAAAGGAATAGAAATGGATGCTGCCCCCATTCTGTGAACTTCAGTGAGTTCCTGACAGTTCACCTGTCCTGGCTTGTGCAGCTCTGAGGAGTCACTAATAGCTGGGAAGGAGAGTGTCCATCGCAGTTCCTGTGGGAATTCTCCCTGTGTAGCAATGTGCTCGATTTGAGGTTTTTTCCCTTGAGCATTAGGGCATGTTTCACTGTAAGGGGATGAGGCACACTGTAGCATGGGCTCTTGTGGAAGCAAAATAATGGGATTTCTTGTTTAGTCAGTCATTGAAGTCTCACCTCTTCCTTTGTATTGAGGTTCCTTTAGCCCTGGGGATTTTATATCAGTCTGCAGAGCTGGTAGCTGTAACTGCTGGAGGGGATAAAGGTTGTCAAAATTAAATTATGCTTCCTCTTGAGAGACCTTTTACAGGTCAGCATAGCTAGGCCTGTCTTAACTATTTTCTTTGAAGGAATTCACTTTAAATTTCCTTGAAATTAGCACATCTTCCAGGAAGGAAGGGGATACATGAGCAAGAGGCAATGAATTGAAAAGAAGTTACCACTTCTGTTGCCCGATGCCAACAGTGTGTCTATCTTCTCACTAGTAGCAAGGGAAATATTTCCTCTCTTTTAAGATATAGACACAGCCAATTCCCTGTAGCTATCACTTGACATCTCACAGATTTGACATCTGCAAACTGATTTAATTAAAATTTGGGCTACCTCTCACAAGTGTGTAGCACTTCCAGCATACAGAAGTGCCAAGCCTTTAGTTGATAAAATAAGTTGTTTCCAGAGTTTCTAAAGATAAAATCATCTAATTAAGTCACCTTTCTGTTTGCCTCTGATTTAGTTCTCAAACTAACACCTAAAAAAGTCTGAGAAAAAAACCCCACTATCACTTTTCTCATAAGTGTCATTACTTGAAAAGAAATGTCTGACTTTCATGGACAGTCCCATCAGGGTTAGCAGAATCTGAGATGTTGACAGAATCAGTAGGGATATTCCTGGGAGGATGCTCGCTGCCAGGCTCTGCCTGCGGAGATCCTGCAGCCAACATTTGCTGCGCTTTGAGAAGTTTGGTGCAGGGCTCTATTAACTGAGTTATAAGAACAGCTGTGTGTTCTATACCACTGCTCTCAAACTGCCCTCAAGGATGGAAGAGGGGGATAAAAGAAACAGTGTGGAAGGAAGGAAGTAACAGAAGCCCAATTCAACTCTCATGGAAGTCTACAGGAATTTTTCCGACGACTTCATGGGAACTGAATTAAGTTGTTGGTGAGAAGCCATGTTCACAAAACTCCAGACCTCCTCTTCTATTCTACATCTGCACTGGATCTGTTGAATTTACTAGGAATAAAAATCTAGTTTACAACATGTGGAAAATAGAGGGGGTGAAGGTTATGAGAAAACCCCAACTTATTGATGTGGGAGTGGAGACCTCTTGCAAAATGAATTGTTTCAAATATACTAAAAACGTGCCCCCCTGAGCACCCAAAGCCTTCCTGCATTCATAGTCCCTGACTTCATCGGTTTCACCGCATTACTTTTCAATCAGCAAACATCATAAACACAGGAAGGCAGATTTATGGCTGTTTATTAGCCAGCACCATTTCTGTATTTACTGTAGTGTGAAAAAGGAAATCGGGGAAAAGTGCTATAAATCTCAGTGGCTGCAACCCAGATGCATTTATTTACTTACTGGATACTTCCCTAGTAGCTTAGCAGATGCCTGCTAGTTTACACTTATATTTTGAGCATATCAGCGGAATGCTCTAGAGGGATGGGTGTTAAAATCCTGCTGGGGTCTGTTGTGGGCACTGCTAGGAAGGAGCTACTGAAATGTGTTCAGTTTAAGCAACTAAAATAGTTATTGAAGAAACACCAAGGTGTTAACCAATCACTGTGTGTTTAAAGGGAGTGTATTTATAAATTTATAAGTATATAAATACACCATCTTGCAATAACAACAGGAAGATAAAGATCTGGCTATTAAAATAATAGGAATAAAAGCAAAATTCCTGACTTGTTAACATGAAGATATTCTCTGTTCAAAGAGGAACCACAATCCTCAAAGCTTATCTAAAGTCCTGGAGCTGTAATATCCCGCTTGTGCTGTGTAGGGGGGTGGTATCAGATGGGGAGTTCTGTTTCCTGCAGGCCAGACCCAAAGGTTGTACTTTACCATTGGAGATATAATTGTAATTTATTCCAAGATAGTAAGTCATCTGCCCCTGGATGACCTATTTCTAGCTGCACTTAAAAAAAAAGTTATTGTGGACATGGCTGTTTTCTAATGTTCAAAAATGCACAAATACTTGCTTACAGAACACTTCTGCGTTGTTCTTTACTTAAAAGAAGATGTGTTTATTGAGAACATGACTTCAGAAAATGTTGCATTGCCTAGGCCTGTTCTTTATACCTTCATTATCTAGAAAAATTTAAGTAATGACTGGAAGTTAAATTGAATGTGTTTAGGCTCAAGTGTCTGAAAGATCTGTTTAATTTATCAACTTTCCAATAAAAGCACAGCTTATTTTATTCAGTTCAGATTTGTGGTCAGATGCAAAAGCTGGATCCAGACATGTGGTTAAAGTCCAAATGTATTTTTCCTAAAGGGAAATCATGAATCCATTCAAGCTAGTTGAAATATTTACACCGATGTTCAGTGAACCAGAAATTAAGTTCACCCCCAAACCTAAAAGGTTTTAATTTTTACTATTTTTTTTCTACTTACTATTGGCTCTTATTGTTAATGCTGTTTTTAAAATGAGCAGTAAAATGCAAAGAGTATAAATTATAGATGAACAGTTTCAATGAGGCTGTTGATTGCAATGACTGAAATCTAATTAAGCAGTTTAAGATTTAAGTGATATTATTATTAAAGAATTATGTTAACAGAGCATTTGATCAGCCTCATAATTTGTTTTATGTGAATTATACTTAGGAGATAATGTGATTCCAAGTGACAAAAAGCTCAGTTCTGTTTCTTTTCTCTTTTTTAGAGAAAACTAATATGCTATATTTAAATTGAAATAAATTGACAGAGAGGTCTCAGGGAAACAAAAGCACTATTTCGGCAACTTACTTTAACTGACTTATTATAAATACTAATACTGACTACTGAGTTTGAGATGACATTATGTGAAGTACTTTTAAAACAGGAACAGAAATATGTGTGCAGATGAATGTATGCAAACATGTGTATATTTTTGCACAGATATGCTAATGTGTTATGGTGACAAGCTTATTAGCAGTAGCCAGCAAAATGGTTGTGCCACACTACCTTTTTGACTGTGAAATCTGTAAACATCCAATTTTTTCTTTAAAATAGTTCAGTGCATTTTCTAAACCAATGGGAGTCTACTGGGTGGACATTTATTATTTAATTTACCATCATACGAATGTATGAACAGATTGGATTGCTTCCTGTGTGATGCAGCTAAGTAGCGATCATGGGGACAACGTGCTGGATAAATATATCCCTTATTTTTGGAAATTGGGTCTGTGCTCGGTGACTCTGGGAGTCAGCCTTGGTCTGGTTGTATTTAATGTTTGTGCTCCTTCTCACTCTGAATTCCATCAGTCCCATCCTCCTGTCAGGTCCCAGCTGAGCATCTCCTACAGAGTCAAGAGACAATTCAGCATATCTGGGCTAATCACACATTACACTTTCTTGTTGCTTGTACACAGATGTTGTCTAGCGTAGATGTCCCAAATTTCACTGCAAATGTTAATTTCTGTGAGCATCCTTTCCACACCTCAGTGCCACAGAGCATCTTGGTCAGCCCACAAAGAGAATAAGCAACTAAAGGAACAGAGAAAAACAAAAGAGGGATCATTTTGGATACAACTGGACACCAAGAATTAGAAAAATACTATATTTTTGTATTGGATTCCTTTGATTTTTACTGTGTAGCTCTTTAAGTTTGTTCCTTGGTTACTGTGAAAGTAAACCAGGTGGGGTTTCAGTCTTAAAATTTCAGTGTCATACAACTGTGGGTTTGTTTGAAACCAACTGTTATATTTCAGTGCACAGCCTGACGAGTACTGTGGGGAAATGGGCACAATTCCAGGGAGACAATCCTGCTTCTGGGTTAGATATGTTGTGCTGTGGTTGCTGCTGCCTTGACCCTGCTTTGGATGAAAGGACCATAATGTCACAGCATTACCATTTCCCTGTCCACCCCTCACTGCCTCTCTCCCGTAGACATGTCTGGGATTCTTGAATCAGCTCCTGGAATACTCTTGATAAAAGCAGCTCCAGTTCTGCTGCTGCGTTGTGCCCTCCCAGTTTTTGGACATCCAGTCATTTTGATTTCATTGAAATATTGTTTTAAGGAGTTACTTGTAATAGATGGTCTCTGACACATGTTTATTTTTTAAGCTTTCAAACCAAACAGGGTAGGGGGTGAGGGAGCACATCATGGGGAATGATATGGGCTTGAACAGAGAAGGACTGAGGGTGACAAACACTGCAGAGGAAAGAGAAAATCTTGAAACAGAAAAGGAGACAAAGCAAGCATGACTGGATGATTCACTCTTTGCTGGGCTATTGCTTTGTGTATGTCAGTACTCACAGCAATAACCAAACCTTTATTCCCAACTCTGCCCCTGAAATTTGTTGTGCTTTTTCTCATATGGTTCATTCTGTATCACTCCTTGAAGACAAGCTCTAATGAGCCAAAATGTGCAGTATTGTTTTGAACCCATTCTTGGTTTTCTTTTCATGTCTGGAAGGATGGAAAATTAATTTTGCTCTTGATCTGGTTCAAAATCTTCCTCCCACACTGTGGAGCCTGGATGTGGTGTTGGAAGATAGTGTGTTCTGGCTACAAGCATCAAAGTGAGATCCAAAGGGCAAGCAGCTTTAAACATTTAACTAGTAATAATCTGGTTCATAAAACTGACTGGGTGTTTATGGATGACAGCATTGATACTTTATGCTATTGATCTAACAGATGCAGTTAATCCTGTATTTTTAGAATATAAAAATATGCAAAAGTCATTCTTGATAGATAAAAAGAGATAACTCAGCCAAGTGCTTTTGAATGTTGATGTGTCAGCAGCCTTGCTATCTGTCATTAGCATTTTTTTCTTTATATCTTAAGTTTAATCAATACTTTTCTGAGGTTATGATCAAGTAGCATAAAACATTTTACAAATTCTGTTTGCATGTGATGTATTTTGTGTTCTATGAAGGCTCTGATCTAATAGGTGATACAGCAGCATTTGTAACTACTCACAGACTATGGCTTAAATTAAAGGTGAATGGCCACTTTTGTTGTTTCGAGTTTTAAGCATTAAACTAAACATGCTTTTAAAGAGATTGAATTTTCCTTGGTCCAAACTGAGTTCTTTCCAGGCAGTCTCTGAGGTCCTAAGCCAACCTTTTCACTGGGAATCATAAGAATCCCATAAGAATTTTCAGGCTTACTGCTTCCAAAACACCTTGAGATTCTTAAGCTTAGGTACAATGGAAGAAGAATTGTTTTGTTGGCATATGAAGTGACATGCTGATAGATAGGTACCTCCTGAGTGGTGGTTTCAAATATTAAATGATGATTATCCAGAGCTCCAAGGCACTGATTCTTTGAAAGGGCTTGCAGTTTTGTGGGAGTAGAATGACGGGGCTGATGGCAGCTGATTAATACCAAGCTACTAATCTATACATTCTTTCTTCTTGACAAACAGTATAAATTAAGTTCTGGGGAAAACGGGACCATCCTTAAATCTGAGGGCAGTAGAGAGCCTGGTCAAGAGGAACTTGCCCTATGTGCCTCCTGCCTTTCCTTCCTTGAGCATCTGCCAGTTTCAGGGACACAATCCACCACTCTCCAACACTCTGTGGGAGAAAACTCTTGTGAATGCATTGTGTATGGAAACTGCAGGAGAAATCCATGCCAGAAAAAGCATGGGATGTAATTAGGCAAGGTAAGCAACGTGTGAGGAGGAACCGGAATTACCTTTGTTTATTGTTTATACAAACAGCATGTGATGCACCCACTCATTAAAAAAAATGGGAGAATAATGAAATGTTTATACTTGTAGAGTCCTAGGGAAAAACTGTAACTCTTTCCACCAGTTCTGTACCTCTTACTTCAGGTAGTGTTATCTTGGAGGTCGTGGGGAGAGTAGTCATTTGTACAAGAAAAAGAACAAGCTCCAGTATGACTGTAGTACAGCTTGAACTTTTAACTTTTGTTTTTGCAGAAGTACCAGTCAGCTGCACAATCTCTCTCCATTCTTCTCCCCTCTAAAGGTCAGATACCACTTCTTCATTATGTTCACCGGCTTTTATGCCAGCAGCTTCTGCTTGAAAATTTTCATGTGTCACTCCTACATCTGCAGGGTGAAACATCTCTCTGAGGCATCTGTCACTCACTTGCAGCTGACACCTGGTCATAAAAATGACCTATTTAATATTCACAATCCATTTCCTTTCATTGTCACCATGAGGATATGTTCTACCTTTTCCCTTTCCTTGTTAGAAGTGTAGACTTAGGGGTTAGATTGAAGATTCTTTGACGGTAAAAGGAAGATTTTTTGATGCCTTGCATCACTGTATTCTGTCAATTTTATTTTAATGCTGAGGAAAAATCCCCAAACAAACACTGCTTTCTGACAGGGAACACCAGAACACTGTCATACTGAAGGATCGCACTTCCTATGCAAGCTTGGTAAAATTGTTTCCATAGTGCAAAGAGTGTCATATGAATCTCATAAATTACAAAGTATCATAGCATGTTATTGGAACTCTTGTGGGATTTCAGTGCCTTGTGTCTTTTATATTACTTGGAATATGGTGCTGAATTGTGGAAAAATTAATTTAAAAATGAATTTTAAGATGAGAGATCTCCTGCATGTTACAGAAGTCTGTGTTATGCAAAAGAAAACAGTATGCATAACCTAGCATGTTCCTGACATCTCTTTGAATTGTTGAGCAAAACAGTCTGTTTTTTTTTAGGAGACACAATAATTCTCCAAAAGTTGCAATCTGTCTTTGGAGAACCCACAGGTTTGTCACTGAATTTCATTATCAATCAAGGCATTTTTGTGTGAAAAAAAGGTGCCTTGAAGAGAACTAAATGTAAGAAGAGGAGGATAATCTCCAGGATAAAGATGCTGCTTCTGTTATAAAGTCCTCACCAGTTGATCAGGTTTAGCTGTAGTGTGTATTGGATTAGAATTTTATTTTTATTTTAGAGTTTTAAATTTTTTTTTCTCCTCTACGTCCCACTATCATTTCCTCTCAAAGTAGTTGAGAATAATATTTACTACTTATTCATTACATAAGTGATGCAGAAAATCAGTTCATCATAGTGTTTCCCTAATTTTGAATTACCTAGTTTGCTTTTGCTTTATTTGAAATAGATAAACATGCACAAGGTAATTTGGATACATCTTTGTCATGGTAAAATCTGTCCTGATTTAATGTGGTTATCTGGGTTGTGATTAGTCAGGTCACTGGCATAATAAATACAATATTTTTTTTCCAAAGAGAAGTGGAAATTGAGTCCTGTTGCTAGAAGAGGAAAAAAAAAATTACCTGAGAAAATCATAGAGAGAAATTGCAGGCTTTGGGAAGTATAGATCCCATTCTCCACCTCTCCTCCCGTAACACTGATCCAGTGTAACATCGTTACTCATCTGTGCGCTGCCTTCGGGATTTGTTCCACCACATTCCACTGGACTTCTCGAGGGGTAATGAACCATTCTCACTGACTTACCACACCAGAAACCAGGCCTAAGCAGAAATATTTTTTTTTATGCTTGGCAGTCTTTTTGCTGGAAAATCTGAGTTAGGAACTTGTGAAGTAACCTTCAGTATTGTTGGGAAGTATAAAAATTCCCACTGCTTCCTGCCTCTGACAGTACTGAAACACTCACTGCCATGTCGGTTCGGAAGGAATCATACTGTGTTTATGATTCCTTTTAGCTTTGACCTTGAGGAGATCTTATGAATCACTTTAAGTTTCATGAATTTATCTTAAAATTACAAAACAATGATGACTGTGGCAAAGGACAGTACATTTGAGAGACAAAACAAAAGAAGAAAAAAGGCTGACAGTGCTGGAAGCAGCAAAGCAACCACAGAAGTGTTTTATCAGTAATGAGAATGTGAATTCTAACAGTGAGATCCTACCTCTGTCTGAAACGAGAACTATCAACTGTCTGGACACAAAATTCTGATGAGTTTGTGCTCTTGCCTAAGAGATACTTCATGTTTTCGTGAGACAGTTTGGAGAGACAAACAGAGCTCTGGCCTTATGGAAAGATATCCTGTGTGGTGTAAGTGAACAGAATTCCACAGAGATTGGGAGAGCAGGTTAATGGGACATGGGGATGAAAAGAAAAGTTCATCTAATGGTGAACGTGGCACATCTTTGCCATTGCTAGCTTATGTTTACTAGAATATTTAACATTCACTGTGGGCTATAGCCCTTTCTTCTAAAGCTGAAACTACTGTTAATGTTTCTGAAAACTAAAATGTTACTGATCAATATGTGTTTTGCATTTCAGTGTTTTTCCAGCTGTGAGAGCAGTATAACTGCAATGGTTGGCTGAAGTTTTTTCTTTTAAAAGGCAAATTAAATCATGCTCATTCTTTTAACATATTCATTGAAGAATTAGCACAACTCTAACAAGAAGTTGTCATCAGTCATATATGTTTTCTACTGATTTGCTTTTAGGCAAACGCTGTTTACTTCTGCTTAGGCTGATTTGGTTATTAAGAAACCAAAGGGAGCAAGGACTAGTTTCCCACTTGCTCTCCTGTTTGGTGTTGCTCGGACCATGTCTCCCTGCATTGCAGGGGAACTGAGCCTCTGACAGAATGTTTTGTGTCCTGATTCTGAAGCGTTAGAGATCACTTTATTATCTTAGGCTCTGCACATCACTTCAAAGACAGTAAATGCTAAGATGGTGTGCAATCATCTGTCATATCTATCAGGTGGGCAATGGATTCACACTACAAAGCCTTTTAAATTCTGTAGCAATCTTTGAGAACCTTATCTGAGTGCGTATGTGACATGAAGGCACCTTCAGACTCAAACTGGCTACCTTGAAACGCTTTACCTTACTCCAGCTGAGCTCCCCCTGAGGTCAAAAGCAGGTGAACGGTCAGTGGGTGCCTCAGTTTTCTCATTATTGTTTCTAGATGCATCAATACCAAGTTTAAACACAGCAAACATCACAGTCTGGAAATTTATATAGCTGCTAATGCAGATACTTGCAAAATTTGTGAATCTTTAAGGAGCTGCTTTCAGTGTGTGTTCAGATACAAACAGATGTCTACTATATATTTGATGTGGAAAAGCTTAGGGATATGTTGCTGTTCTAATCATTCCGTTCACAATATTTATTTATACTTACATAATTCTAACTGGATTTCCATATTCTAGCAGTGTGTGTAATGAAATGTGATTTGTACTATTCTGTATCATCCCAGAATGAGACTGGGATATCTGACTGACTAAATAATGTGTGATAAACGTTATTACATAAACTCCATTGTACTTACAGTTTGGGGCATTCAGCTGCTGTGAACAGCTAACATGGGATTCTTCAGCACGAATTCCTTGTTTAAGTGAAGATGTATCTCAGTGCTTCATTATTAGGGCTCAAACAAACCATTTTTGTAACTTCATTCATTATCTTTTTCTCCTTCGTTCTGTCTTTTTCTCTCTTTTACCTTCAGGAAAATCTCCGAAGTGTTCAGACTGAGAATTTGCTGTCTCAGCTGTCTTTGCCTTTCCTGGTGCTTTGTGCTCTGAATTGGGTCACATGCAATTTTGCAGTGATACAATCGTCCTTTTTTGTGAGAACCCTTCCTCCTCAACTTGTTTCCTCTGCATCTTCAATCTGAACACGATGAAAGATGCACTAAAAGTAAGGCAGAATTCCTTTATTTAGCTAGAATTTCAGGCTGGAACATTCATAGTACTTTTCCAGAAATCTGCAAAACTATTGCTTCAAGTTCCTTAGTTCTGAAGAATTTAAGCAGAAACTCAGTCTTCAGACCCCAGATATGACTCAGCCATTGTGTAATTGTTTTCTGTGGTAGTGGAGAAACTGATGTTAAATGATGCCCAACTTTAGTTACTGGATGAATACTGTTGCTGACTGTAGGGAACAACTTCTCTTGTAGCAGCTAAAAGTTTTGAAGTTTTTTATAATGTGAGGGGACAACATATCGGATAAAACTAACAATTAATTATAATGCTAAAACAAGGAGTGTACCATTATATTGTCATGGCTATGACCATCTAGTCTGATATATACCTCTGGCAGTGGCCAGTCCCTCATGAAAAAGTTGCAAGAAAACCCTACAGCAGACAATCCTGGAATTTTATGCTCAAAAATGGCCATCTGTCCTAACCTCAAGCCGTGTAGAGGCTAACTTGTACCCTCAAGCAGGAAATTTTTATCTGTGATTTTTCCCTCTATAGAAAGATTTACATACAAGCTTTTCAACTCTACTCGATCTCACTTAGTTTTTCTAAGGTATTGAAGAGGTGTGAACACCGTATGTGCTCTGCAGAGAGTGTCAGTGGGAAATGAGAAATGGTAAAAACTACTGAAAACAGCAGCGTGTGTTTGAGGTTTGACTCCTGTCTTACTTGCTTATTGCAAAGAGCAGACTGAAGAACCAGATGATACGTGTCAGAAAAACTAAGACCCTCGTCACTTCACAACAAGAAATATTGCTGATTTCCCTCTGAATGTTTAAGAAGCAATTGCAAAATATGTCCAACGTTGGCTGCTCCTCTAAAAGTCTGGGCACTATCCAGGAGCAGACTCAGCAATGTTAGCATGGTAAGAGACAGGCTTATCTCCAGGAAGTTTAGAAATGAGGAATCCTAGAAATCTCATGAGGTAAGCCAGTCTCTGAGAAACTCAGATACACTAGCAAAAATGAAGGTGTTCAGACAAGTTGTATAAGCTTTTACTCAATTGCTAAATTCTGATTATTCATTTCCAAACTTTAGGAGAGTCATATAAAGCTGTGCCTTTTGCTGAAAGTGTGACCACTGTTATGCCTAAAGGACAAGAGAAAATAGCTGATACGCCATGAGGGCAAAAAGGCATAGAAACAAGAAAGTCTCAAAACCATGGCAGTGATCATGAGGGCTTTTACTGACCCAAATCATCGTCTGTCTTAGAACTACTAGACTCGGCTCGCTTTCCAATTTCTCCTTGCAGCTGGTGGGAATTTGGACAGCTGAGGATCTAGACAGGGACTGGGGCAGAAAAGCTGTGCAGCCTTTCAGCACTGTGGGTTTGTTTTGCAGTCCAGCACTGCCCGGTGATCGCAGCCTGCGGTGCTGAGGGATGTGGCTGGACACGTAACATCAAACACATGCCTTTGTGTGGCCTTTGGGTGGAAAGCATTCAACCCTCCTTTATTAGTTGTGTCTTTAAAAAGGTATCTTCTGAGGCATCTTTGAGTAAAGGATAATTTGATTCACTCGCTCACCTTCAAAAATTAACTTTAAATGATATCTCAGAAATGGGAAAAGCTCCCTACCTTCTTGCTTATAGACAGGGAATGTTTTCTTGAGGGATCAGATGTCTAGAAGCTTTCACAACGTGCACAAAACAACTTATGACAGAATAACAAGCTGCCCTGTGCCATCACGGCAGCTGGCAGTGAGTCATTGCTTCTGGCCCTGTAATGCAGACCTTGCGTGTCTGGGAAATAATGCCCAGCCAAGTGTGATTGCAGCCTATTATTAAGGCTTTATTTGTGAAATCGGTAGAGCTGAGGTCAAACATCTTTCCTTCTATTTTCACGTAGTGCTTTTAGACAGCTTTCAATAATGATTCCATTATACCCCTACTATGAAGATATTTTATCTCTTATACAAATTGCTGGTTAATTACTGAGTTGTTTTTCACATCTGATTCGACTTTTGAGTAAGAGAGTATGACATGGAGCCAGAGGCAGCACTGACTACAGAAAAAATGGTGTTTCAGCTTTAAACTTGAAGTGAGTACAAGAATTTCTGAAACAGATGAATGCAGCCTGAGAGTTACTGTAGGTAGTGAAATGCATTGTCTAGAAAGTGAAGTTATTTAGAAACAGTGGTCTACCTGCAGGTCTTCAGGTGACGTGTTATGTTATGTTGGCTTCCTTAGAATGTTCTAGATCTGCTTTGTGTGATAAGGAGGTAGAAAATTATTTTACTTGTAAGATCAACCAGTTCATAATTGTTCTTTGATTTATGGGCCTTATAATATCTTGACATAGTAAATGGGAAACCTCAAACCTGGGAGCTGACTCTGAACAGAGGAAGATGGGGTGGTGTCCTTACTTTCAGAGTGGTTTCTTAAGGTCAAGGACAGAGAACTGGGTACAGTGATGTTTTAAAGTATCCTGGGATTACTGTTAGAGATACCTTATCTGTGCTGACTTTCTCCGGATGTTCTTATTTCTGTTGACTGTAGAAGGAATCTGCACAGCGGGCGCTGAGGTTTAGATGGGACTAGTTAAGAGAAATTCCTTTATTCCCTGTCAAAAGACCACAGTACCTTGTGTAGAAGTATTTCAGTCACAGAGAAAATCCAATAAGCCAATAAGAATATTAATGTGAGTCCGGTCTGTAGGATTAAGTCCTGAATTTCTGTTGAGTCTGAATTCTTACTCTTACAAAAATGTTGATATGTCTTTTTCCTTAAAGGAACTGGACAGTTGTAGCAAGGTACTGGCAAACATTATAGAAAAGCATGTGTGATAGTAACCTTGTACGGAAATATGACTTCCAGCACTTACCAGTAGCACCTGCCAGAGAAAACTTGGCAAGTCTTCTAATTTGGTCAGTGAATGTTGCTAAGGGGAAAATTAATTTGAGATATTCATAGCTCAGCAGAAAGCAGTCTTGGTCCCTCAGCTGTGTACTCTGGAAGGGAAATATTCGAATAAATAAAATAAACTCAGCATTTTGCATTTACAACAAAAGGAGAGGGACTCAGAAGGTCTCTTATAGGCTGGTAATTCTTGAATTTACTTTTTCACACATCATTGCTTAAGTAATACTTCTTGTAAAAGTACCAAGCTGACTTTTACATCACCAAAACTCTTGTCTTTATCTCTGTTTTATCCTGTTATGAATTATGAAAGAATCAAGTTCTCAGTATTTGCCGGGGAAGTTGTCACTGGTGTCAGTTCATGTATCCCCTTGATAATCTGTGAAGAAAGGTTTGCCATTTTGTTGGGGAAATCAATGGAGGGAGTCTAAATTCTTACCTCTGCATAAACAAAAAACCCCCAAAGAAACCAACCTACCAAAAAACAACAAACAAACAAAAAAAATTAAATCCAAGTGTCTAAGTTATACCTCTTATGCAGAGAGGGATGCTTTGCCATAAACAGTGACCTTGTGATGTCCTAAAACCCTTTGCCAATTGCAATTAAATAAAATAAACCTCAAACAGAGGAAAAAATACCCTAAAACCTAAACCCCAGAACATGTTGTTCAGGGAAGAGGTGTTTCCTTCCATACTAAGTGTTTCAGCCACCACTGTGCTCAAGGATTTTTTGAGTTTTCAGTGTCTTTGCACCCATAGAATTATCTTGCACTAATGCAACAATATGTAAGTTGTTGTTCCAAAAATCCTGGGCCCAACTCCAGATTCATCATGTGAACTTGAAAAAGCCAACATGCTTTGGAGTTACAAAAATAGTACTGGATTATTTATTTATATAGCACCCATAAATTTACAGGTTGCTTTACACTCCAGAAATAAATTCTAGTCCCTGGAAGGGTAGTGCCACAATGAATTCTGGCTGCTAGGTTTAAATAAAAAAGAAGAAAAACTCTAATAAATTCTGAGAAAAAAAAAAACAAAACAAAACTCATTACCAATCTTTGATATCCTCTGTATTTCAAGTATTTCTGCAGTGAATTAATTTAATTTCTAGCCTAAATAAAAGGCAGAGAAGAATTGCCCCAATACCTCCTAAAAAAAGCATTAAACTCGCACCCTGGAAGCAGAGAACTGAACCATCTGTTGCTGGGTTGTTGAATCCATGTCAAACTCGGCAGCATGTGAGAGTGACGTACAGTGCAGTGTACGGAACAGGGCAGATATTTTTGGTGACATCTGGATGCTTTTTATCTGCTACAAAAACAGGGAGTTTGGGGACAACAAACTCTTAATCATATGCACTTATGTCTACAAAACCAGCAAAACCACCATGGTGTTTGCTCCTCTGGTTACATATTTCTCTTTAAAAGCCCCACTCTGATGAGGGAGAAAGTTCTAACAGGATATAGAATTTCTTTACTTCCTTGAATTTTATTTCTCTTGCTCATTTTCTTAGTGAGTTTGATAAGGTGGCCAACCCCACCCATCTTTTCCTTGTCTGACTAATTCACTTTGGGCTCAGCAGCTTGTCCCTGATATCTGTGATCAGTGTTCCTGCTGCCTGACATGGAACGTGTTTACACTTTATGGTTAGAGCTCAAATACAAGGGAAAAAAAAAGAAAAAAGAAGCCCAGTTGGATGAAATTTGGAGACTTGTTACTGCAGCATACCGTGGTAATATTTAATCTTCTTACAGTTGACACCTGCTAAAAATTTACTGTTCCGGAAGGATTGGTGGTAGTTCTGTGCTGACTTTATTGGTGTGACAGTGACAAAATTCTAGGGATTTCATTGGAGAAGTCCGTAATAAAAGTTTCTCTTAGCTTTAAAATTGTACTTTGAGGTGGCTGAGGGTTTTGTGCTCTTGTTCTTACTTTTCACAGTGGCATAATTACTGGTCATAGTCCATGTGAGAAATCAATGCAAGCACCTGCAGGCAAAGGAAGTGGTTTCCATATGCTGTATAGGAGATCTCAGAATAGCTCCTTTGCTTTTATTCAGCTGTCACTTCACTTAGGTTTGAATTTACAGAAAAGTAAGAGACATCTGGTTCTTACTTTGAATTCTCCATGGGAAACACAATAGCAATAATTTCACTGAAGGAGGCTGTCTAGCATCATCTAGTAATGATGGGACTATTTTGGGTTTAACTGTACAGTGAGTGCTTTTCTTCTACAGGTAGTGGTGTCTCAGATTCTGGTGTACATTTCTTATCCTGTCCAGACTTGTAAGTCTTAAATGAAGAATTAAACCTAAAAGCTCGAGGTACTGTGGGATTTGTACACTTCAGTCAGGTCGCTTATGGACCTCAGTTAGGGCCAGTAAAGGTACAAAGGGTTTTTCATTCGTAATCATTAGGACCTGATTCTAGTTGTGGCCTCGTGTGATTCTGCCAAAACAAGACAGGAATTCTCTTTGTGAAGGAGTGAGTTGAAACCAGTTCTTTAGTCTCAGTCTGATATTTATGCCAGAAACACAGTTTCCCCCCCCTCACAGGACTTTGGTTTTGCTTGAATTAAAAAAAATGAGTCAGGAACCTTGGGAATTGGTCCAGTGGAATGACTGTGACTGACATTTGACAGTCAGCCTGACCTTTACCAGTTCTTCATGTCGTTGCCATTAAATGGTTGTTCACAAGGCTCTGAACAAGGCCAGTCTCAAACCCCCTCCACTCTCAATCATTCTTTATTCTCTTCTTGGAAACAGTCCTTCTTTGCTTTGTTGATATCTGGTGTTTTGTTCTTGTGTGAAAACGATGATGATAAAAATCATATGATTCAGGGTTAAAACATTGTGTCAGACAAAATAAGTTCTGAATGTTTGGTAGGAAGAATTAGTACTTCTTTGTGGTGCTGTTCTGGGCTATTAAATACTGAGAGAATGATGGACTTTGGATGGCTGATCTGTGTTGTCTTATTCTGCATTCTCTGGACAGCAGAAATCATAATGAAGAAATTATTTAATTTCAAGACTTGTTTTAAATAGGCATTGGCATCAATAATGAATTTTGTTGTTTGTGTGCTTACTATTTGTATTTAGGAACTCACTAACTTAGACTGTGTGTGGTTTTAGGAGTGGCAAGGTGTTAGATCTAAAATCCACTGGACTTCACATAGAGATGGCTATTTGATCAAACTGGTCAGGCATATAAATCCTGGAAGCACATCACTGCATTAAAACAGGCTTGGTTTAGGAGCTATATACTATTAGTGCTTCTGCTATAGAAGACGTGGACACCCTCAGGTCTGTTAAGGACAAAGAAATAAAGAGAAAAAGATAGCAAGAAGGGTTTGACATGCAGAAAATGTAGGCTCATTGTCACAGCAGACATGCGAGGGTCTGGCTCGTCATTCTTGACCACGCATTTGATGTATTCCTGAGCAATATGATGATATGTATGTGAACATAGAACATTGTCTATGTACCCACTCTCTATTCAGTGGGAGGTCTCATATTGGCACTATTTTTTATTGAGCTTGTTAGAGCTAATGGTAATTCCTCCAGCAATGTGTAAAAATAAGTGAAATTATATTTCAGTATGGAGCCGACATCTCTGGATGCCAAAACAGTTATTGTTTTGTGTGAGGAGTCAGAGCGTGCCAAAAATTCTCTTCTCTTTCCTTCTGTGTTATTAAAGCTCATTGAAAGCTAAGAAAAGTAGAATGTCGTGTCAAGAAGAATTGTTAATCTTGGATTTAAAAACTTCAACAGATCAGTGTCACACTGCAAAAGGAACAGCTATCTCTTCATCAAAATGATATCTGTTGGGAAGAACACTTTTCTGAGGAACTCCTCTAAGTATATGGAACTGAATCTTACTCATCAGAACTGTCCAGTGTAGTTTGCGCTTTGCCTCCACTCATCCAAAGAAACCCACAGGCAGAACGAAATGCTGGGCTACCCAGTGGTTGGTACTATGCAGTAAGCAGCTCTGTCTCACAACATTTGCAACCTCAAAAACAAGGAGAAAAACAGACTGAGAAGACAGAACTGTGTGTTTCACCACCAAAAAAGCCCTTGTGAGTCATGAATTCAGGCCAAGTACAGTGGGGGTAGACATGGAGGAGGGCTGAGTCACGTACTCACTGTTAGTGCAGGGCTCCAGTGCTTTGCCCATTGAGCTCCGATGGATTTATCTGTGCTGCTGCCTTCACACCACCAAAGCGCCCTTTGCACTCATGGACTTGCCAGTCTGGCCCCAGGGGTGTTGCCATGGGGTCTGTGCCTGACTCTCCAGGAGGGACAAGAGGATGGAGGGTCTCTGGCCAATAAGGAAAGGACTCCAATAAAAAGTACATGATCCTCAGGAACAGCTGAGTTCTCAACAGTGTTTAAGGTGTAAATGTAAAGAAAGCATTTTAGAGAGCAATGGGAGGTGTATTAGAGTTTTTTAAGGATTTCCTTTAGAGCATGAACACTGTTCTGGGCAAATTATTCTGAACCATCGCTACTCCCAGTTCTTCCTGCATTTCTTTTCTCCAACTCCTACTCTTTATTTTGTTAGAAAAGTAGAAGTTAACTGTTAAGCCATTGTGTTCTTCAAAATGAGTCAATTCTGCCATCTCCAACAGAGTTCAGTTTGAGTTTAGCTTCTGACTAAGATGAAGTACAATTAAAATGGGGAAAGTGGCACAGTGCTTAGTACTGTGTCTGCTAATTGCTGCTGTACTTTCATTTCTTGTGACAGCTCTCCATGATGCATTATCACTCTGGTGGGTTCCCCCCACCTTTAGCAGCTTTTTCTTAGATTAATTTCTGAGTGTTGCTGCACATTGGTGTGCTGAGCACTTGGAACAATTTGCAACTATTAAGTCTGGTCCTGAGTTTGCTACTATTAAAGTTCTTATTTGATCTTCTGCCTCTTGTAATCACAGGAGGAGATGTGGCTTTGCTGCTGCTTTCATGTTCTCCATTTCCCCCTCTTCTCTCTCCTCATGCCCTTCAAACAGATTGTTTCAGCCTGCGTGAATTGCAGTGCTGCAGAGTATGAGGTAGGAGGGATGCCATGGAGGTAAAACACAGGGAGAAAAGACTAAGAAAGCAAAGCTAAATATTACTTACTTCCACTGTGACTGGAGTAATTTGTTTCAGTCACTGTTGCATTTCTTGTCTCCTCTTCCCAGAAAATTTTGCAACCCTGAAGTTGTCCCCAGACTTTCAGTATTTAAAATCAGTGTTGGAATTCTGAAATGTAAATCCAAAATTAAAATATGCCAAAGTTCAGAGTATCCAAACACGTGAAGACAATGTGATCTGATTTTATATCTTTTTTATGATCTTTGCTACTTCGTTGGTATTAGAGCGAGGAATACCTATAGGTGTGCTGTGCTCCTGGGGAGTAAAACCAATTCTTGCCTTTGAGATTCAATTAACTTTCAGAAATAAAACAGACAAAATAGGTAAAATGGGGAGATTAGAGATTATGGAGATAATGATTAATTCTTTAGATCAGCTAGGAAATCTGAAACTAGATCTTTTGAATCTCATTCTAGTATCTTAGTCACTTTTTTCTCTTCTATTTTACATCTCAGATTTTGTCAACTTTCCCTACTTCTCCTCTCTTCTGGGCTAAAGAATCAAATAATCAGATGAGTTTTGAAAATTTATCCTTCTTGAAATTTATGGCCAAACTTGCCTTAGCTCCGGGAATTAACTCTGCTTTTCTTATAGGAAGACCAGTAATTTCAGGATTTGCTTAGGAGAGAAATGTTACTGAATGAAGCCACGGGCTGCAGGATCTCCTCATGCTGGGGGCCAGACCAGCTGTAGAGCCAAAGGGTCTATCCCTCATTTTAGGAAGAAATACCAGACCAAATTCTGGCGTGTCTGTGCTGATTTTTGTGCTTAAATTTCATTCTCTATTAATGATTCATTTGGTAAAGCCGTCTGCCCACAGAAGTGCCTGAATCAAACAGTTATTCCTACACTGATCACAAATTGAAAATGGGAGAAGCAGGCATTCTGTCAATGGTTAAATGACTAATTTGACAGTAGGCCATTCTTCCAAGAGTAAAATGCTCCCAGAGAAATGAGTGGGCTCAAAGGGAGGCTGAGGCCATACACAATGCCAAGAGCTACACATGGTTCTCACGTAAATATGTCCTTAATAGTTACTCTTAATACTTCGTTGATTGATAGGTCATAACTTCTGACACTAAAAGTGCAGAGATAAGGAAACAAAAAGAGTTTCAGAAATGGAATGAAAGCCAGGAAGTTTTCCAGTTGTACAGATCTGTATTTTTCTTTGTTTGTAGTTCAAATTCTTGAGCTTGCCAGATTAGTGAATAAGAATCTTTTGTCCTTGTCCAGTAAATATCTTGATAATCTGTAGAAAGAGCAGGCATGGAAAGCCGATGCAGCTCCGTGTTCACATGTCCATCTGCTGATAACAGAAGAAGGGCTGGGCTAACACAAACACATGGTGTTAGGAGTTCCAGTGACATGGTCCTCTTCCAAAAGGAAATTCAAGACAGCCACATTCCATCTATGTTAATACATATCTGAGATATCAATCATACACTGCTTGTAGGCAAGGATTAGAATGCAGGAGTAGCTGTGCTGCTCCCGCTGTATCTGAACCATGGAAATATGGGACTTCCAGGGCCGAAATTCAGATAAAGAACTTGCTTGCCATTTAGGAACCCACATAAACGTCCAGGTTTTCAAAAGAGTACGTGTCAGTAAACGCTGGCTTTGTCAGGTAACATGAAGCATATTTGGAAATTTGGCTCTCCCACAGGTGTTTGAAAGGGAGCTGATCTCTTTTGAAAGATGTATACATCGACATTCCTTGGAAAAAGCCTTTGGCACACACGGCTGATCAAATACGTAGTAACACCGAGGCTCGTTCCATGCTTTATTTTTCGTTGGAAGCCTCAAGGAGGGATCTGCTCCATGCACATCTCTGCCCACGCGGGGGCGCCCGCGGCAGCGCCCCGAGCCCCGCGCGTCGCTGTTCCCAAAATCCCGGCTCAGGAGGGAGCTCCGCAGTGTGCGAAGGTCCGTCTGGAGCAGGGACGTTTGGTCTGGATGTCAGTGTCCTTTACCCTATCAGAGCTGCCGCAGCTGCATCAGGCTTTCAAGGTCTTTAACTCAGCTATAGTTTTCTCTCTCTGTGAACTGGCAGTTTAAAAAATACTTTGTGAATATCAAATCTTTCCCGAGATACAATAATCTTTGCTATCCAAGCAGCTTGAACTCTCATCTGTTTTTTCAGCCCTGTGTCTCTTTATTATGCCTTCTCGTATTTGCTAGTTGTAGGACTGTTTTCTTCCTCTTTTTGCATTTCTTTTGCCTCACCAAACAGCTTTCAGCAGAACCACAGTGTTTGTGCCTGTTTTGCACTCAGAAACTCCCAGCTGCTCTCAAAAACTCTTATTCAGAAAGATTTATCTCTCCCATGCTTCTTCCATCCTCTCTGGTGAGAGTATCCCTTTGTTTTACTGATGTCAGTGGATGTACAGGTAGTGCCACGGAATCTATCGAGGCATTTCACACAAAGGTAAAAACAAAAGGGCAGGGACAGGGATAGCCGATGGGTATAAGCTGGATCTTACATGGTTTGCAGGTGTATTGCTCAGGCAAACCCACAAACTATAAATACAACCAAGCTTCCTAGAACTTCGTGTTGGTTAGAAAGTGCTCCAAATTCTTCATGTTATGATGTAGTCTGTTGGGTTTTAATTTTTTTTTCCAGAGTCCTTCTTTTCAGATCTCAAGTCTCCCTTCATGAAAGCACAAGGCTTGGCTTTTAGTTCTATATGTCTTTATAAGCCCACACCCTGAACACAAAATAGTGTTGAAGATCACTCCCTTGTTTTATCCTGCCAAACACAAACTTTAAAGAGGTTTGGGATGTGGATGTTCTTTTGTCCTGCTCAACAGACCCCTGACTGAGATAATATCCTTAGGGTTATGAAGTCTTATTGAAAGGAAGCACAAGAACACTGTGCTCCAGTTCTGCATGTGGCTTTAATTATAGATTCTCCTGAATCGTTTTCATACCTGCTCTTAAATTTTTTTCTTGAAATTTCTTCCACTCTGTAATGATTCTCTTTAAATGAGTTTTTAAAATGCTATATAGGAACTAACTATACAGAATTAAGGGATCCTGATATTACCTTTCATCATTTTGTTTCTAATTCAGCCTGACAAGCTGTGCAGAATAGCTTGAAGAACTGGGGCCTCTTCCTCATGAAAGCACCTATAAATTAAAAGCAAAGATTTTGAGCTGCTTTTCATTATCTTACATCCAATGGCTGAATTTACACACCAAACAAAACAGTATCATCATCTTACAAAATAATGTTTGGGGAAAACGTGTTTCAGAATTATTTTTTTTGGTGCTCAGTAATAGCAGCACTTCATTTCTTTTAGATAAATATTTATACAAGCATGCACTGTAAACCAAGAAAGCCCACGGTCTGAGGCCCTTCAGCAAAGAATCTCTCATTTTCTATGATGATTTTTTTTCCTGAGCTGTTTTATAAGTATTAACCACTGAGGGAGTTAAGAACCTAAAAAGAAAATATTTTTGAATACTGTAAGGAGATCAGTTTCCTTTCCCTAGACATGATGTTACTCCGTGCAAACTACAGCTTTAAGTAAAAACAAAGTGTGCATTGAGAAATACTCTGCAGAACAGCTGCATCTCTGAAATGTTGTAGGCAGGGAAAGTTCTACCCCTGGACTCCCTTCAGGTGTTTCAGAAGTTCCTGGTGCCCTGATGCTAAAAGGATATTAGAAAAAGTCTGCTTAAAAATTGGCTGCCAGAAAAGTCTTACTTTTAGGAAAACACACCCCCTAAAATTCTTAAGTACTCTTTAAAATCAAGGATCGGATCTGAAGATGAGGTGGGAACTCTACTGTCCTAGAAACTAGGCTGTGTCAGGAAAAAATCACTGTGTCCGATTTGGTTTCATATTTTTTTAATGATGGGACTTCATTAAGAGACCAATTCATTGTTTGTAACAGTGATTACTGCTATATTCCAGTCTACACTTCCAAACACCCCCTGTGCCTCCAGTACCTGCTTTTGCAGACGTTTATTATGTTGAGTGCACGGGCCACATATTTCAGGACAAGGAGGGGTAGTTTCAAAAGAGTCAGAAGACGTTATGCCTCCAGCTGAAACTGGAATGGATTACACAGTAAACTGGTATTTTCCATGTCAGTTTTGGACAAGATAACTTGTCAAAAATTATGTAGGAAACTGAGGCTAGAAACTAAGAAACAATTTATTTTGGCTTTAATGCTGTTGTACTAGCTTTTATCAACCCCCCTAAGTCTCTAACATTACAGTTCTTCACCAGGCTATTTCAGCATTATTGAGGAGCTTCTTCTTAGTCCTATTCCTGGAACTGAACTTGTTTGTGGAGGTAAAATGGCTTGCTAAATAAAGCAAATTCAGAAGTGTTCCTATCCCCAACCAATTCAGATGTAGTACAGGAAAAATAAAACGAAGTTCTAAGAACTTATTTTGCACTCATTAATGGAATTTTCATTTGATACAAAGTTGTTGCACAGTCCTGTGGCAGACTAAGAGAGAAATGAGTACATGAAAATGGCCTAAAACATCCACTGTAAAACTGTTAAACTAAGGGAATTGTGTAAAATTTGGTTGTTGTACTTGGCTGGCTTTACATGTACTTTTTTCAGTTTTGATTTGAGTTGTGGTTTTGACTCTGTTTAGAACTGGGCCAGAACCACAACCGTGGATCCAAATACCCACAAATCCTGGCCCAGATCTGAATTTTTTATGTTGAGTTCATTTCTGATTCAAAAGAACCCCAAAATTCTGGCAAAATTCTATCAAAACCACTAAACTCCACTGGCTGGAGTGCCAAGCCACAGTTCAGCCTAGATTTGTTTGAAAATGACTGAAAACTGGTCACAGATTCTGTTGAATGTGCTCCAACATTGAATCATATTATTTAGAAACTTCAGCAAACTGCGGCAGAACTCAGTGGCTACCAAAACTGAGAGAGTATTGTGAGGTCTTAATTTCTTTTTGTGGACATTCCTTGCAGTTCAGCAAACCCATCCTGAGAACTGCAGTGGTTCAGGGGAACTGTAGTTCAGAGAACTTGTGTGCTTGGGAGTAATTTTTAAAGAGCTGAAAGCCATGCTGGAAATGTATCAGTTTCCTCTCTTACGCTTTTTCCATTTTTAGAGGAGTTGCTCTTGTTCTGCTCTGCCTTCTGCACAATTAAAATAAAAGCCTTTGAAGTGTCTGTATTTGCATATTTTATTTTTTTCCAGAGACTTTGTCACAGCCTCTTATGGAAGTGATAGCATTAAATTGGAGCAGCACAATGAATTCCAGGAAGCGAGTAATCTTCATTAAGCTTGTTTATTTGCAGGAGCTCCATTAAATTAAGAATGCTTATCAGGCTATGTCTGCACTGATGAAACCAGTTCTGTTTGCCTTGAGGGATTGGTTCCCTACCTGACACCTCGGGGTCCTGGATTTTAATCGTGTCTTTGGCAAACCCAGTAGATCATCAGTTCAAAACTGACATTTAACCTGTAGTACAAGATCAGTCTTCATAGTAATTTTTACATATTCTCCATTTTATAGATTAAGAAACAGGGTTACAAACCAATGCATGACTTAAAACAGGTGAAAGAAACTTGGTTTTAAGATATTTGTTGTGGTAAGGGCAGGTGTAGTTTTGGACTGATCCAGTCTGAGGTGTGAGTGCTGCCGTGTTCTCTTAAAATCAGATGCAAAAGAGAGAGATTAATCAATTCTGAATTAAATAGCAGAATTCCAGTCTAATACCTTGAAAAGAAACTCATAAAACATGAAAGAAATTTTAATTTCCCCTATGTGTATTTAATGATGACTGTAAGTCAGTGGTGAGGTTCGTCTCCAAATTATTTAGGCAGAAATTTACACTTTTTTGAAATGCCAATGAAAACAATTTTAATGAGTTTAAATTCTCCTGCACTGCAACACAAATATTTGGAAATATTCACCCCTCTGAAAGGGTAATTGTTGTTGTGGTGAGTTGGATACATTATTAGTTACAGATAGGAGGCCTCCAAAAAAAGGGCTCCCCATAAAGAAATTTGTGCTCTCACTTAATTAACCCAATGGCATTTGGTTCCAGCAAAGCCATTCTGCTACATAATGACAAGAAAAATGAGATATTAGTGAAGATCTGGGAAGAGATGAATACACATCTGTTTGTATTTGCTTTCCTGGCATGACCCATCAGGTTGCTCTTTAGGACCAAAATTAAAAATGTAGGGAATTGAAGACTTTAATGAAAAAAAAAAAACCTCATCTCTTCTCCTAATTGAAAATGTAGAAAGGCATAATGGAGAGAAGCTGAACTTGTGAATGCTTTGGGTTTGTATTTCTATTGCAGGAGCTGTGTGTGTGCTCTTGTGTGTATGTATCAATTATAAATATATATCTGCTTTTGCAGTGACAGACTATTTTAAGGTGGCTCAAACAGTTATAAGTACCAAACTGTTTGATAATGAATGTCTGGGAAACTGTGATGACAGATCAAAGGATCAGCATTTTAGGTTTCCATTCCTGGTGTATCTAGTTTAGATTGACTGTAAATAAAGTTCTAGTCAAGTTCCAAATGAGCAAGGCAGGGTCTTACAGGGTAGGGTAGCATTATCTTGGGAATATTGCTGAAACATCCTTCTGGAGGGGGCTGATCTGTGAGAATTGTGGAGAGATTTGTAAGCCTTGATTTTTAGTGAAGATTGCCTAAAGCAATATTAATTGAATATGCATCTTTCTGATAAACATACTGTACTTCTGAAACTGTTGTCATCAACATGACAACAAATGAGTGTGGAAAAATAAAATCCTTGAGCAAAAGGCAGATTTGCTGATGAGAAACTCCACTGGGAAGTCTGGAGCTTGCCATCCCATTTGTAAACAACTGCACCCATGTGGCTGTGTCAGACGGACTGTGTTTGTGTGCAGGGGTGGTTGGGCTCTGCCTTTGTGTCACAGTGAAAGAGGGAAGAAGATAAAAAGTCATGGCAACAAAATGAATATGCAAAAAAGGAGGAATCTGATCCAGGGACGGGAGCTGTGGGTTGGGGTTTAATGTTATGGCTTAGTCTGTTACAGTTTATTTCCTCTTTGGGATGTTTTTTTCCAGTTGCTTTTCTCCTTTGTGTGGTCTTCACTCAGCAGAGCTTGTGTCATCCTTTTCATCTGGTTGTAAAGAAGTTTTTTGGCTACGTATACCTTTGCAACAAGGATCTTGAATG
The DNA here is from genome assembly GCA_013397725.1 of Rhagologus leucostigma. Taxonomy (NCBI): domain Eukaryota; kingdom Metazoa; phylum Chordata; class Aves; order Passeriformes; genus Rhagologus; species Rhagologus leucostigma. The sequence continues at coordinate 224,764 of VZTD01002526.1, read as the reverse complement.
ATATTTCTTCAGGGTTTCTGAACTACATGAAATATGGAGCTGAGAAGAATGCACTTAAAAAGGTTTAGGTTTCATTTAAATTTGCAGGGATTTGGTTGCACTGGTCTTTCATGTAGAAATCTAGAAAAATCTATAATTTGGAAATAAGGATAGAGAAATTCAAGCCTCTACACTGCACTTGAATGAGGACTGTACTTACTAACACCATAACTACAGTGAATTTGAAAGATCTACTTCTCCCTGTTCCTTCTGCCTTTGTACAGATGTGTATGCTGTAAAAGTTATTTATAGGATTCATTTAAATTCCACATTTTCCCCAGTACATTTTCCACCTTCTTTTTCACAGTACTCACTTGTAAAATCAATAGTCTCAAACAGCTTTACTTTTTAAACTCCCCCTACCTTCCTTTAAAGCTTAGAGGGTTCTATGTGTTTCCATGGAGCCACTTCTAAGCAGATAGAAACAAACTCAAGCACAAAAGTTCATTTTTAAGGAAAGCCAGTGCTGGTTTATACTATGAAGAGCCTAATCACGCTTGGCTTCTGCAGGTGCAGAGTTTAAAGTGAAATTGTCAATATTCAAAACACCTGGTGCATACTTTTGTTGCAGATAGGAGGTTCTGCACTGTGACTGGGTAAAATACCCTGGGAAAAAGACTTCATAGTCTACTACAGATTCGGTTTTAATACCTCTCTCCTTTTATAAGGTGTTTCACAGCATCCAAATATCAGGATTATTGTTATTTTGACCTATGAGGAAAAGGTACCTAAAGCTGGAAAACTGAGGTAGCATCAGAGCATTCATTACAATTACATGAATATTGATTAAGAAGAATAAATGGTTTTTGGAGGTTTCTGTGCAGAGAGGTTTATTCTAAAAACAGTGATCAGGATCTTTAAGTGCTGTTCCTCTGGTGAGCAACAGTAGAACTGATTTCATTTATACTTACTTAAAGGTTTGGCCTCTTCTGTTCAGCAATTCCCACGTAATAACAAAACAGTAACAAAGCTGCATTTGACTCATAACAGAATCAAGATTTCTCTTGATTTCAGATTTACCAAAACAGTGGCTGGACAGTTGCCTTAGTTCACTACAGATATATGAGCTATATTCACAGTTGTTTCCTCAGTGTGGGTTTGATTTCCACAATTCTGAAATCCAGAGCTTGTCAAGCTCCTCTGTGATTGACTTAATCTTTCACAGCAGGATCTCATGGATTTATAGCTGAGATCTTGACTTTGTCTTCAAAATCTTTTTTATTTCTCAGAGTTTCCTTTACTAACACCCCTGCCAAGAAAAGAAAGCAAATAGTGGATTTTTTACAACTTATGCTTATAGCATAACACAGGGAAAACTTCAAAACACAGAGAAATGATTATGCTTGGTCATTTTTTTCTTTTTTATCTTTTTTTTTTCTTCCCCCCCATTTCAAATTGTATTTATATTTGCCTCTGATTCTCATGTTACTTTCTTCTTCAAGCTGCCAAAAGTCTTCAACAGTGGTGCTGGAGATTAAATTGCGAATTTCTGGCAAACATCACAGAGCTTAAGAATCAAATCTTTCCTCTGATTAGCAGGAGAATCACTTTACTTGCACTATCATTTATGCTCATAGTTCTTGGATTTGTTGTCATTTGCACATAGAAACATAACATTTGCATATGCAAATCATGCATTTGAGTGTCTTGTGCTTTGAAAGCGGTGCACAAGGTACAATACCCACAGTGGTCTGAAGAACAAACACGTAGAATCAGACTGGTAGCTGCTGAGGAGAAGAATGGCAGAATAATTATGGCAAATGTGCAAATACTGTGACAGAATCAAGAACATTATTTTAAATACCTGTTGTCAGTGGAGTCAGCCATAAAATCCTCATCTGTTCCAAGGGACCCAGTCCATCCCTCACTTAGTTTTATCTGGGAGGAGAGAGAACTGACACTGAACTGATGGCCTGGCTGAGCATCAAAGTGTTTTGCAAAAGCCCTGCTGATTGTGCTGATTCAAAGAATTAATTATTTCACATTTGCTAAAATCAAAGCAAGTTCTGCCATTAATGAGAACAGGAAGGAGGAAAGCAGAGGATAGTAGGACCAGTGGACATCAGCACTGATGTTGGTTACCCCACGCCACAGGAACTGCTCCCTTAAACTCTCTTAAAAGTGTACACAGACTGTGCAAAGAATGTCTTTGTGAAGGAGGCTTTGATCTGTTGAATGAACCTGACCTGTTTGCTGTGTTTTAGGCAGACAGTGGAAACGCAAGAGACATCAGAGACAGATGATAGGAAATGGACTCTCAGGGCAGAAAAACTAGGGAGAACACAGATATGCCTAAATGACCAAAATGGAAATCTGAGCTCCATGTGTCTTTCCATTAAGAAGTATTGCAGATCAGGATCTTCTTTTACTTCTAAGAGGATTAGAACAAACTCCCTTGCTTGCTTCCCCCTTTCCCTGCCCTGACGACCTGGAGAGAAAGCCTGTTGCAGGGGGTGGGATGAGATGAGCTTTAAGGTCCCTACCAGCCCAAACCATTCCATGATTCTGTGAATTATTCTGCAAGGAACAGGTCAGGTATGGATCAGAGTAGTAAGGGATCACACTCACAGAGTGATGAGTGTGTTCAAGTCTTCTTAGCAGCTTCTGGCTCTACTCAGTAAATACCCCCAAGCAGATTTCCTACAGCTGTGGTTGCAGAAAGGCAGCAGTCTGGGTACATCCCTTTTGGTTCTTTCAGTCTCAATGAGCCTGAAAAAGTCCTCAGACTGCCTTTTCTGTGTGTACCACACCACAGGCCACAAACCCCTTCCCAACAGCCTGCGCCACAGTGAAGATCAATAGTGAAACAGCAAAAGCCACAAACTATGGTGTGCCTCAGGAAGGGAGTGACGAGATGAAGGGCATTGCCAATGCGAATGAGATCTACATGAAAGAGCCTCGTCATTGCACTGCTTTCATGGATTAAAGGAACAATTGAGCAGAAGAATGAGAAGGCGGTGCCAAGAGGAAGAGAAAATATGGAGGAGGGAAGCAGGGTTTCTCTGGTTAAACCATTCCAGTCACGTTCTTGGCGCACAAGCAGAAAAGCACAGCTGCTTTACATCTGCTGAGAGCACTGGAACTGAACAGGCACCAACATAAGTATTCTCAGCCTGTTCAGATGAGGTTTTTTTTCTTGCTCTGGTATGGATACAATACTTTTTGTGATTAGTAACACGGAAAACTATTTTCTAATGCCACTGCAATAACCGATTTGGCTTATAAATGTTCTCTCTCAAAGGTCAGGCCTATGGGGACTTACAAAAGGCTAATTTTGTCACTAGGGTGTCAGACCTGATGCCCACTCTGAGAGACACAATAACCACTGAATTACACGATTTCAATGTTGTGTGCTTGTATCAATGAAAAACTCTGATGATTTTCTTTCATGTAGCATCTTGATTATATTTCTTGTAGTAAATCTCCCCAAAGTATTTTAGGGCTTTGTGCCTAAAGTGAGGCCCACATCCCTGGATATCAATGTAATACAAAGATAACAATAACATTACAATTTTTCTTTACCTAATTTATAGTCTTTGGTGCATATTTTGAGTATGACTCTGAAGTCTGCTAAAACCTTCAGCTGACACGAGGGAAGTGCATGTAAATGCAACATGAAGAAATCTTAAATCCTAGCTCAGCATCTCTGATCCTTTCCACTACCCAGCAACAGCCAGGAGGTAACAGGAACTAATAAACATATAAATTGATGTGATTGACTTAAATTAACCCATTCACTGACACTAATTCTAGAGGGATCGTATATTTCAAACTTAGGCTCATTCTTTGTGTGCAAGTGAAGCTTCAGCTAGTATTGATAAGTATTTTGCCTGCGTGAGTTATAAGAATGAAGACTTTAAAGATGAGGAGAATATCAGATCAAAGAGAGACTGTGTTATACAAATTAAAGCCTGACACAGACCCGAAGAGTTTGAATCTGAGGTTCTAAACACACTGCTATCAGCAAGAACAGCTTTGGGTCTATCCTTGGCTGCTTTTATTATTCAGTAAGGTTCTTTTAGCTTCATATTAGCTGATAATACACCTATGTGAGTGACAAGAACTGCAACTGTGCTAATTATGGCAGAGAACAGCAGTGCATTCTTCAGCCTAGCTCCACACTGGGGCTGTGTTTGGATGTCCCATGGCTGTCTGCATCTCGCACAAGCACTGGCGATGCCTGAGTCTTTCAGGCAAGCATATGAAAGAAATTGGCATTTCCCAATGGCCTTATGAATATTTAAAGGTGAAAGCCCATATTGTTAAAGTTACCTGGAATAGCAGACTGGTGTTTACTTTCATGATTTGGGGCTCTGTGTGTGTGTCTAGGTGCGGTAAATGCTCAGGTAGAACTGTAAACCAGGGAGTTCTGATCTGTGGAGCAGCTTTCTGTGTTTGTTGTAGCTTTAACTGCATCTCAGCCATATGCCTTGTGCAGCATGTTGAGCAAACACCTTTTTTTATAATTCTTATATCTGAGGAGAAACACTGACAGGGCCATGGCAAACTGCTCATTCAACTAAATGTCGGTGAAGAGGCTGCTGAGAATCAGGCTTTTGGAAAAGATTCAATGCCACTGTCTAGACAGAGGCAAGAAACAAGGGCTCCCTTTCCCCTCATCCCCTTGGAGCCTCATCACAGAGCTGTGCAAGCCTGCTAATTAAACTGGAGTTTTGCACTTCACCCTTAGGAGTTTCTATCTTAAAAGAATGTAGGTCATTTGATTGATATGTATTCTTCAGCATCCTAATCTCCAGTGAGGAAATGATGAAAAATGAGCTGTGCTGAATGCAGACAAAACTGAGGCTACACAGAAACTGAACATTGGATTACGTAAAAGGCTGAATAAGACACCAATCCCACATTCGGAGGAGTGGGAATAAGGAGGAATAGTGCGGAAAGCCACCCTTTTTCTGTGGTTAACAGAGACTGCTGTTATTTGCTGGGTAACTTCCCCTCAGTCGGATGGAACACCAGATTTCAAATGGTGGGTGTGTTTCAGTGGTGATCTGTGACACTGTGTCCAGGCAAGAAATGAAGAAAAGAAGGCCAATACTGGGACATAGAAAGGTCTTGGTTGGGAAATGGAGCTCAGAAGTGGAAGCGGTGTCTTGCTAAGGGCTGGGAAATGGAGCTCAGAAGTGGAAGCGGTGTCTTGCTAAGGGCTGGGTCCAGACATGGGCTGCCCAGCCATCCTGAGAAACTCAAGCAGGATGGTCAATGAAATTGGATACTATCCAAGAACTGATTGTATTTACACATTTAGAGACAGGCCTGGTAGAATTGTGCACTAATGCACCACTGGTTTAGAGGGTGTTGATGGAGGCCTGTTTGTATCCCAACTGCTCAGACGCTCCCAAAGTTATCCAAGAGAAGGACTAGGAGAGGGGGACTCTTCGACACTGTCTTCTGCCAGGGACCTTCCTATCAGAATGAGATACCCGGATGGGATTCTCCATCACCTCCCCTGAGACATTCTATGCTTATGAGTAGAGAGTGTGGAAAAAGGAACAAAATGGCTTGGCCAGGGACTAATTTGCACACAAAACTTCTGCTTGTGAACTCTTCAGTGCTTGCACCCCAACGTGTGTTGTGCATATATCTGTGCAGTCCAGAAGATCCTGGGCTGAAGAGCAGCATTACGTCTTCCTTTTACTTTTGGGAGCTGTGTTCCAGCAATCAGTCTGATCAGGTCTGTCACTGTATGGACTGTGCAGTGCCCAGCATGTTCAGAAGTTCCTGTTGCTTTGGGATGCTTCCATTTGTGAATGCTCATTTTCCCACAGCACATCCAGGCCTAATGTTCAGAAAATAGAAGCTGAGCATTTGTGAAAAGAAGGGACCCTCGAGTCACCCCAGACTGTATACTCAGATATAAACTGTGACTCACTTAAAAATGTAATTCAGTATTTTTATAGGAGGCTTTTTTTTTAACTCCAACAATATTTGTATTATTAAATTTATACCAAATGTGTATTTGGAAGTATTTCTCACTGATTAGTATAGAGACATCTTGGGTGTCACTGTAAATTCATGAGCGTCTGTTTTTCATTGTAGTGAGAAAGCTGTGAGAAAGCATCCAAGGGAGACTATTCACCAGTAAGAATTAAGCATCTATGGTGAGGTGGAATTGAGGGTTCTCTAAACGTTTCCTCTTGAGTGACTCCATGCCTGGAGGTTTGACATCCAGCAGATCTTTTCCTTCTCTTAATGCTGAAACACAAAATTACTTGCAAGGTAGATGTTGTTCTGGAAATGTGTTTCTAAGGTTGGTTTCTAAGGTGGCATAATAAGGTGCTGCAATAGCTTGTGGCCTGTTTGGGGCTATTTTTAAAACTACTAAAGAGAGCTGAAAAAAGGAAACAGGACAGTATGGAAAAGCCTCTTTCCTCTGCATATTCTGCTGCTTCTTCACCTTTCCTGGGGTAATTTTGTCTGCATCTGTGTATTTAGTGTAAATTCAGAATATTATGAGGAAGAGTTATAAAATTATTTGTATTAGCAAATGAGCTGTGTGTCTTTTGGGAACATGTAAATCCTGGGTTTCAGCCTATGCTAATGCTGAGTTTAAAACAAGTGCACCCTGGCTCCAAACAAACCTGAAGCCTGTGTCTGTCCATGGGCACTGGTTCTCTATGACCTTCCTTTACTCTTCTGTAGATCTTGTCTAATATTTTTTTTCAATCCCAGAAAAATGCTTCCCTGGAAGGTTTAGTCAGATAATGTTTGAGATCCTTGAGGAAAGGTCGTCACTGCAAGGAGCTGAGCTCTGGTGACATGACTGCAAAGTTTAAAAAAAAGCAAAAAGGTATAACTATGGCACAGCTAAAAATAGAGACTGAAATTCCTCTTCATTCTCAAGCCATATAAGGATCTGTGCATAGCTATGTCAGGCAGGATCCTCATGCGAAAAGAGATGAAGTTTTGGCTGGTTTACCATGGGAAGCATCATGTTCATATGGTTCCTTTGTAGAGCTAAATCATAATTCTGAAGTTGTCAGAAGGCCGCTCTTTAAATTAGAGTAATTTATTGCTGTATGTGCCCAAGAACAGCTACAAATGTAAACACAGGCGCTCCCTTGGCTATATCCACTGCACTTTTCCAGATCATTTCCAAGTGGCAAAGAAGCCTAACAAAGAATGAAGCAAAATTTCTCTGCCAGTCACAATCAGAAGATTAATTCTTCTTTTCTAGTGCCTATAAACAGTAGACCAGAGTCTGGTCTTTATCTGGAATTTCCAGTGACACTGCTGTGCTGGCAGTGCCAGGCATGGATGACATGCAGGGAAAATACTCTGGCTTCGTGCAGAAATCTCCTTGCTGTTAAACATCTCGTCTACCTGTATGTGTGCACGTGCTCCTGCAATACAGGGATGTGTGGAGTAGTTTCACACTCCAAAATCAGTACTTATGGAAATGATATATGCAGTACCTTGATACTCACAGTGCCCTTGTGGCAGCACTTTCCTAAAGCATTACCTGTGTGATACACTGACGAGGTGGTTTAGGTTTTCATGTGAGAGAATGGCGAATGAACTTGACCCGGCAACTCTTGTGGGACTGTGAGGTAGCGAACTCTGCAAACGTGAAATGGCACACACCCACTGCAAGGTTCCCTAGAGTGATTCTAGGATTCCCATCTGGTGACACAGGGTTGCCTGCTTTTTGGCAGTGCTGGAGAGAAAAGGTGCCCCAGGATGCTGGGAAAGAGAAAGAGATGCTGAGAAGGAGAAGGTCAATTAAATAAAAGCTCCTCCTGCTGTTGGCAAAGAAACATTGTAGAACCTGATTCATGAACATGCAGGTTTTGTTTATTCCCGTTTTGTGGCTGATTTGTATTTGCAATGAGGTCCAAACCACAGTCACATAATCTCTTTTTGCAGCCCAATTTGTTCTCAAATGCAAAACAAATAAACAAGACCCCCAAACAAAACACAACTGCATTTCTAGCTTATGTATCCTATTTCCCTGCGTTTCGAATGAGTCCTCATCCCAGCACAGGCCGGGCTCCATGTGATCCGTGGGTTTTCATGCACTGTTCTCACTCCTGTCTATCTTCTGTGTCATCTCTTTTCATTGCTGCTTTAGATTAGCCCCAATGCAGAGCCATTTATGGTTGTCACATGTTATAAATCAGCCTTAATTGTTCGTCCTGCCTTTCGTCATCTCTTCATATGTCCCACACCACTGATTCTTTTGAGGCACCCAGCTTCCCTTTACTGCTACTTGGCCTTACACGTCCATATGATTCCATTTGGTTTTCAAAGATCTCTGTCATTTAAACACAAACCCCCCAGAACTATTTTGGATGGGTTGTTTGCTGTGGTACATGTATGTACCTATATATTAGAATTTAATATCCAAGAGTGGAAGGCAGCTGGTAGATCTGGACCAGGTTGGTCTGGAACCCTGTATTTGTGGATTATTGACATAATTCTGTGTATGTCCCTTCTCTGTGCAGTGATGATGCCTTGTCCCTTGGGGAATTTTGCTGTCTTTCTGTCTCTCTTTTCTATTAAGACCATTTTCCTAATTTGGCGCCTTAATTTGAAACTGCTACACTTTGTGCTGTGTATTGTGTTCCAAGGCTGGGAATGATTCCCAAAGCTGTGTTTTCGTGGCACACTTGTGCATCTCCATTGGAATCAATGGGAAAGTGTTACAGAGACTGAGGGCAAAATTCCTTTACGCAGAATTGTTTGTTCTGAGGGATCTTAGAATATCGTGCCATCTCTTTTGCTCTGAACTTTTCTCTCTTCTGAGCGTATATCCTTTGCATTTCTCTAGTCCTTCAATCTGTCTACACTTTTACTACCATTCAGAAACATTTTCAGCAAGACAGGAGGGAATGGTAAAGATCACAACTGAGTCAAAGTGGGATCTGGATGCCAGTGGAATCTGAGCACCAGATTTTCCAGCATACCCAGCTGAAAATACAGAACAGGGAGAGGAATGTTAAAATAAACTTGTTCAGCTAAATCTGGCAATTTGGACTTCTACCTGCAGCCTCTAAACCTCTTGTCCACTGTAATCTCCATTTGCCATACAAAGAAATACTTTAAATTAAGGCAAGGGAGAAGGTAAATTTTCCAAGGCAATCTTGTCTGTCTCTCCTTTGAGGATGCCAAACTGATGACAAGAATGTTATTATTTGTATATGTATATTTAAAGTTGATTTAATTAATGAAACCCATGGAGTCTAACCCCTAATCTTATTAATAATTCAGATGCAGAGAAACAAGAAGCTGTTTTACATTTGAAGGATACAGAAATGAAAGGATTGCTTTCAAATTTATTTTTAAGTTGGTGAAATATTTGTGTGCCCATAATATCCATTTAATTTTGGAGTTTGGTGCATAAGGAATGCTGGGACAAGATGAAAAGTAAATATAGTAAAGATGGGGTTTCTAGTAGGTGTTTTTGCCTTCTCTGAGTCTCCTTGGGGCTGCCTGTGAGTTGGCTGTAGATATTTTACCTTCTCTAATAGTGCTTTTGTATTTACAGACCCTGGTTTTCTCAGGATGCTGGGAAACTTGGCCTTTGTGAAATATTTTCAAATAACCAGTGATGTGAAGGAGACTATAGGGCTTTAAATATTTCATTAATTTGTCAAGGAAGTCTGGAAAACATCTGTCTCCACTATTTGTTCTTCTGTTGCTTTGCTTTTAATTATCCCCACCTCTTTTTAATGGAACATAAACTACCATTTCACAACTTTATTTGGTAGACCAATCCATAGACAAGTGCTGTGACATGCACAGACCCCTGGACTGGCCCTTCTCGTTCCAGATGTCTTCTGTGCAAACATTTCCAAACTAAATACTGAATAAAAACAGTTTGAGGAACAAACACAAACAGTCTCAGCGAGCAGGCACTTTAAATACCATTGTGGAGGTCAAACCAAGACTTGTTTAATTTCTGTGTGTCTCTTCTGTTCCGTGGAAGGGGAAGGATCAAGGTCCACAGTGAGACTTGTCCTCATGTCAGCTGTTCTCCCTTGCCTGGCGTGGTCTCTGCTGGCTGTGCTTTTTACAGCAGCGGGTCCTACCTGGGACTCCGCGCTTCCACAGCGAAACAAGGAAACAATTGGGTGTTTTTTCCGTGAGTGGGAGAAAATGGATAAGCCAGAATTGTAGCTAGGCAGATGGCAAAATGTGGCTCCGAAGCGAGGCTCATTGGCGCTACAGAGGCTTCCAGCATGTTGGAAATTCCTGTGTCAGATGACTGGAAGAACAAGTTACAGATAAGGGACGCGTGCAGACGTCTGTACCAAGGGACACACGCGATTTCAGGGCGAGTAATGATGCAAATTGTTCTCAGAACAAAGCCAAGACTGATCTGTGCCTCATCCTGCTTAGAGACAGGAATTTGTTCAGCAGCTCCTTCCATAATGTCTTTATGCACAAGCAATTTCCTTTGGTTCTTTGCAAGGAGCAGGGTTTGTCTCAATTGGTAAAATCTGCAGAATGCTTTTCTCCAGTCTCTGCACACTTGCTTGTATCATTGCAAGTGCAGGAAAAAATAAATGCACCTGCTTTCTGGAGCTGATGCAGAGATATGAGGTTATTGGTGACATCTGTTGTTCTTTGAACAAAAGAATGAGCACAGTTGCCTTTTAGCACTGACAAGCCTGGCTGCAGAGAGCTGAAGACTAGCATTTGCAACAGCTCAAGCTGGGAAGTGGAGTTGGGACAGTTTTGACTAATGTAGTAGGTGCTATATTTCAAATAATAACGACCAGATCCTTTCTTTGTTTTCCCTTTCTCAGAAATCACTGAGATTGCATAATTTTTCCATAGAATGCCAAATGCTGTCCCAAAGGTGCATGGGCACAGAGAGCACTCAGGTCCTTTTCCTGCAATACTAAACCCAGTCTTCTGGCCACCTTCATGGCCAGAATGAAGAAGGAAATTGTTGCAAAACTGATCAAAACTCAATTCAAAGTGAAAAGCTGAAAGGTGAAATGTGGAAATTAGACAAAAAGGGAAAAAGGTGTTTAGGAAGGCACTTCTGGTAAAAAAAAAAGTGGCTTTCTCAAGCTGCTGTTGCTAGATTCCCGATTTCTCTGGAGCTGAGCTGCTTGTGTGTCTGTTTGCTGCATAACACCTAGAACACACATGATCAGAACATGATTTCACTACATTTTTCTCTATTATAAATCATTAATTTGGGAAAGAGTTACTTTCACCTGAGAGTTTCTGGAACTGGGCTCCTAATTTTGGAATAAGATAGCTCTGGATCATTGTCAGTCCCAGGAAACGTTCTGCATGTTCAGAGTTAAAATCATTTCCATTTGTCTTGTTCCCCCAATGCAAATACCCACCTGTGCATTACTGGGAAGAACTTTTTCTGAATCATCTCTTCTTATGGGTCTAATATTGATTTAATTGTGGGTTTTGGCACTACTTAAAAGCCTGAAGTGTTTCTAATGGATAAAATATGTTGTGTCTTTTATTTGTGTCAGCACTCCCTGGGGAATCTCACTATTCAGAATGTTTTCTTAGAGGCATATACATACACAAACCCTTGCAGACGTCAATTCAAGCACTGCACCCAGGGAATAATGACTAACAGACTTCAGACAATGAAGAATCCAATTTAAAATCCAAAACTGGATTATAAAACCCTTTCTTGTTCTTTGTAGATTTCTGTAACAAATGAACTCTCTTTGCTTTTTCTAAATATCTAATTATATTCATATTTATGTGGGTTAGTCCCCAAGACCACAAGCAAAGCAGATTGGAAAGAAAGTTGCAGAGCTCACATCTCCAATTCTTGTCTAAATTTTGAAATGGTGATGCTTTTATAGCATGAAGACAGACACTTTATAAATAATATCTCAGCTAATTCAAATAACTTGTTTGAGAACTACTTGAAGTCACTAGAGATTTTCTCTATTTAGGCTAACTGGTCTGGACTGGGGCATTTTCCAGAATTATTTCAGAGCATTGTTCAGACCATTGGTTCCTGGTGTGCTATGGCTCTTCTGTTTTTCAATTTGCTCCATGTAAGTTTAGAGGAAAGGAAAAGAGCCGTGTATTTCTGTTGTTCCATTTTCCTGGTCATTGTGAGCCCTTAAATCCACTTCTTACCAAAAGCAATATATAATTTTGATTAGATTTTTGGGGTTAATATGTTTGTTTCTGTTGTGTGTCACTTCACCATGTATCAAATATGGGCAATATCTGGTTTAGGTTAGTTAAAAATTATTACCTCAGCTTGATCATAGATGTTTCTTCATATTAAATGCTTAAACTCTTCAGCTCAGACTCCTGTTAGATTGTTAGATCAGGAATTCTCACAACTGGACCTTCCTGTTGGGTACTGCCCCACAAAACAGGTGCTTGCAGAAAAGGATGAGCTCAGTAACTTCACATCTGGGATGTTCCACTCTGTGTGAATCTTTGTGCAACATGGAGCAAAATTACTGCCTTTCATCCAGCACTAACCTTCTATTTTTACTTGTGTATATTGCATTTTTGCCTTTTATTAATTTATAAAATAAATTTTTAAAGGCATAGAGATTTTTCATAATCTCATAACTTTTTTTTCTTGAAAGATTTCACTGTTTTGCAGCCTGCAACTAAACTAAATAAAACTATAAGAAAGTAACAATTCTGCCATAAAACCCTAGCTGAACTATAGTTTTATGTTAAAGATCTGCAAACAATACAGATGTTAACGTTAAAATACACTTCAGGATGATTACCAGCGTGGCCATATAATGGTTAGGCTCTGACAGGTTTAACTTATTAAACTCCAGCTTTATGTTGGTAATACAGACTCCCTTCTCTTCCTTTGACTTTACTGCAGTACCTACCACTCATTTTTGGTTTATAGCAGAGTTGGAGATGTCTTGCTCCTGTGCCAGTGCCTCTTCACCTCATCACACTCTCATCAGCTGCCTTGGCTAATGTGTGTCATGAATTCAGGGAAAGAATCCAGCTCGGGCATATGGAAGTTTTCAGGCCCTGGTGTGGCAGCGTGCAGCTCAGCTGAGATCTGAGGGGTTCACATGCAGCTCCGAATGTCTGACTCTGCTGGAGCAGGATCTCTGCAGTGTGGGACCTGACCTGTCCCTCCCACCCCCTGTGGAATGGAAAACCAGCTGAGGGGTTTATTTACTGCAGCTGCCCATGAAAGCTGGTTTAAAATCAACATCCAGAGAACAAGCCATGGGGTTCCAAAGCAGCGCAGAATTTAGCAGAGAGGAGAGTATTGCTCTTGGACTGGGAAAACAACCATTCTGTTTAGCAAAAGATTCTGAGGTTTTGAAGTGTATTTATTTTCCGATAGGAAATGGCAGCAAGGCCTTTGAAAATTCCGAGACAGGTCGATGGATACAGGCTCCAGAGCAGAGAGCAGGCTGTGTGTTTTACCAGGGACAGGACAATGGGAGATTTAGTCCCATGTAGTGTTATTTCAGCTTTGTGATTGCAGCTTCTTCAGTTAACTCCATATCTGACACAAAGCAACATTTTTGTTCAAGCTGTCATATTTCTTCAAAATCTTCTAGTTCTTGTAAAAGGTTTCATGAGAAACCAGCTCTGCCTTGTGTTCAGTGACCCAGAGAGATTGCTGTATATACACACCTTGTCAAACAAATATGGCAATGCAGATGGCTTGGGACATGGAGAAGACAAACAGAAATGGTGAGAAACACAAATCCCTAAGTCCCCCTTGGGGGGGATCTTGGATCAGGATTTGTGAAAACAGCATCTTTGGTTTATAGAATGTTTCTCCACAAGTCCTCTGAGGAACCTTGGACCTCTGAGTGAATTTATGACCTTATTTGTTTTCCCTGTATTATTTCTGTGCAACTGTTTTTTCCTCTGTAGAGGTGTGTTACTGCTTTTTGCTGGAGCTAAGTTTCCTGTTGGAACAACCTTGCTTTAGCCATGTTCTCCTCCATTCCCTTTCATTACCTTTTTTATTTCTTTTTAGATTCCTCCTGTCCCTTTTGACTCATCTGGTTCATTTTCAAGGCATCCTGTTTATTTTTCCAGCTATTTGTTTTTAATATGTGTTATCTGACCTTTTCTGTCTGCTCTTTTGGGGATGTATACAAAGCTCTTCCTTTATTTGCATTTGCTTTTCCTTCTGCCCTCCGCAGTACCTAATGTTCATCAGTGGAACCCAAGAACAGGAAATGGGAGTAGACATCCACAAGCCCACAGAAGTTGATATAACAAACAAGCAAAGTTAATTTTCATTGTGCAGGTGTGGAATGCTTTGAGTCACCGAGATGTGTATGAATGCAGGGGCTCGTGTTCTAACCCATGGCACAGTTCTGGGCACAGACTGCAGCTCTGGGAAAGTTGTTTGAAAGCAGCATCCTCCCCCTTGGTTTCCTTGGGCATGACAGCCATCAACGAGGGTGGAAGCAAAGTGGGATAGGGTAATACCTTATCTGGGAGAAAGGCCTGCAGGGCCTTATTGTGGATGGAAATAAGATCAAGGTGCTACTTCAACAATGTACTTATAGAGGAAACAAGGGAGCTTCTCTTCCTGAGAGTGTTTTTCCATGGTTGTGGAGATTACCTCTTTGGCCAGTTTCCTTTTGACGTGCTCCCTTTTAAGAGAAAGCTGCTGAGAATCTGACAATGCCTCTGGCTAATTGTGGTTTGGCAGTGATGTTCATCTGAGGTGGCTGCTTCCAGAAAAATCAGTATCCAGGCTTGGTAAGAGCTGGCAGACATCTTTGTCAGGGTGAAGCACAGAGCACAAAGGCAGATTTATCACAAAAATCAATGCCATGAGCTCTTGGGATGCCACTGTTTACTCATCATGGCTGTAAAAGCCACTCCACTTCCAGAGTTACTGTTACAGAGCTGTACTGGCACCTGACATTATCCTAAGGGAGAAATTTTTACAGGCTACAATTCACAATAGACCTTGCTGCTTGCAGGAACCACTGGCTTCATTTGATGAAGATGAGGGCAAGGCATCTTTTGCTCCCAAAAGGAACAAAGAGCTGAGCTCTGTCAGAAGCTTTACCCTGGCCTGGTCCACCTAGAAAATGAGTTGTTAATGAGAAGGGCTTGTATTTTGGCAGACAGACGTGGTCACCAGGCCAGGCGCAATCATCTGAGGAGGTATTCTTTGTTATCCTGATTTGCTTCTCGCATTTCTGATTTCTCCAATACAGCTACTACTGCATGGGTATGTTTGTGTGCCCACTTGTGATGTGGGGAAATCTCTCCTTAGCCACTGAAACAGATCTGCTGCTCTGGGAGTGCTGATCTTATACCAGGCCCAAAGAAACCAAAGGGGGAAATGCTGTTTTCCAAAAAGCTTCCTGTAGTTCCTGTCTGTTCCCAATAGACTTTTATTTTCTGCCGTTTGTTTGTTCATTTTCTGCTCTCTTTGCTGATGCACTATTCAGTTATGGAACACAATCCTTTCCCTCAAACTTTGGGCACATCTAGAGCAGCGCTTAATGCTGAAATCTAAATCGTGGGCACATGAAAACGGATTGAAACTGTGTCAGGGGAGGTTCAGGTTGGACATCAGGGAAAGATTCCTCACTGAGCAGGTGGTTGCCCTCTGGTTTAGTTGTAGGTGGTTCTGTGAGGAGCAGGGAGTTGAACATGGTGATCTTAATGGGTCCCTTCCTACTTGAAACACCCTGTTCTGTATTTATGTGCTGGTATAACTGTGGCACTAAAGGGGAGAGCAGGGAGCAATGTTCACAAGCAGATTGACAGTATTTGCCATGTGTGTGACAATTCTCAAGGCAGAAAACTCAGGAGACTCATCTGTGTTGATTCTGGCCCAAATCCACACGCCAAAACATTTCTGTGAAGGGAGAGCACACCCTTTTTAAAACATGCATGGTATGAGCAGTGTTTGCTTTTAAAAGGCAGAGCACAATGGGAGGCAGCCGGTCCTGGTGGCTTGTGTTGTGTTGAAGGTCTGGTGGAAGGGAGGTTTGGGACACGCTCCGAGTGCAGGAGAACAGACTGTGCCATTTAACAGGAGTTCACAATATTGCATTTCTCTCCCCCACCCCTTCCCTCTCGTTTCTGCTATTCCTCTAGAAGGAATAAAGCACAGCCAGGCCAGGACTCCTCTCCACAAGGTGAGGTCTTCGTCTCAGCAAGAGGAAGCCTCAAAGTATCTCAATGACTGTGGCTTTGTTCTTTCCATATTGTTTCTTCTGCTGAGTTGCTTTGATTGTGGGAAGGCTACAGGAAAGGAGTAGTGAGAGTAACTCGTTGTTATTTCAGCTGGGGGAAGAAAATACCTAAGAAAATGATTTGGAAAGTGAAATTCTGTAAATTCACATGGTAATCCTTTTAAGTATGTGAAGTATTTTTACTAGAATAGTTTTGTTTGCATTCCCTACTTCAGCTGTTTCAATATGGAAGAGCACTGTGGAATCTATATCAGTTGTGACTGAGATTTCAAGCACCACCTTCCTGATTTCCTGCTCCTGGCCGTTCTTTTTTGCTTTTATGTGATTTCAGTTGTCAGGTGGTTGTATTAGGACCTCTGATTTTTGACTTCTGAGCTAATATTTTTAAAAAAACTGTAATGCCCTGTGTGGTGACCTTTTACCTCCAGGTTTAAGGATCAAACCCACTGTAGCATAGAAGTGACTATGGTATTTATATAGCACTTAAAACTCAGATTAATATTGTAACACTTTTTCCATAGCTTATATAATACTTTTCAGCACTGAAACTGAAGCATTCGTGATTTTTCTGCCATATGTCTTTTAATGAAGTCTTATTGTTTTGGGGGAAATCAGATTTTTAATAGGAAAGTATCATTTGGTTCAACATGCCTTTTTCCCTACTGAAGAGCTGTGTTACTGGAAGCTCTGTGAGGAGCCATGACCTTTCCATCCCTGCCACTGGCATCAGGCCCTCAGTAAGGGAAGCCAGGAACAAATGCTCCTGGGGGGGTGTCTGTTCATCTCTTCTGGCTCAAGCACTCCAGAAGGTTGCAGTGCAGGAAGCACAACTTCTTCTAAGAGGAATCTCTGTCCTTGTCAATCTCCTTAAAGATGTTTTTAAGACTGGAAAAAAATATCCCACAGTGGCACCTGGATACAAATCTATATGAATGATTTATTACCATGGTGATGAGTTTGCTGTAGTTACTGACTGGATTTTTAATTACTGGATAAATTCTTTGCCTATATATGCTCCTTCCTTTCCCTAATTTCCAAGGCTGGGCACTGATATAAATTAGAGGATGTTGCCATTAATATGGTACTGATTTCCATCCAGGGCAAACATGTTTCCCTAGTGAACACTTCATGTCACTGAAATTTCAGACATTCCTAAGGAAATGTGTGGCATGTGTGTGAAATGGTTACAGCTGACTGGGAGAAATCTCCATGCCAAACTCTTCATTTTTGATTCATTTTTGCCTGGTTTCTTCTCCAAATCTCTCGCCTTGCATAGAGTAACACAGGCTGTTCACTAATGTGGAGGAGAACCAAGTGAATCCGTGTTCTGAGAGCTTTTCCTGCCTGCACCTGAGAGCTTGTGTTGGTCCCTTACGGAACAGAACGGGCTCAGGTTGCAAAGGACCTTTCAGATCACTGAGTCCAACCAAGTTCGCCACTAAACCATTTTTCTGCCACATCTACGGAGCTTTTAAACACCTCCAGTGAAGGTCACTTGACCAGTTCTAGTCAACTGGGACCTCCCCAGTTAGCCAGGACTGCTGATAAATGATTGTGAGTGGCTCTGTGAACATTCCTGCCAGCTTCCACGCTTCCCTCGGGTGGATCTTATCCAGCCCCGTAGATGTGTGTGTTTAAGTGATGTAGAAGTTTGCTGACCAGCTGAGAATGGAAAGGTGCAACACAAGATTGAAGGGAACAGAGAGGAATTCCTCCATCTGAGTATCTGATCAGTGTTATTGCTGGGTTTGTCAAAAACCTTGGGAAGAAATATCAACTGCTGAGGATGAGCTGATGATCTCACATAGCAAAAATAAATTTCAACACAAGAAATCTTGCCATGCACTGCTTTTTCCTCTTGAAAAGATCGAGGTTTGTTGGCAGAATGTTTTAAGATACTTGTCAGGATTAATATTCTACGCTATTTGAAGAAGCTTGACAAAACACAGCTCGTGCTTGTGTGAGGGGCTGTGTGAGGCTTTTGCTGGCTGGGGTTAAACCATGCCATCATCCAAAGCATTTTTTGACAGAATATACTTTATCCATAAAGGGGCTGTAGCAGAATTGTCAGTGGTGGCTCATGAGAGATGGCAATGTGGAGAGTTGTAAGAGTCTGGCTATTAAAACATGGACCAGACAACTTAGTGCCATGACAATTGATTTGACTCTGAGTGGGTGGTGTGATCTTCTGATGGGAATTTAATCATATACCTTCTAGAAATAATGGGAATCCAGAGATGATTAAGGAAGAGATGAGAAAGGAAAAAGCATTTTGGAGAAATTTCCTCACAGAGAGAATGATTCATTTTGGACTGTGCTGTCAAAAGGCAGCTATGGAAACTGCAGCTGTGGATGTATTAAATAGGAGTCAGGCAGGTGCTTACTGGAAAAAATGTTATGGATGGAAACAAGCACCAGGAGGAGTGGGAGGAATCTGCAGAACCAGCTTCCGTTTTTTAGTTACAGCAGAATAAATGTGTTATTCTGCATTTGCAATGCAGATACACAACAGTTCTCAGTCTGAGCAGATGCTTGGCGGCCGTGGATTTTCATGAGCGTTTGTCCAAGGGGCCATTCTCACCTTCTGCTGACGTTTTTTAAAAGGAAGCGTCATATTAAATGCCAGGATGAAGGGAGCAGTTTCAGGATGGAAAAGGTTGAATAATGGTGGTGTAATAGAAAGCAAAATTTGGCCCACATTAGTTTCCTTTAAGAGGACAGTTTTTTCCATTAGTGCTCCTAGCATGGGAGAGTATCTCTGATGTGTGACAGTGTACCAAAAGTTTAGCCCTGCAGAGAAAGAGAGCTGGAGATGTTTATTAGATGTTGGGGAGGAAAGCAGGAAACAAAAAAGGGGATGGTTTTGAGTATTTTAGGAAGAGGAGCTTGAGAGGGTTCAAAAAGTTGCAGCCTGTTACTGGTGCCGTTGTGACTACAAAAGGAGAGTCTGATGTTCTGCAGCAAGGGACTTACTGGGGTGTGAGTCTGTAGTGAAACTCAAGGAGAAGCTTCCAAGAATGCTCCTTACCCAGAGCTGCTTGTTGTTCTCAGCTCTCACACTTCCTTTTGCTCCTCTGTCCTGGCCTCTTGGATTCACATTTCACATAATTGCAGATGTTGCCACTGGTTTCTGTGAAGTCACTCCTTTTTATGCCAGAATTTGCAGGGAAGGAAAAGTACTGATCATAAGGAGAGACATCATAAAAGTGTAAACCTCTGCAGATACTCACTGAGGCTGTCTCTGCTTTCTTTCCTTCTTCTCAGGTGTGAGTCCATTGATTCAGGGCTTGGTCTGGATGCCTCTCGGTCATAATTTGAAAATAGTTTCCAGTTTATTTCAGTGCAGTTCCATTACACCCCAGTTTCTCTGTGTTGTCCCACTGCCCTGCCTGAACAACACCAGCACAAAGATAGCTCCAAAATACAGCTGTAATAATAAAAGCCTCAAGGTTATTTCAGAAAAGCAGGAACCAGACCCTCAGCTGGTTCAAATCAGCACAGATCACTGCTCTGGAGAGACACCAATTTACACTGACTGAAGATTTGTCCTGAGATTTCTTTTTGCAAATGGCACAGGGAGAAAGGTTGCTGGAGAGGGCTGAGGAGAAAAACATCCTATTTTCTTTTGGGAGAGTTTAAGACTTGCTGACTCAAATGCCAACCATCATTCATTATCTCCTAAATCCTGAGGATATGATTTGCTAGGTAAAAACCACATCTGTTCTTCAGCTCAGTTCCACCTCTTTGAAAGCATGTCCAAACTACCTTCCTAAGTGTTTCCATAAAATTAGGCTTGGTTACATATGTTTCATTGTGTGTTGCATGTTTCCATGGCACACTGATTTGCCAGATAAAGCAATCTGCAGTGTATTTAGTCTATCTTAAAGCCTTTTAAATCTGTCTCCTCTAAGCTTGAAATTCTCTCATTCAGGCATCCAGCGCTGTTGAAACCCCTGTGCCAATAATTCTTAATGACGTGTGTGTCTAGCCAAAGTAATTCTCCTCATTCAATTTGCAATTTTCCAAGTCAATCCTTTCAGCATTGTGACTGTAGCCATTTATTTTGCATTCTGAGACATGCAGCTCTTAAACAAAATGATCCTGACTTTATAGGCAAAAAGGTGTCTTATAATGAAGGACAACCAAACTCAAAGTTTGTTTTGGAAACCAGGGATAGTTGATATTTGCTTGCTTGCTCTCCTGGGCTCAAAGCTGACTCCAATCTATGTACACAAATTCTTCCCTTAGTATTTGACAAAGGAAAAAGCAGAACCATTTCTCATTTGGCAGTGTATTTCCTCCCTGCTCTTGTTCAAAGAGCCTGCTGGACTGAGCCTTGTATCTTCTGCTATTTCCCACGCTTAGGAGCTGATATCTGCAGTGACTGGTAGAAACTCAGCTGTTCAAACCTGGACTCCTGCTTTATAGAAGCAGCATATTTAGGGTGTCCTGACGGAAAGAAAGAGGCCTTGTAGTGCTTAATGGCCAACCTCAGCCATCCAGGAGATCTTGGTGATGGGCTCAGGAGGGAAATTTTGCAGCCACTGTAAAGAGGATGGCAACAACTTGGGTGTTTGGAAGGAGCTGAGGTGAAGATGACTAGGTGGGAAATGAGGGTTCTCATCAGAACAAATGGGCACACATGTGGTTTTTATCTTCAGGAACCATTATGACTTATATGCTCATTTTGTCCTGAAAACAAGAAGCTTTTGATCCCTGCATGAGGAGGATTTATGTGAGCTCAAGAGGTTTTACTTTGGTCACAGTGAAAAAAAGAATTTATAAGCCTCCTTCATTTCATTCATTTATTTTTGCCTGTTCTTCAATACCCGTTGAAGGAACAGATACATTTAAGGATGTTTATTTTAAGTTGGTACTCTGGATTGAAAAGCTTTTCCATCTGTTTCTGCCCTGCATTTGATATAACATTTTGCAGATGGCAGCATTTATCAGAATCCCACTGCAGACTACTTACTGGCTTTGTGCCTTCAGAAATGGGCTGTGTTCATCACCACTGTAACTTCACTGAAATGGGTGGAATGACACCATGGATAAATCTGAGCCACCATCACAAGTGCTTCCTGAAGTATCATCATGTGCTCTGGGCTCAGTGGCTGTGTCTTGGTCGACTTGTTTAATGTAGATATATTGAGTTGTATGTAGTCTTCATGATTACTGAAGATTACTGGTTTGCTTTAAGAATCTCTTGGTTCTGATTTTTCCAGTTCATGAATGGTTTAGGGAGCAGCTTTCAAGCATGCCGTCTCAAATTGCAGCCGCAGATTTGGATATCCAAGCTATTTAAGAGGGCAGAAATAGAGAAGGTGCCTGTTGTCTTGATTGAATCCAAGGAATGGTCAATTTGGCCAGTTTTTCTTTCACACATTCCACAAAGTATCACGCCTCTGCCATGTTGTTACCCCTCACTCCTGTGTTCCTGATTTTGTCAACATTCTCCCAAATTTTGTGTTGTGTAAGTTCCTTGGAGTGCTGATCCTAAATGCCTTGGTGATTTCCATGGAACTGCTAATGGAGCCTGGGCCTGAGAGTCACAACTCCATGTTCAGGTTTCAGGATCAGTTCCCTTTGGAAGGACTGTTTTTCATTTCACTGTCAGGTTATTTTTTCTCTAATATTTTACCCACAGAAAGGTGCAGAGTGGACAGCTGGCAGTGACATAGGTCATGAGCCCAAATATCAGGTTCAGTTAGGGAAGGAACATTTCCATGCTTTTTTAGCTTTCTCGAAAAAAAATATTTTGGGACCAAGCCTTTCATACCTACCCTCAGCCAAAGTGCCACTTGCTTTGGAAAGAGTGAAGAAAATTGGTTAAGAACCCACATTAGTTAAGGGAGGCTGGAAGAAAAATGAAATTTGACTTTTTAAAGTAATTTTCCACCCTGCCCTCTTATATGGCAGCAGTGGTCAGGAATGAAGGAGAATTCCCTGTTAGAAGTGTTTGTCGCAGGAGAGCTCGGAGCACTGTTTGTTCAGTGCTGCTGTGGAAATCCCCGTTCCTGTCATGCTGAAGATTTACATGAAATGACAAAATGAAGATTTAATTGTCACTTTTCCATGGCCTTGCTTTTTTCTCCGCTTCTTTCATTTTTATTATGCTTTGATGTTATTTGGGAAAGCACTTTTTTCCTACGTTGTGATTTGATGCTAAGGCCCTGGATGCCTCATTGATGCAAGTCCCCTCACCATTTCAGTAAACACTATCAGTAATTAGTCTGGCCAGCATGTCCTGGATAGCCCTTTGTGTGAGTTAGAGGAGAGCCTCTGTGGTTCCAGCTGTGACCCATTGTAGTGAAAAGAGAATTTCTTCTAAACAGTGTCTGTCCAGGAACTAATGCTCTGTTCTCAGAGCTGTGGGCTAGGAAAGAACGAGACCCTGAGTGATGTCAGTGTCACAGCAGCGCCTGAGAGCCTTCTCAGTGGTTAAACACATCTGAGGCATCAAGATGGAAAAATACTTCAGAGATTCTGTAAGCTGGGGGAAAAGTTCCAACTATTTAGCGAAGTTAATGCTGAGCTCTTCTGACTCACAGCACTAAAAAGCTGCTCCAGTCTCACTGCTGAATCAATTAGCTCAGCCAGCACCTTTCCCATCAAAGTAACACCTTCCCTTCTTGCTCAGTTTTAAGATCTGATTCAATAACTTCAATAACAAAAATACCCAAAGCTGTGTTCCCTTCTGTACCCGAAGGTTGTTTGCATGTTTCACCTTGCTGTACTTGCACACCTACATGTTTAAATTCCCTTCCAACCAGAATTTGGAGCCTGTGCTAGAAATCCAAATCCTTGCAATCAAATCAGCTCTGTTAATATTTGTAGCCCTCCAGAGGAAATATAGTCCGGGGGTGTTTGGGTGGGATAACTTTCAGGATCAGACAAGGGCTTCTGTGGAGGGGATCAGTTTGTTTAACACAGCCAGGGGAGCTGGTCTGGTGGCTGGAAGAACTGCACAACCCTGCAGTCTCATAACTGCAGGTGCAGAGGCTGGACCAAGGTACATTGGGGTCTGAACACACAACCAGGCCTGGATCCCCTCAGGGAGTGCTTCACCTCTTGTTCTGAAAGTAGCATTGTGCCTGTGACCTTCACACCCACACTGGTTCCTAGTTTGGCCACCGGAGTTGTCTGTAGGTCTCTTGGGTATGTCCTTGATTCCAGCAGAATTTTCTGTGTGGGTAGCTCTGATAGCAACTTTTCGGCATTGTAATCATTGCATCTATCTTATTTTTATTTTTTTAATGATTAATTAGTCAATTATGTGAAATTAGCTTTTGCAATTAAAGCATAACTTAGAAAAAAACATTGAGCAGATAATGCTCATTTGTCATTGAATTACTTACAACTCAGGCTGTTGTAAATGTGAGATGTTTCCAGTACTGTCTTTACTGCTGGATGAAAAACACTGATTAAAAACCCACCTTAATACATCTTGTCCTTCAATACTTACAAGGAAATGGACTGAGATTTGCAATTTATGTAGGAAATAAAGAGCATTTGGGCTTTGGGAGGTTGATGCAGCTCTGAGCTGAACTTTTGTTATGTGGAGTTGAAAGGGCAATGGATGTAACTGGGTGTTATTTAAACTGTCACATAAAATGGAATCTAAAATATGGTACCTTAAAAGTTGTTTCTGTGGTGGAAAGCGAAGGACGAATCAGTTATGGCCTGTGTCATTGTTTGGTTATCCATCAGATTGCTGCAAACTGCATGTGTGTACTTTCCAAAGTGCTTTGGTGTAGACAGACACAGACCTTTGCTCCTGAGGAATTCAATGATTTGCCCCATGGGAATTGCTGGGCTTGCCGGAGTTCACTTAATGACACTGATGGGTCAATTCTCTGCCAGAGCCAACAACTCATCTTCATCATCTTCTCAACTTCACATCCACTAATGATCAGTCCTCATAATGAAGGCATTTTTCACCCTGCCAGGAGTCACAAGGAGAAAAATTGATTGACAGAGTTATCTGGATTGTAGTAATTAAATCAGGGCAGACAAATCCCTGCTCTCATTATATTTCAGACATGTCTGAACCATGAAAAGCAGAGCTGAAGCTGACTTGCTTCCTGCAGTTCAAAATGTGGCATTAAATGCTGTATATGATATATAGGGTTACAATACATGAGTGTGAACAAATTAGAAAAGACACAAGTGGTCTAAATATGGGTGTTGGTTTTAACCATCTTTAGTGAAATGTGTATATCAAGTGTCTGAAAAAAGCTATTAACTTGTTTCAGGAAATGAACCTGAAAGGATGTTGTGCTTCCAAGGGTATCCAGGCTCCTTCATGCACTGGGACAGCATTTGTGTGTTCCAGCCAGGTAACAGGGATGGCAGGAGGAGACAGAGATGCTCCACAGTGAGACAAAGCATGTGGAATGGGCAGGGAACAGGATCAGTGCTTGCCCAGTGGAACACAACTGTCTGGGCCCTGAGCTCTCTTGTGTGTAGAGGAGAATGCAGATTTCCACTGTAGAAGCCAGAAAAGGATTTCAAATACTATTGGAATTCTTTTGTTGGTGAATTGCTTGTCGTGCAAGCACTTGCCTTGAAGGAGGATTTGTGTGCAGATGTTCTTTGGGTAATGCTGCAGTCTGGATTCAAGAGTTGTTCCTTGATTATTTTTTAAAGACTTTTTCTTCTCTGTTCGTTAAGCTGAGCCATTTTTCAGATACTGTAAAATATTGTACCCACTTTAAAAAGAAGATGCTGCATGAACTTGAATTAACATTACCATCAAATTAAGCTGATTTGATCTAGTTAATATTTGGTATATAAAATGTACTTTCAGAGAGAGGCAGATTAGGGTTTAAAGCAGGAAAATCGAGTAGGGAAATCTGGATTCAGTGGGACAGCTGCTCAGATAATATAAATTGGTGCAAGTTCACTGAGCTCATTTTAAAGCACTGAGTTGCATTTATGGGGTATTTGGCCCATATATGATGTATTTTAAAACAAAATAATTCAGAAATGCAGATGACAACTTGTGCTGGTTTTGGTCTAGCATTCAGACAAGAGTGCATTAACCAGAAAATTCTTTCAGAAAGAGTGAAGAATTTGGGGATACAATGCCCATTCCCTTCAGGTGCCTGCTTTTGTGGGTCCTTCCATGGGTGCTTTCAGTTTAACCTCATGAATGGTACAAATCCCCAGCTGGAATCAGATACCAAAGTATGGGAATGCTTTGCCTCTGGTTCTGCATTTGTTTGGATCTGTAGAAGTGCTCATGACGTTCTGGATCTCAGCAGATGCTGTCAGCATTAAGGAAAGCTTTTAGAAATACTTGTTTGTAATGTAATGTTTTTCAAGACTTCAATCACTCCTGCCTTCCACCTTTGATAACACGGGGCTGTCTATTACAGGATGTTATGCAGGACACTCATATTTAAAACCAGTCATGGTTTGGGATAAGATTCCACTGCTACTTCTTTCTCATACACTATCTTGCCAGTGAACTTGGATCCAAATTGACAGAAGTTCTTTTCTAAACCTTTCCAAGCAGAGTGTTAAGTTATAGGGCCCTGGGCTGGGAACCAGCAGATAGGTTTAACTCTCGGTCACTGAAATTGAGGAAGAGCCAATGACTACAGGAGGCCAGGAGAAGAACAATTAAATTCTCATCCAGTACCCTCCAGTGTGACTGAGAAAACGACTTCTAAACCTCCCTTAGCAATTTTTTTTCCCATAAAGAATGATGAACTATCAAGAAAAAAAGCTGCATGTTCAGACAGTGCCTTCGTGGTGTTTCATGGATATGGAGAAAAACATATCCACAAGAACAGTGTGGAGGTGGGAAGTAGGATCAGAACCTTGGTTTAATCCTGTTTCTGATGCTGGCACTTGTGAGAACCTGCAGCATTTCGAAGAACTTGTCTGTTTGAATGCTTTTTGTATAAAACAGATATAAACATTTATTATCTGCCTGATAGTGTAGGTGTTGTGTGAGTCTGAGACTGGGGGGGTTACGTAAGGGTGACCTGCCTGAGCACCCCAGGGTTTGGTTACTGGGGTTCTTTCTTCTTATGTTCCCTGTCAAAATATTCCGACTTCAGTTCAAACTGAGCCAAGGGTAAATATCTGGAAAAGCTAATGCTACTGTGGAAGCTCTAATTTCCATTTTGAACAGGTTGAGCATCTTAGGAATGACAGCTGGCATGTCATGACAGTTTCCGTTGATGAGTCCGTCTTCTAAGAGCCTCATTAGAGTTTTCACTCACGTCCAAAAGGATTCTGGGAAAGAATTGTTCTGACATGAGTCTAAGAGATGTGCACATTTCAATACTGAAATGACTTTGACCTGTCAGTGTCTGTACAGGGCAAATTACCTGCTCTTGGCATGTTACTTGACATGCTTTGTTACTGTATGAGGATTGCTATTAAAAAACTCTCTGGTTTTTGTATCAAAAGGGGTTTAGGATTATCCTTTTTAGAGATGTGCTGTTGCGTAGACTTGTAAATTGCCAGTGTTGAGGCCAAATTTCATACTGGGGTCCGAAAGTTTGTTCATGTGGAAGTCACTGTGTGAACATCTGGGGCCAAACGTGGCAGCTGGTCAGTGATAACAGTGGGCACTGTAAGCCAGGGCACAGAGAGTGCGTGAGGAGCTGGGCTGAACACTGGAGAGTCATTTTATTGGACTGATCTTTAAAGGGATAATAACCTGATGATAAAGACAATGAGAGAGGAAAACAGGGAATAGTTGGTCATTTGGCTGTGACCCCAAATACAGTTTCTAATCAAACTCACCTGCAGATATTAATGACAGCTGGGCATCAGAGATGTTGGACCACTGAGAGCTTCCAAGCCTTTGCAAGCCCAACCTCTTTATTTCTAAATCACCAGAACAGGTAAGGGCTTGCTTAGTTTCAAAATCAAGCCTAACCCTCTTCCTGTCCAACAAAGCTCATGAGCCCCCTTTTTGCTTTTGAAGCTTTTTCCTTCTGAAGAAGTGATATGAGTGTGTATCATCCTCAAAGGCCACGTTTTTATCCAGTGATGAAAAAAATTCATAACATGACTTTCACAGTCAATTATCAAAATAAGACAAGAAATCTTGTACTAAAAATTAAAGAAACATAATTTTCAAAATACTTCTCTTGCAGTCAAATTCTTACAAACCTTGTGCTGAGCAAAAGTGTTGCACTTTGTTTAAGAAGGGGGTAATGCTCATCACACTCAAAAAAGAAAGACGAAAACTACCACAGTTCATTTACTGACTCGGAGACTGTTGTTGGAAATCAATTAGCTAAGTGTTTTTCCTGTGAATACATTTTATTTCCATTTTTGTGATGATGTTTGTCCCAGGTGTACACACACTTGTGAGCTGAAATAACTTGGCCTTCAAATGGCCGAGCAGACAAGCTTGAAATGGTGATCTGTCAGTGTGCCTGTTGAAAATAAGGACAAAGGGCAATTTGTTAGATACAGGATTTTTTTACAAATTAGATATTTAATTCTAATAACATGTCTGCAAAGCAGTAAAGTTTAAAAGAAATAAAAAGGAAAAGGACTCGTGTCTGTCGTCATAAGGACCCACAATTTACTTATGGAATATGGCAAATAGAAAGTGGACTTAAGAAATATTCCTGTTTCCAAGCAGGCCTTTAAAAGGCCTGGGATCTGCTGCCTCCTGTTTGGTTTCCATTCAGCCGAGGTGCTTGGGGTACTTGACCTTCTCCACTAAGCAGAACCTGATTCGTTCTTTTTCCTCACTGGCTTTCTTTGCTTCTTCCCTGCCCAGTTCAAAAGGTCACCTTCAGCTACTCCCTTTGTCACAACAACTGAAGAGTAATAAAATCATGGCATGCAGTAAAGTCAAAAGATTTTTGTTGTAAACGTTGGCACTGACTTCCCTTGTGAAGCAGTGCTGGGAGGGAGGGATAGGCACGGGAGGCGTGGAGAGTGGGACGAGACTTTGAAGCACTTTCCATGAATCCTATGTGTTTTTCCAAACATAATGGAACAACAAACAGGTCAGCAGACAGAACTTCCACAACCTTAGCATGAAAGGGGAGCAAATGAAATCTGGATTTCCCTAGGTTCATCCCCACAGCTCCTGCTGCTCTGTTCCCCTCTCCTGCCCCAGACCCACACAGCCTGTCTTGCTTTGTTGTTGCAACATAAAGAGGAGGAGTAAGGGTACAACGCTGGGAGATGAGAGGCAGCATGTGGCTTCCTCACAGCCTTCTACATTTCAGAAAGGGATCTCTCATTTGATGAAGATCCTTTTTTCTGTTTAGTCATAAACAGATGAATCCCATAATAGCCTCTGTTTCCTCTACTACAGGAGGTCTGTATGATTAATAAGATCTCCCTGTAGTGAATGCCAAGCCAAACAGATGAATGCAAGGCGCATCTGCTGTAGATTAAACATTTGGAAAAAACATTTTATAAATATTTTTTTCCACAACAACATATCCATATGGCAGTTAACTAGGGTATATATTTAAAACCTTGCATGTACACTATATCGCCATGCATATGCATTTAATATACTTATTAAATAAGTACTTATGTTGTCACTCAACAGATAGCTTTTTGATATGACTTTTAATCTCTTTGAGATGTCAAATCAGACTGTTTGAAAGGACCACATGTGCCCTATCAAGCAAAACATGAGAAGACACTGCTTCTGAGTGGGTGGGTTAGTGGGAAGCATATCTTTTATTTCATTATTTCTGAGAAACAAGATGTGTAAGATAATTACCTGGTTAGGATGAGGTAAGTGTAAAATAACATACACTGAATGTGGCTAGAGAGATAAGGTTGTCCTGGGTACTATGAAAACAGATCCTGAGGAATCAGGAAGGTTAAACTAATTGGAAATTTCTTAGCTGAAAATTCTAACATTTAAATTTAGCTTTACTAACTTCAAAACACTGAAATTATATCTCATTATAATTAATATTTTGGACTTCCTAATCTAACCAGAACCTGCAGAGAAACTTCTGCTCTGGAGAGACACCAATTTTGGGGGTTTTTTTGTTTGTTTGTTTTTTGTTGTTTTGTTTTTTTTTTTCCTAATCCTTATTGTATAGTGGGGGGCTCCTTTTTTATTTCTATAGCTCTGTGTCTGACTTAGAGGACTGGACAATAATTCTGGATTGATAAAGAATGGAGTCTGACAATTTATCCCAAACTAAAACCAAATCCAACAAGTAAACATTATCCAGAGCAGCTATTGGCACTCTCTCATAAGTCAATCTGGTTTTTTTAGTATGTTGTTCTTGTAAGACTTAGCAGTATTACTGTAGGCTGATTTTCTGGTAGACTGGGATTTTTTGGTTTACTTGTCATGAAAGCAAAGATCCCTATATGTGATTCAGAGAACCTAATTCCTGAAATGTTTTCTACAACTTTTCTTAACTGGCCTTCCAGTCCAGCAGCCAGAGAGAGGAAAAATCAGCATTTCAAGATTCCATATGTGCTTGCTTGTTGTGTTGTCAAGGATCGAGACCTGGTTTGCGTGTGTGCCTGGAAAACTGGGGCACTTCTCTGAGGAAAGGGCTCTCTGAACCTGACGTGTGCTCTGGGAATGGCCAGTGCTTGTCAATTCATGTCTGTCTGGGCTTGGAGAACGTGGATTTCCAGACCTTACAGCACGATACTTGCAAGCAGACATGACGTTTCCCCACACGCTTTTTCACAGATTGCAGAACAGAGGAAAATAATTGCCTGGCTTTGCTTTTATCACACACCATTAGGTGCTTTGCCGACTCAAACAAGAAAGACAAAAAGCGCCTCATGTTCAAGAAACTTTTAATATTTATGTTCATTACAGCTGCAGACTTTGCTGCCTAAGTGGTTTGTTTTCGGATGTTCTTGCCACAGTTTTCCATGTTTCTCTGAGTGTCCTGAGGGCAGGTGGGAGCATGGAGGTGGGAAGCTCCCTCACTTTTGAAATAGTGGCTTGATGACTCATGTCTCATTCTGCTTGAGAGGCTCATTTCTTGATGTCCTTGCTTTGCTCTTGAACTGAAAAATGCTGCTTCACTGTTTAAAAAAATTATTTTGTTTTAATCAAAAAGCCTGTGGAGTCTTGGAAAAATCGGTGAATAAAATTTTCTCAAACTTTGTAGAAACAGTCGGAAACTGGTGGATTTGATCTGGAAAATCTTGGTGTGGTCCTTTTTGCATCAGGGCTGAAAAAAACCTGCAGAATGTGAAGCTTTTCTGAACACATCTAATTTCCAGAAGCATTTCTCTTCAGAGCCCTGATGTGAGCCGTCAGTAGCTGTTTGTGATGTTCACAGCAGGTTTTTTCCTACATATGTCAGAACCATACCTTAAATTAGTTTTCAAGTAGATTTAGTTAAATGAGTTTAAAGAAAGCCACTCTTACTGTGCTTTAGCAAAGGATTATTTTAGACTGGCTTTGATTTGCTCCCAATGAATTGCATTTAAATTGATATAATCTAAGTATATATTGATTTAATGGTGTCTCATAGCTTCTTTGTACTGGTTTAGTAGAACTGATTCATTTAAGTCCTCCTGAACTCTGGATTCCAGAAATGGGTAACTGAGCTTTTCCAGTGTTGCTGTGAGGCTGCAGCACCTGGAGGGCTCCATGCTGGAGAATTCACCCGGCTGCCCAAAGCACACCCAGCACTCCAGAGACAGCAAATGATGCAAACACCTCCAGCTCTGGCTGAGTGTTCTGGGTATGAACCTCCCCTGCACGTGGGCAGAGAGTCCATCCAAGCAGGGAGTTGGGATAATTTCCCAGATGCTCCCACAGCATCCTGTAATAATGTTGCAAGATCATTGTGCAGGGAGGAGGTGCCCAGACAGTTCCTGTGGAGACATCAATAACATCCGTCAAGGATGTGCTGTTCTTAAAAGGCAGAGATGAGTCTGCAGGGCTGGTTTGTGTGGGCAGCATGGGATCCAGGGGCATTAGGACTCCTTGCTCTCCTCTGCCAGCCTCCCACAGTCTGACATGATTGCAGGAGAACACAGGGTGCTCAGGATGCCAAAGGAGTATTTCTCTGAGGAATAAAAAAAAAAAAATCCCTTGTTTTATTTTTTTACTGAAGAATAGCTTCTTTAAATGAAAAAGGGAGAGTGAAATGGGTTGGCAGACTGAATCTTCATTTAAAATTTTATTTAAACCTGAATCTTAATCCGTTATTTTCAGTAGGTTTATCTCAGAGGTGAAATGGAGTTGGGAAGTTGGTTCTCCAGTGATGTCTTCTGAGGCGTGGATTTCCTGGGCAGGGAGGTATTGCCTTATCTCTCCTGTTGGCACAAACCTGTCTGAGATGTGGCTGCTTAATTGTGCAACACCCTCTTCTCTCCCAGCTGGATTAACACGGTTTTTGCCTCTTGCTCTGAGCTCTCTAGATCATCGTAGGAATGCCTGGAGGTTGTGAGCACACTTCAGCCCTCCCCTGTCTTTGCCAAAATGCCAAACCACGTTTACCGGCAAAGATTATAGAAAAAAACACTTTTAACAAGAAACTTCCAACCATGGAAAGATATTTTCTAGGAAAATTCTTTCTGTTTCACTATGAAAATGCTTGTCCTTGGAAATACAAACCCTTGTCATTAAAGATAGTAGTTGGAGGAATCTAAACTGTTCTGCTTCTTGGACTTCTTGTAAAAATAAAATTAGTCTTTATTGACAAAAGTGAAGAGGAAAAAAACACACCATGTGTTCACGTGATAAACAACTGCTTTCCTGTCCGTCTAGAGTTCAAACCACAGTCAGGGTACAGTTTGGCTGCCTATAGCTAAGGACTTTTAACTTCTCTATTTGGCTAAGGATCCACTGCAAACACTTTGTTCTAAGGTGAGAAGTGCATTTGGTGAATAAAAAACCAGTTTGGGGCTGGGAAAGGGAATGACAAACTTTTATCTGAAAATGTTACTTTAACTCTCTCTATAAGATACCCATGGTTCCCAGCCAGTATGTTTTTGTGATTTAGCTACATTTCCTGCCAGATTATTCAGCTAGATACAGATCCCTTGCTCCTGCAGTGTGGAAACCTGAATAATAATTTGAGCTGCAGAAAGCCCTGGTGAATCACTGGCCTACTTTCCTGTCCCAGGGGAAGGTGCACTTCTCTAATCCAGGAGCCATTGCTTTGGCAGATGGCTCTATTTACTCAATGAGCAGGTCAGGACAAGAGGAAAAATGGAACATAATAATCCAACAGTATTCAATTAAAGGTAGCTCTGTGCAACTGTACCTAAGTCACTGCTGTCGAAGCCTCTGGGGAGTGTGTTCATTTTTCAGCCTTGTTTCCTAAGGAAATGAGGCTGTCTGCCTTTCTGTCTGTCAGCATCTGTCCTCTCCGATTAATTTATTCATCTATTTGCCATTATCAAGGAAAAATGACCAAAGAGAAGAGTTTTCAAACATACGGAATTCCAACAAAGTTAACAGAACTTGGCAACTGAGACAGGAGGAGACCCTGAGGGTCTCCATGGAGGGGAAAGGAGATGGAACCGTATCCAGCATTCCCAGACTGGAGAGCAGGTCAGACCTGTTGGCCTCAACAGGCATAGTCTGTATCACCCGTCTGAACCAGGATCGTCCTACTTGTCCATCCAAACATCTGGGGAATGTGGGGGCAGCCTGGGAAAACTGTCAAGGACAAGATGTTAGAGACATAACAGATAGAGGAAGGTAAGACACAAAAGCTCTTAGAAAAAGAAAGGATTTGAAAAACCAACCAAGAAAAAGCATTATGGGTTCTCAAAACATTGAATATTGTGTGTATTAAATTTTATCTCTGTTTTGACTGAAGCCCCAAAACTGGTTTTGGAACCAGATGTACACATCAGTATTATTATGGTTTTTTTATTGCTAGGCAAGAAAAATATCATTTGTTTCAGTTTTCCCGGAACTGAAAGAACAGTGAGAGATGGCAGAGCAGGTTCAAGTTCCAGCTGATTATTGGACTCATTACAAATGGGCTGTCTGAAGCAAACAATGCAGGCAAACCCTGGAGGAAGCAGGGTGAGAAGGTTTAGGCTCTTTCCTTTGTATGCTGTCCATCCCCCCAGCAGATCAGATATTTGGAACTCTTTCCAGACATTTTTCATTTTGTTGGTAAATAGGCATGCACTTGTTCTGGGATTTCAGTCCCCAACTGTTCACTTTATCCAAGGGAGAAAGGCAGAAACATAAGTGAAGCTCAAACAATAAAACCTCAGAATGGTTCAGGCCAGTTATTATTACATGATTTCAGGCTTTGAAAGGTCATTTATGTTTTCCAAGTTGGATTTATTTTTTACACTTATTTGTAATATTACCTCGCTGCGTTTCATAATGTCAGGGAAAATGTCTGGTTTCAGGCCTAAAATGTCAAAGCAGCATTTTCAAAATCACTCAGCACTGAGCCAAATGTTTTTCTGCTGGAGTCAGTGGTAACAGTCCCATTTGCCTTAGGAGGCTTTGGATAGTGCTGAATGTTATGGAAATCCACATTTGTTACCATTTTTTCAGGCTGCGCTCCTGCACGTTCTCCTTCCTTCTCCTCTTCCATAGGCCTGCTCATATGTGGAATGATTCCTAGTGGGAAAGGTAAAAGCATGACAGTTAACAGTCCTGGATTCACTTCCAATCCTTCCTAATGACTACAGGTTAAATCATGGAACTGTTTTGTGCCCCAATTTACACCTAAGTGACACGTAAAATCCCCACCTCAGAAGGCCTCACAGTTCACCAACACCTGGGAATGACAAAGCTGCTGCTTCAGCAAGTGCCAAGTGTATATTATGGAATAAACTGTTCCTGTAGTGTTGTGAGAAGTAATGTAGATGAAGCTGATGCAGTGTAGACATATGTCTCCATCTGTGCCTCCATGTTAGGGAGTTATTCTGGATGGACTCACTGCAACAACCAGAATTTCCCTAGCAAGGAAAATCAGGGTTTAAAAAATTTAATAAGAAGAATCTGTTGTTGACAGAACCTTCCCAATGGCTTTGTCATGATGAAAACAAGAAAGGGTGCACAGAATAAATTAATTTGCTGTTCCAATAGCTATGATTCAAAGTGAGGTGGTTTTTTAATGGCTCGTCTCCCAGTCAGCACACAGTGAAACATCTCTGCTGCAGGAGTAGGTAGGACATGCCCAGTGCCATATTCTTAAGAATAGCTTTGCTTTGCCTACTCTAGAGATATTTTATGTCTTCAGTTGTGAGTATTGCCAGATAAAAAACCTCTTAGCACTCAGATTTTCTAATCCTCTAGACAAGATAAAAAAATCCAACATTCCCCTATCGTTGTCTGCCCTCTCCTGTACCTTGCATTTCTATCACATCAGCTTAGAATTACCTGATAAGAGGAGTGTGCAATAAATTTGTGCTTCTATATGGGAAGAATATTTCCTTTGACTTGTATTCAATACCTTGGGTTATGAAGGTTATCATTCTTCCTGATAGCCCGAGGTACTGCAGAGAATTGCTGTGATAGAACAGTATGAGCCGTGTGAGGGGGGGGTTCTCCTGGAGAGTGTTTGGTAGGAGAGAACCTTCAGGAATATTGTTCTTCACCCTGGATGGACGTGTGGTACTGGCTGAGGCAGCTCAGACATGTCATGGGCTCCCAGAGAACCTGATGAATTAGAACTCCTTCTAGAAGAATATTTCTTCCTCCTGTGATCCTTGTACAAATTCCTCTGCCAGTCTACCTGGCGGCAGGAACAGAGAAAGGGTTTGGCCCAGGATGATGAAGAAACAGGGACAAATAAAATTCTGGTTCCCAAGCACTGATTTTAGTGATGGTGGTTGTTCAGAATATCTCAAATTGAGGTATCACAAAGCTATGGCCTACAAAGAATTAACACTGATCCCATTAAAACTTCTGTAAGTGGTCCAGTTTACACTGAGAGAACTAAACCTTGTGTGGCAGTGAGTATTGGCAGGACGTAGCTCTTGAGCAATAAAGCGCAGCAATATTAAATTCATGATGTGGTTTTGCTGCCAGGTGGTCATAATTCCACTGCATTAAGGATTGCAAAGATCTTAGAAAAATGCAGGTTGCTCTGCTGTCCTTCACAGCCTCTGAAGTCCTGCTGCTCTTGGGCAGTGGAAGCTGCACTTTATTTAAACAACATTTATAACATTACTAGAAACAGTCAAATTACTTTTGCTTTTTAAAATCATATAGAACATGGTAAAATCCAATGAAATGGAAGTGAAAAATACACTTTAATTTCAGTCTGCACAATCAGATGCAATAGTCTGTGTGCAAATGGATTAACATGCCAAAAATATAACTTGAGGCGAGAAGTGTAACTTCCCTCAGTAAATTAACATCAATAATTATAAGCTGTAAACAGTTGCAGATATAATTAAGATTTGAGGCCCAAGGGTTGCACATGCCTTGCTGCAACTGATATCAGACTCTGTGATCTTGATGTTCAAGTCCCCTCTGGAGACAGCAAAGTTACTAACATCCCTCTATGTGGAAATAAAGTATCAACATTTTAGGAGCATTTGCAAAGTTCTTCTCTCCCTCTATTTTAAAGACAGACTGGGCTCTTTGTCAAAAATTAGAGTTTTCTGGTTTTCCCTGTACTATTCTGTTGTTGTGCCTGCTCTCCTTGAACTTCATGTCAAAACATTATTTTAAAAGGGTTAAATTAAACAAGTTGTTGCAGTCCCTTGCAGACAGAGAACTGTCCCCAAAGAGTGGAGGCGATTGCTTCATTAAATTTGTAAAGGGAGGAATAAGAAGCAGACAGAAGAGGAGGAAAGGGATCCACAGTGTGGAAGGAAAAGAGCAAAACAGGTGCTTGTGTTTGAAAAATCCTTTCAGAGCTCCAAATCAATGGGAAGAAGAAAGAGGGAAAAAAATAGCCAGGGTAAGGGTTTCAAGTGAAACTATTTGAGCATTTTTCAGGATGTGAAGACTATTGGTACCTTTCAATGGAATATTCAGAACTTTGCAGAAAAAGACATTAAAGAAAGCAATTGGTTGCTCATCATTATGGGGAAACGAGCCCCAGTCTGTTGGTTAAGAGCTCGTGCTTCAGCAGAGAATTGTTTCTTGTTTTGAGATAAGGGCTGGACTGTGATAATGCATTTTGTGGATGTAATTTGCCTTCAGAGTTATAATTTTCAGTGAATGATTTGTATCACTGGAACTGCTTTGGTGGAAGTCCTTACACAAGTTACAAAGTGCCTTATGTTGTATGGAATTTTTGCTTTCTCCAAGAACCTGTTTGTGGCATTTGTGCACTCAGAGGACAGTGATGCAAAGGCCAGGCTGTTTGGTAGGGGTGGCAATCAGAAATTACTCCTGTTCCAGGTCCAGAATGGCCCTTGTTTCTGCACATAACCCACGTATGAGACATTAATTAATAGTCTGACATTAATTTCGTGTGATTGGAGCTGCCCTGTTTGTTCCACTGTGTGGGGAAACCCTCAGATGGCACTTAAACCAAATGCAATTTAGCTTCACTTAAAGACATCTGGCAGAGCAATAAAAGGTGGCCTAAGTGTCCATGGGAAAAAAGAGCAGGAACATCATTTTATCCCTGAGGTCAAGGAAAATAAGTCTGTGCAGTTCTGGAATCTGTGAATGGGGCCTGGGTGATGTTCAGGTAATACTTCAATGACTTAAATGTTTGCAGCCTCTCAATGCTTGTAGGATCTGCTTCTCAAGTGTCTTTGAAATGGTTCCATCAGGGTGTAAACTTGGTGTAAATGTGCTTTTACTGACATACTACAGCGCAGAATGATCATACACAGAAATTTATAAATTCTCAAAGAAAACAGCCTTTAAAGAGTGTTGAAAGCTGTTGTGTCAAGCAAAACAGAGGCAAAGCCTTCAGTTCCTGGCCTAACAAATGAGTGAAAAACAAGTGAAGCTTAGGAGAATTGCTTGTCTGTTTTTAGTGATCCTCGTGGTTTGTGGGGAGGCCACATCTTAGGAAGTTATTGCTGGTAACGGGCACATGCAAAGGGGAGATTGGAAAAAATGGTGCAACAAGCTTTTCTTGATCCTCCCGAAATATTTTTCTTTCCATTAAAAGATACAGAAATACTCATTTCAGAGTCAAGAAACCGCTTGGCCAGGAAATTATTAGAGGAGGAATTTTACTTCAGTGGTTGATTTTTAGAAATAAACAAAGCAACATCAACCCAAGTCTGGCCCAGAAGCCCCTGGATGCTTGGGAAGAGCAGAGTTAGGAGCTGCTCAGCTTTCCCCCCAACTCCACTCTGCTGTTGTCGTCCTCACTGTGCCACCTCACACTCTTTATTGCTGCTCTACCCGTGCCGCCCTGCCTGGAAGTCACACAAGGTGAAGGCAGCTGAAGTGTTACTCTAACTTGCAGCACCTCTATAAATCTCTTAGTAAAGCACCAGGGTGGTTTTACAAGTGTAATGACTTTTTATTTTATTACCCAGCATGCAGTACATGAAGCTGCTTTCCCACAATGTATAAATTTAGTGAGGGAGAAAACCCCATCGTCCCCATCGCTCTGCCATCAGCTGCCTTTCTGAGATCAGAGAGCATTTGGAAATGCTTCCACTGCCTAAATTATGACTGACTAGAAAATAGGTTAAAAGTGCCAGTTTGTACTGTAGCACTTTACAAAAGTGTGTTTTGTTTGACAGGACTTAATAAAAAAAATCTTTTAATCTCTGTCACTGTGGGTAGGTGGGAAGGCCAAAAAGTCTAAATGTTTTAAAGGAAAATTTTAATTAGTATGCAAATTTGACTTTCTGCATTAAAATGTCATTTACTAAGTAAATGTTGTTGCACTGAAAGTTCAGATATTTGATCATTTTCTGTCAAGGTGCCTTTGCAAATTTCCTGAATGTAATAACAGCATTTCAAAAACAAAATGAAATTCTGCTTTTGTTGCAATGCACTGGGTCTGCTCCACCAAAGGCTGTGTGACTGGAATATCTTATATCAGCCACCAGCTTATAGTGCTGGTTCTCCTTCCCCCAGTTTGCAAATTTTGTTCTCCTCTTGGTGCCTGTAGAGGTTTCCTGAAACAAGGGAGATGAGAAATATACCCCCACATGCCATAAATTTAAATCATTGAAGCGTAGCAACAAAATGATTACAAAAACTATTGTAGCCATTAGAATCGAAGGAAGTGGTTGCTGAGTTATTGTCAGCCACCACTGAAGGTTACAGCAGTAACCCCGGCGTTTACAGGGTTAGGAAAAGCCTTACACGCATTTTGAGAGTTAACTGATTTCATTGTCTCAATAAAATACACATTCCTGTCTCCTGAAGAAGGAGAAGATCAATGAAGGCCCAGCCTTGCTTTTAACATAGAAAAGGAAATGTTGTTCTTATATAAAAGTAGTGGGAAAACAATTGTGAGACAAAAAAAAAATGGGGAGGGAAAATTTAATAAAAGCAGGAAATTCCAAGTTTAGTTTCTTTCCTTCAGTGTCTGTGGGGTCAGTGGTTGCTTCTTGCCACCCTGAATGAATCTGGTGTCTCGAACTGCACCTTATATGGAGCTCTTGAGGGATCAGAAACATGGCACATGGGAGCCATATGTTCAGCACTTGCCATCATTTATTGAGAGCTGAGTTCAGGGCTAAAAACTGATTTAAACATCCATATTTAGAGCTCCTAAGTACAAAATAAGGCACAAATTCTCACAAAAGTTGAAGACAGAAAAGAAAAAGCTGTGACCCAACATAGAAGTGGTTTTAAAAAAGAAGAAAAAAGGCAGGGGGAATTTGGTTTCTTTGAGTGCCAAGAGCCTGCCCTGGGAATGCAGATCCCTGGCTAAGGGCTGCAGGGGGAATGTCTGACAAGGCTGGTGGACGTGGAGGCCTGAAGGTTTATTGTGAATGATGTGCTCACTCTGGGTCCATCAAAGGTCAAAGTGGAAGGAACCTCTCCAGTGGGAGGACAGGGGGATTGCTCTTTCTGCCCTCACCTCATCTTACAAAGGTGCAGATTTGCCTGTGATATCCACACACGGTAGAGAACACAAGTGACACAGCCCTTGGCAGAGCTTTCTGGTTTTGTGTATGCGTCTGTATAATTTCATTAGCTGGGTGTCCCACATGAGCATAAAATGTGCAGTTGGGTGTTCCTGATCTTGAGGCTTCTTGCAATAAATCGAGAAATTGTACGTAACCCAAGGCAGCTGTGCTGAGATGTTCTCTGTGCTCCTCGCAGCCTTGTGCTCGTTTGCTCTTACACTCACTTGTGTTGTGACCTTGGCTGGAAGCGTCTCTGTGTCCAGGAAGAGTCACTGACCTGACCTTGGATCTGCCATCCATGGCAGGGTTGGGATGTGTTAGCAGGAAAACATTCCCTGGTAATGGCTGTGCCTCACCTTTGAATGGACCCTGGGCACTGGTTCCTGCCACTGTTAATTGGCCCTTGTGATGTGCATGAATTTTGTGTTATGAAAGAACTTATAGAGGATTTTTCTTTTGCATAATAGACATTTTGGTGGTTAAAAAAGAAAAAATAATAAAAAAACCCCAGCAAAAACCCAAACTCCATTGCATATGAATGTTTTCACTGTGTTAGCAATTTTTGTATCTTATTGGCAATGTTCTAAAGCACTGAAGATTGAGACTGCTCAGTTCCCTAGAGATCCTTGTAATTACAGCAAAGACTGCTGGAGCATGAAAAAAGTCATTTGGCAAAATGGTCCTCTTGGCTTCCTCCGTCTCATCCTCCCCTCTTTCTGACTTCCAAGTCCTCTTTGCTCAGTTTACTAGACAAACACATTGTTTGCTGTTTGCCAGGGCAGATGTTTGTTTAATTCAGCACCTTCTGCTTCTTTCCCCAGCCGGGGGAAAGTCACACTGTTCGCTCCTTTCTTTTCTGTTTACAACACCTCTCCCCTGCCAGCCAAGGTGCAGAAAAGAAGGACAATGGTGCAGCACATGATAAGTGATTCCATGTTCTAGCATTTCTAGGAGCTTAACCACCATCTCCTGTATTCTATAAATGGCACATGGCAAAACACAGAGAACACCTCACTGGATTGTCTCAATGTGCAAGGAGCTGATATCCAGCCACTGAATATTTGATGTAGAGAACAAACCCTCTTTTTTTTCCTGAGAAATCATGAGATCTCAACTTGAACTGACTCATGCTCTGATCCAGCTGAGTCCTGCTGGAACAACCCTGCTCTGGAGAGCTGTTACCGCTTGAGAGGGTGTTTGCCTCGTAGTCTGGACCGAGTGTGATGCAGAGCCAGGCTGCAGAAAGTCTGCACGAAACCTGTGTATCCCTTTAGTGCTGATTTGAGGGCTTAAGAGGGCATATAACTCACTAGATGCTGTGGTGTTAAGGCTCATCCATGTTCCAAATAAACCCTTGCCACTGAAGTCCATGTTCCAAGAATCACCAAGAATCTGGATTTATTCCTGCCTCTTCATTCCTGCCTTCCATCTCTTCTTGTGTGACTGTCACAGTGCTTTTGCCTTCCTTGCAAATTTCCTCACAAATTTTTGGCTTTGTGCATATCTTCTCCACTTCTTGCCTTACTCATGCATCTGATTTCTCTAAAGCTCTGTGGCTTTCTCTACCTTCCCTCCACAAAGGATAGCTTCACATTCCAAGCAGCAAGTCAGAAAACTTAACTCTGAATGGATCCAGCATAACGGAAGGATGAACAGATATTCTTCTTTTACTTTAACAAACAATATAGTGCCATTTTTCCTGGTCAGCTTGTGCATTTTCAACAAATCCAGAGATAATTACCAGATTTATATATATCTATCAGAGCAGAGCTGGGCTTTTATCTACATTCCGTGTGTTTCTGTAAATAAAGAAGTGCTGTAATTGTCATCAGAACCATTTGTTGCAATTTGAATGCCCATAAATAAGGAATAGACAATGCAGGTTATTCATTACAGACTGGAAAAGCTGTATATTGGCTTGTTACCCCTTGGCAGAAGCCAGCCAGAAACTGGAGGTTTTGCAGTACTTGGTCATGAGAGAGTCGTGTAGGGCAGAGTGTCTGTGATTACTTCCCACAGCCCTGCAGGTTTTCCTGATAATGCTGCTGCATTTCTTCCTGCTGTGCTGGAAACTAACAGACCTATTGGAAACTTTAGCAAACCTTGCTGTGAGTTTCACATTTCTGTTTTACTGCAAAGCTCTTCACTTTTCTAGGATGCAGTCTCAGACAAGCCAACAGAAGAAGGAACATCGTGAGCATATTATTTTTTTATCTCAAGAAATCACTTTGGATTTAGCTCTGTTTCTGATCCATTGGAAAAATTCTTACCTGCATGATCACACATTTTCTTGCAACAAATATTTCTAATTCACAGAATTCTCTTACTAGTTTCATGTGACATCTTTTGCACAACTGGAATAAACTTAAAAAAAAAAAAAGCCAAAATTACCCAATGAAACAGATTCCACAGTTTTTATAGTACTGAAAGCTTTTGTGGACAAAGAAGTGGTGCCAGTGTGACTTGGAACTGAATTTGGCTCAGGCTTCTCCAGAAGAATGAATCAGAGCCTTATATGTGGCAACAATATAATTCCCTTGATTCCTTCTGTCTCATTCTTATCACATCCTTCTTATTTCTTGATTTTATAACTGCCACAGACTGGGCAGACAAAGATTTTCATGTTATAGCACTCTAAAGCTTCCTTTCTTTGAAGGAATAAATTGAGTAGCTGATTAATTTAATGAACCCTTTCTAGTTTAGATCATTGCCCTGGGAAAGCAGTGCTTTCAGTTTTCTGTCTCATTCTTCTAAAAGACCAGAATATCTCTGATTCTGTGTTTTCTCTCTGTCTTCACATTGGCAGTGTTAGTGCTGCCAGCAGATACAAACATCTTCATTTGATATTCTTATTTAACGCATTCAGAATGCCTGATAACAGATGAGGT
The DNA here is from genome assembly GCA_013397725.1 of Rhagologus leucostigma. NCBI lineage: Eukaryota > Metazoa > Chordata > Aves > Passeriformes > Rhagologus > Rhagologus leucostigma. The sequence continues at coordinate 182,763 of VZTD01002526.1, read as the reverse complement.
TATCTTAGGATTTGTGGTATTACTTTATGAAATCTGTGAGAATTCATGGAATGCGAAACTTTTCCTGATTTTACCTGGGCCAGAAAGGTAAGAGACGTCTGTTGGAAGTGATGTAAGACACAATGACATCAGTGGGAATCTTCCCACAGACTTCAAGAGCCCGTAAAGCACCAGCACAGCTGCTGTGACTGATGAAGAAGAAAGCTGGGAGATGCCTGTTCTGGCCATAAAGACTTTGTGGTGCAGCTAATTTCAGTTTCTTAGACAACACTTGTGTGTTGAAATACTTAATTCCCTAAAGCATCATTTTTCTCTTCAACTCATGACTCTTTCCAATAAAGTGTAATGCAAAATGCCACCCGCCAAATTCTTCCCTTGTTTATGTGTTCATAACAGATCCATGAACAAAATTCTCCTTGCACTTCATTGGTTTGAGAAGGTAACTCCGTGTCAGCCTATTGAAGGATTACTGGGGGAAAAACCCCAAACATTTTATGAGAGACAAAGGGCCTGTGGATTTCAGCTCAGCTGCACAAATATCAGTGAAGGCAGAATTGAGCCCTTATTATTTCCTGTCTGCTGCATTTCTCCCATTTTGTCATGGCAGCTGTGTAGATGGAAACTCCCCAGGTTCCTACAGCCAAGTCATCCTTCACCAATAAAGCCATACTGACTCACATAATAGATTAGGCTGTCACACTAAACCTGACAAACAACATTTAATATGTCTCAAATTGCATCCGGGCAGATATCCCTGTAAACGACCGTCCCTACCACGCAGATGTTTCCCATCTCTTTGGAACAGCTCAGATGGTCAGGCCAGGCATGAGGCTCTCCTGCTCTTACCCGCTCGGAACTCCCAGAGCCCTGGCGGGATAATGGGTGACCCAGACTTTCCTCCCAGAGAGGCTTTCTGTGCATTTCATAGTTGTGCTGTTCCATTCCAAGTGGAAATCCATGAGCACTGTCTGTCATCCACTGCTGTAAAGACAGAGACAAGGTGACACTGAGGTCTGTCACTGGGGGTCTCCTGTGTTTCTGAGGGAATGTTTAACAGGTTTTCCCAATATTATTTCCCCTCCCCTCTTTATTTTGCACACAAACCATTCCCTTTTACCTTTAGCTTGCAAAAATAGAGCTTTTGCACAATGCAGGGCTGTTATCAGCAGTTCTGTATCTGTTCTCACTTTCTAACTATTCTTTTAACTTGCTCCAGCCTGGGCTGTTGGGTTTTTTTTTTTTCAGACAAGCTCTCCCCAATCTGCCTCCTTCCCAGATTGTTTATGTTTGAAAGACTTCTACATTTGCTGGTGCTAATCTTCACATCCTCACTTATTCCCATTGACCTCTGTTGTCCTTTTTCCTGCTGGGTTGAGTTTCAGTTGTGTCGTCTCCAATTGTTCTTTAGCTTTTTCCAGCTCTGTGCAGTCAGCTTTCTGGTGCACCGTAGGGCTCCAAATTGAAATTCCTCTGGGCAGTTCACATTTCCTTAAATTTCCATAAGGTGAAAATCTCTTGGGACTCTTGCAGTGAGTAGTATTTCAGATGTAAGGATAACCCTGTCCCAGCTGTGCAGAGGTCTGTGTGAGGGGACTGATCAACGAGATGGATGCAGCACAGACAGGCTTCCTTGGTTATTCATGGGAGTATCTAATTGACCTGTGTGGGAAATAAACCCTTGTGCAAATGCAGGTGTTTCCCTACCTGGCAGGAATTCCAGAGGGCTGCTGACCAAGCTGCTGTAGGATTTGGCGGTGGCCAGAACTTCCCACCACAGCAGCACCTTTGATTACCGAGTGAAGACCTTTAGCTGCTTGCCTGGGGGCCAGCTGCTGGAAAACACGTTAGCCAGCACATTAACTCATGTTTTACTCAATTCACTTGCTCCAGTAGGTCCTAGGAATCATTTTTATCAATCCTTAGATACTAAGACTAAACCAGTGCAGATTTTGATGCATGATGCTACCCCCAAGGAAGTCAGTGGCAAAAATCCAGCTGAAGTCAGGTGGGTGCAGGAAGAGCATTGACATGAGCCAAGATATTCACAGTCAGAGCTCAAGCTCTGGCCTTCCAGAGCCTGATGTTTGGAAGGAGAGTGCAGTCACAATGTGAGCAGATGCTCTGTCCTTCTTAGCCTCCCATTTCCTCCCTTTTGCTCCTACGTGCCAGAGATTCACAGAGATCTCTTTCAAAGGCAGGGCTTTGTTTCTTCATCCACTTTCCGGTGTTGTGCTCTGCTTGTTTCTTTCAATTTGTCCTAAAAAAAGAGAAAAGTAAAACTAGTTCTATGAGACTACAGGGAGGAAAAAAAAATTCTCTGGAGTTTCTTCAGCATCTTGGCTAGAAACACAGCAAGCACTGTCATTATGGTTAGCAACAAAGGACACAGCATCGCTTCCAGCAAAATCACCACTTACTTCAGTGTGGGTGAGATTAGGCCAGGAAAAACCCCAACTGAGTTTAATAGAGGAGAAACTGACTTTGGCTGAAACAATAAGCCGTGCTCCAGACCTGCAGTGAGAGCCTTAGATCTAAGTCTCAAGGAGGTACTGCCTTTCCTCTGGTACCTTCCCCCAGGGGTTCTGCTCATTATTCCACCAAGTCTAACAATCCCTCCTTCCCTCTTTCTTGAGCAAGATCCTTTGTCCATCCTAATTCAGATCTCCCTTTAGCTGAAATGGTGGAGTGCAGGTTGTTCAGAAAAGCACAAACTGTAATTAGGTCGTATTCCGAGTAAATAGTATGTGGGTGGGAAAAGGAAGGAAGGGGGAGAGAGAGAGAGCAAATGAAAGAAGGAGGCAGGGGTTTGGCAGGGTTACAGAACTGCAGCAGGCTTCTTGTAAGTCTCAAGCTAAAAATGGGAGATGTTTGCATTAAAAAAGAGCTTTAATAGGTGCTATAAGTTGGCATTTTTGGTGATTAGGTAGACAGCTGTTTATTATTTTAGTAGCTGTTAGAGCTGAAACCTGTTGTGTTACAAGCCCCACTTTCAAGGGGCAGGAGGTTTGTGCTGTGGTGGGGTGTGAGGGCAGCCCAGAGCCTGTGCTGCTCCCACTCTGGCCTCAGGAATCACAGTATCTGTAGGGAGCACCTTCCCTTCATAGGAATAAAAGGCAGCAACACGCTGTGTACGGTGCCTTCAGCAGCTGCAGCCCAAACAAGAATTGCATTCTCTTCACAGCCCCCAGGCAAGCTGATCCCGGGATGGGAGACGAGCGAGAACCTTGGTGTGTTCCATGTCCTCCCTCACCAGGTCCTCTGCCCCAGTCAGCAGCAGACCCACATTTTCCTGGTTATCCTTTCACAGCTGAATTATTTGGTACTTAACTGGATGAGTTTAGCAACACTTGGGAAAAGGGTTTCCTTCACATGGGAAAATGAGACTTTTCTTGCAAGGTCAAAAACTGAAAACCTTATGAATTGTTTTGGCTGAAAAACTGCCAAGGAACACAAGATAATTCACTTTTTTGGACCATGTTTGTTTACTTTGTGATGAAATAACAAAAATGTTTTACGAAAGCAGACTCTTTCCTAGAAAATCAATGTTGTCATTTGACAAAGGCTTAATGGAAAAAATGCAGGTTGCACTAGGGATTTGTTTGGGAGCTTGTCCTTCACAGAAGTGGTGAAGACCAGTCCTTGGTTATAGAGGAAGAGTACCACGTCTCTCTGCAGGGTGAGCCTGTCTGCAGCCCTGCTTCTGTGGCTCAAAGGAAATCCTGGCATGTCTAAAGATGTGGGAGGAGGTTGTGGGACAGATACACCCAAAAGAAAAGGCTACCTCAAGATGAGGTTATGGTCAATCTCCACGTGTTTCTTGTCAGTAGAACAGCTTTTGTTCTGCTTAAATTCCATGTATGAGATTTTGGTTTCCATTGGAAATCTACGGGTTACCAAGGCTATTGAATTCTACATTATCAGCTGTGGGCCCCAGATCCAGTCTGAAGATATTAATGTCTAGTTTCCGCTTGCTGAATTGGCTGCACATGTCAGCTTCCTGTGTTCTGCTTTCCAAGCTCAGTGCTTGCCGAAATTTTACTTCTCTTGAAACATTTTCGCTGGTGTCATGAATGGAAAAGATTTACCAGTGCGCTCAGTCTGTAAATCTCCACTACTCTTTGTGAAGGGATAGACAGTTTTCCTTACAGGAGACATTTATTTTCAGTAGGATTCTGTTCCAAGAGTGTTATGTAACATTTACAGACTTTGAGAAGAGAACAATCCCAGAAAAGATGTTGCAAATGTACATAGATACACATTTATGTGCACAGTGTGTGTATCTGTTCCTGTATCTGCACAAGCCAAGGGAGGTCACAGACCCCGCACAGCAAGGCCTTGCCTGGTTGCTATGGCCACCTCACCTGGCCTGTTCCTGAAACTCTTTCCAAGAGTCAAAAAGAAAATCCTGCACAAGGCAGCTGGACTTTGTCACCTTGTGTCCTGCTGACCTGTTTGATTGCAGTGCCACTCTGTCCCCAGCTGTGTGGGAGCTGCTGGCTGCCCTCAGGTCACTGGCATGCCCTGAGGGATATTTCTCTGGAAAAGAAGTGATGCCAACAAGTTGACCCCCTTGGCTAATTCCTGTGTAGTGATGTGCTTTTGACATCAGACATAACTGGAACAGCCTTGAGCAGCAGAAGCTGGGACTCTGGAGAGTCAGGTTTCCTGTTCCAGCCATGTACACAAGTTCTCTGTGTTTGCCATGGAAGAATATATCTTGGAGGCGCTTTTTAATAGATCAGCGGTTTTGTGAGCCTCAAATCTTATTTTGAATTATGATCTAATCAAAACATTTGAGAGGGTATAAATTTACTTCTTTACCATTGGAGGATATTTCCTCCTACCCACAGTGCTTTCATTTACAATGTGTGGAAATTTTTATGTGACTGGAAAGTAGAGAATGGAGATTGCTGAGGATGCAGGAGCCATGGAAGGGTTAACAAACCTGAAGCCTTCTTGAAGAATCTAGTGTGTTCTTTTGAGAGGGGGAGGGAACCAAGAATTAAATTTAATTTATTTTGCACAGGCAAACTCAAGACAATAGAATTCTCTCTGTTTTCATCTGCAAAACCAATAGACAGACCAAAAAAGGAATAGAGGTGAAGGGTTATGAAACTCATATTTTTCTACCTTCTGTGACTGTCTTCAGTATTTCTTGTTATCTGCAGATATTGCTTTCAGCACAGTGACCTTTGAATAAACAGGATTGTGGTGTCCTAAAAGAAGAGAAATAAAAAGCACAGACAAATTTGAAAACCCTGTGAGGTCTGTGACTTCTTTTCCAGCTAAACTGGATACTCAGAGTAAACTTCAAATATTAAAATAGTAATCCATTAAGATCTAGAGAAGACCCACAAGAGAGTCTCTGCTTTAACTACTAATCTGCTTCTGCTTAATTCCATATGGGGAAAGTAGTTTAATTGGTGACCTTCTTGTGTGATTTTAAGAGTAAAAAATAAACTTATAGCATATTTAGCAAATAGAGCCATGCCATAGGGGGGGAGGGAGGAAACAGAAAAACTTTTCAGAGTCTGTATAGTTGTTGGAAAGTTTTTACCCAGCTTTTTCTTCTGTAAACATAAATATAGCCAACATTTTACTGCTGAAACTAATAATTTAAGCAACTTCCCATGAAAGCTTGAAGAAGTGCCTTTCCCATTTATGGCACAGAGCTTGTGGTTCATATTCTTCAAATCTGTCAGTCAAAAGAAGGGAAAATATCTATGCATCTGCACATCCCATTATATCCTAACCTCTGGATGCAGAAATAGCATCTGAGCAGTGAAAAGCTGCTAAAGCCATCGACGAAAGCCTGTTACGGCTTATTATGAACTCTACCTGCCTGCCTTGCTCTAGTTTTTCATTCTTTCCACATGAGCAGCTTTCGGAAGGGTCGCTTAGCGTGGATCCCGCTACAGCAAACTGCATTGTTTCCTGTTCCAGGCACACTTTCACATTACTCACAAACTTTCCAACTGCCAGGCAAACTTTGTTGTAGTCCTTCTACTTCCCTCGGAATATGGCATTTGAGGCTCTTTTCAGGGCTGCTCTACATAATATGCTGTGACTAGATACAAAACTATTTCCTTATAACGTGAGCTAAGAAAACACAAATTTAAGGCAAATTATCCTGAACCCTGGGCTTCAAGCCAATCTTCTTGTATTATCTCATGGGAAATTCTGATCTGAAAGTGATGCTGGCAATAGGGAGAACTTCTCCTGAGATGGAAATTTGCTTTCTATCAAGCCACAGTGGTATCAAAACCACCTGGCAAACAGGCAGAGAGCATCTCCTTTGGAGCTGGGTCTGACAGCACAGCCCATGACCTCAGCACGGACTGAGAGCGGTGTGTGCAGAGTGCAGAGAGGCTTGGGAGGGAGGGCGAACATTTCTCACTTCATATATCATTGCTCACAGCTCACTGCTGGGATTCCACCAAGTCAGCCAGAGCTAAAATATTGTGGAAAATGAAATTTCCTGGGTTATTGTTTTTGGCAGTTCTAATCACACTGGACAATTGGGCACTGGAACCAACACAAAAGCTCCTCATGTTAATGAGAAAAAGACATATGTTTAGTAGCATGCTCTGGTAACTAAGGAAAAAAAAAAAGACTTTATCCTTCCAAAACTGAAGCGGATGCTGAATATTTTCGACATCCAAAACAGTCTTTGCATCTGTGTGTAAAGTAACATGAGTCTGTGCAATCAGAAAATGCATTACCTGCAGATTTCCAAGGAGGATCCTACCTCATGTGTTTCTGTGCCATAGCTGCTCTTTCCAATAGCCTAATCAAGTGGAGTCGAACAGCAACCAAGGCAGAGAATTAGGGGGCTGGGAATGGAAAGAAAATCAGCCAGGAAAAATTAGTTGCTCTCTCACCTTCAGTGTTCAGGAATGACAGGCCTCAGTGTTTCAGTGATCAGCCTCAAGCTAGAGAGCTGCAACTGCTCCATCCCTCCTGCAGCAGTGTTCAGGCAGTGTGTCAGAGTCACAGAGCTAAATAATGCACAGCCCCGGCTGACAACACGTAGACAAGGCAAAGCTGGGTTCAAAATTGGCATAAAATAGTTTTAAACCACCTCTGGTTGGTGGCTACTGGTCAGAGCAGGATTTACCTGTGTGACTGAAGGGCTGTTTGGTCTCATCCATGGGGAATCGTGTATTGCCCTGTTCCCTGGGGTATCCAACTCCCACTGCCAGCTTGCTCTGTCCTGCTGGTTTTAGGAGGGGAGGATGCTCCTCGTGCTCAAGCAGTGCTGTATGGGGGTGTAGGGGTGGTGTAGATGTGCACCTTTTTCGTGTGCTGAGAAAATCCCCAAAGCGGCTGTAAACTTTGCGACCGAGCATTTCTCTCTTCAAGCAAGGGGTAAAAATACAAACGAAGTGATTAGCTCTTATCACCGCTCCTCATTTATCCCCGCAGACTGAGGATGACCCGGGGCTGTGCAGGGAGCGGAGCTGTCGGGAGGCGGCAGTGCTCCCCTGCCCACGGCTCGGGGGCAGCGCTCCGGCGCTCCCGGCCAGGGCTCGGCTGCCCCGCGCAGCTGGAGCCACCCCCGGCCGCGCCTCGGCGGAGCTGCGCCCAGTGAACTCGCTCCAGTTTTATTTGCAACACTCGAGGGCCCTCTGCACTTTGCAGGATTGCAAGTAAGGATCTCCATGTGACATTTCTGCACGGTGACTCATGTTTGGACTCGTTTCAAATCAATAAATCCTCTGTAGAATGAGCCCCCCAATTCAAGCTGAAGACACATTCATCCTGTTGCTCGTTCTCCTTTTGGAGCACCCGTGAGCAGTACAGGCTTCACAACAGGATTAAAAATCCCAAGTTTTGATGGATCAAAGTGGTGAAGGGAATGGGAGCAGTTGCCTCAAGGCAGACTGTTGTGATGATGCCCATGTACAGAGGAAGGTTCTCTCAGAGGAAGTACTGGGATCATTTGGATCTGAGCTGAGATGACCAGTCATTTCCTAGTGAAAATATTAATATTCATAATATTAATAATAAGCCAAATCAAATCCTTCTGTTGGAAACTATTGACATGGAGGCTGAATCTTCCATTAATAGAAAGTTGGACATTTTGTAGATATTTGCTTTGAAGTTCCATGTCTGAGAGGGATGACCAGGTTATTTAATATTTTTGCTGCCATCCCATCTCCTCCCATAAAACTGGCTAAAGAAATGTAGTTCCTTCCATGCCCAGAACAGTGCAGGGGTCACCAGATACTATTCAGTGGAGAAATGGAAAATGCCACCATTGTTGACTGAATGTTGAGCAGGAGCTGGCAGTAGATGGCCAAGAGATTTGAAAAACTTTTTACGTAAAAAACATAACGGACTTTACAAACTGTCATTGAGAGAGAGCACAGGAGTACTGCCTGTACAGAATGTTACCCAGATTAATATTTCAAAATTGTTTTCTAAAACCTCTTCTCTTTTTTTTTTCCCCAAATAATTGCAACAATAATTCTAAGGAAAACCTCTTCAAACACAGAATCATTTCTGTTGTTGTAGAATTTTTGAATGCCAAATACCTGCTGAGTTAATCTTTGGAAGAACAAGAAAAGTTTGTTCTTTGTATATGTAGATTGTTTCAGGGTATTGTTTGATTCTGCTTTTGATAGGGGTCATGTTTCTGGGCTTAGTTGGATAGTTTGTTTGTTCCTATTCATTAAAAGGGACCCTGCAGCTATTTGGGGAGGGAGTATGGTATTACATTATTATTGCTCCAAAAAGTATGGACAAAAATGTATTGTAAAAATTCCAAGGTTTCTGGTAGGAGTTCTCTCAGTAATAAATAGTCCCAGCCTGCCAGAGTGTAGTTAATATGCTAACATTGTGTTGTGCTAATTAGACAGATCGTTAAGGTACAGAGTTAAAACATATGGATAATTCTGGATGTAACCTGCTGGTAAAACAGTTTTGTGCAACAGTTAAGGGGAACAACAACTTTCAGAGTCAGCTTTGCCTTTGGTCACCCTGTCCCACAGCCCCTGTCACAGCACTGCACGTGACAGAGCTGGTGCTGCTGCAGGGCCCTGTGTCCCTGCTGCAGGAGCAAGTACATGGATGCGCCTAAGAGTTATTCATACCCTGGGGCAGGAGACAGAGCCCTCGGATGAGATCAGCACTGCAGACACCAACACTTCTTGTAAGATGTTCACTTAACTTGTTCTGGTTTGCATCAGGGGTGTAAAACACCTTGCAGCGCTGTGCTTGATGGGCTTTACTTCTATAAAGAAGAGAATAAGTGCAATGAGCTGTTCTCGCTCTTCCTTAAGCTCTGCGGTTTGCCTGCAGTGTGACATTAACTGAAATAACTCTGCTTGCTCAGGAAAAGCACTGGGAAGACTATTCCAGGATAAAGTGCCTGTGTCCTCCCAGAGCAGAGTCCAGGGGTTTCTTTTTTCTGGGAGAAGCAGTGATTGTCAAGGAATTATTCCAAGGGAGGCAGTTTATGCTGGAGTTGCTAATCCATAGCAAATTCTTCTTGCCCACCTTCTGGTCAAAGCCTCACTTACTGCAATGTTTCACTTGCTCTGAGGAGTTTCACTCCACCCAGTCCTCTGTTGGCCCTGCGGAGCCTGTGGAGCATTGCTGGAACTGTCACTGGCCATGGTGCTTTTCCAGGGGTCAGCTTTAATCCTTCCCTCCCTAGCTCAGAGGAGAGGGCATCCTGCAGACTCTCTTTCCTTGCTTTGTCTTTCTGTACTCTGTGCAGCTCTTTAATCATTCATAGGATTATTCCACACTGCCAAAGGCGTGTTTCCCTTGCCACAGACTAACTTTTCCATGAAAAAAGTCAGAAGAGATTTCAGCTTTGCTGTAATACAGAGCAATGACAGCAAAATAGTATCAGACCTCCTAAACAGTGTTCAGGAAACAGGGAGGGTGCCTGAGATTAGTCAGTGCTGGGAGTTGCATTCCACTGGGCAGATAAAAACAACTGCCCAAGAGCTCTGATCAGAATATTCGTGTTTCTAATTAGAGAAATCTTTATACCCCAGTTCTTTTTACTGTGGCCACGGTCACTAGGAAGAAAGTAATAAAGAGACCACAGAATCAGTTCTTTTTAGGTACCTGTATTGTTATTTTTGCAGCCCACCCTGGCTGATGGTACTGAATGTAAATACAGCAGACACAGAGCAGTGTTTCATGACCACCCTCATCACCTGGAATTTTGTGGCTGGGGATAACAATATCCTGCCAGCACAATACCAGGGAGAAGTGATGAAGCAAGCCCAGCACAACTGGGTCAAATAAATGCTTTCTGCTGAGTAATGTCTGTGCTTCAGGTCGATAAATCTTGGCTTTCATGTCACTTGGAATTTTTAATTAAAACCCTGTGGCTTCCGAGTATTCATTAATATCTTCCCTTCATAGTTCTGACCCGCACGACTCATTCCCCACCCTTGTGCACTCTAACTGTGAGCCCTGCTCAGGCGTAACACCTTCCTCCTGGTGTTCTGGCAGCCTGAAGCCAAGGACACCGCAGCCTCAAAGGTGGAATAGCACTTGTGGCACTTTCTCAAATAACACTGGAAGAAGGGTCATATGTTCAAAACTGTGAAGTCTCTTCTAATTCTTTAATTTTTGAAGGGTTTATTCAAATTGAGAAATCTCAAGGTTTTGGTATTTTTTCTGGTTTGAGTTTTGCTTCTCTCCACTCACTGTTTTTTTCCCCTAAACACAAAGGAAGGGTGAGTGTAAGGTATTTTGTAGTTCCTTTCTCTTTTCAGTGCCACTCCAACCTCTGTCACTTCATAAACTCTGCAGTTAGAGAGCAAAAAAGAGAAAAATGAAGGTGAGAGAATTTAAAGCAAACCAAAAACTTTCAAAAAGCAAAGCAAAAAAAAATCTCTGGTTTTACTGTTTATTGTCAGCAGAATCTTGTCTTCTCTTCTTTTTCCTCTTGTATCTACAGTGAAACCAGAACTCACCACAGATTAAAGCCCCAACCCTGCAGTCTGACACCTTTTAGTGCCTTCCAGTGCTTAGGTAAGATTTTAATAGTGGATATATAGTTAGCATATTAAGAATTATCATTACCAACCATTATCATAACTCTTGTTTCTTTAGTGAGCAATGCTCAACATTCCATTAGAAAGTCATTGACAGCACCACATTTCTAACTTCAAAGGACCATACTTGTAATTCCAAGGATTATATTTCCCTTTGAGAGTGTGTATGAGCAAATTGCACCAAGGCCATCAGTCTGACCAGTGGTAAAATTCACTCAGTTTTCCACTGAGTCTGGATATTTTGACAAATATCTTCCATTTAAACCATTGAAAAAACAGCTCTTTACTGCCTGTGACCAACTGTGCAAACCAGCATCTACTCACAGACTATGAAGGCAATTAACACTGACACAACCTCTCTCTCAGAGCTGTTGCTGCAAGACCAGATGCTCTCCTGAAAGCACAGCTTAAGTAGAAATGCTGCAGAAAGCCCGTGGTGAAATGCTGTGGCTTGTGCAATGCACTCAGACTCCCTGATTGTGCCACTTCTGTCCTTCAGCATCAACCAGAAGAGGCCTCCTGAGCTCCCTTCAGGAGCTGGGCAGGATGTGCTGAGCAGATGTGAAGAATAACAAACTAGCAGAAGTTGAAATAAAACAAATTCTGGTAACAGAACAGACTTTAAACTGGAAGGCTAGTTATAAAAAGCAAATTTTATATATATATATATTTATATATGTATTAAAAAATGTGTGATATCTGTTGTCACATCCAAATCTCTTATTTTTATCCAGTCCTAGATGTCGATGGGACTGGACTGTGCCAAAGACTGTGAGCTCAGAAAGCAGAACTGCAGATTATTTTTTAGTCTGTTACACGCTGAAATACTAAACTTTGGAATAATTTGCCTTATTGCTGGCAAAACCCCCTTCATTTTGTCTACAGCTAAAACATGTGAGTTGGTACCTTTTGTCAATTCACAAATTTCCAAGATACCCAAATTCTCCCATTTACCTCGTTCTGCAATTCACGTCATGCTGTTCTCTGCATGGGATGCAAAGATTTTGATCCATGCCACATGCTGCACATCTTCCCAATGAAGCAAAACCCCTCCCGTGCTGGCTGGTACCCTGCTGACATCCCATTTCTGCTAATTAGGACCCTGAGTAGTTAGTACAAAATATAAATGTGGCAGGATTCCAAGCTGCAAAAAGAAGGGAAAGTGCGGAAAAAAATAGTTGGACAGCTAAGGGAATATGTAAATGTATTTAAAATAGATGTTTCTAACTGCAGTGAACAGATGATTTTTTTTTTTTTTATTCCAACTGGATGGCTTTAATCAAAAATGATAGTTCATACATCTGCTCTTTGAAGATAAGCCTGCAGTTACACAAAACACTTAAAGAAAGAAGCTGTGGTGTGCTGATGAGACCTCAAAAATTCTAACCCATGACTAGGAAGATTATAGTCTGGTTACTTCAGCAAGTTGCTAATTCTGAAATATTAGACTCAGTTACTTGTCCTGTCTGAGGCATGAAAGGGATGCCTGTAGATTGTGCTGAAGCAATTAAGACGTTTTAGAAATCATTAGTGAACTTTCTTGATTGAACAGGCATTTCCCCTCCAGCCTCTCCCTGACTCTTCTACGATTGTTTGACCTAGAAAAGCAGCTCTCCATCATCCTGGCATTTATTTTATAGCACAAGGTAAAGATTACAAATTAAAGCAAGCCTGCTTCTAGGAATGTGGGGCTCCCTTGGAAAAGCAAGCCCAAACTTAAATTGGAATCAAGGACTCCACCTTCATAAACATAATAAAATTGAATGGATTTGATCTTGGGAAAAATGAATATGATTTGATCTCACGAAAAGAATTTTCAGAACAGAAACTGGCAAAATGTTAAGTCAAAGAGAAAGAATATTCACGTGCCTCATGCTGCCTGTGAGTAAGCACTATTTCTACTCACGGTAGACAGTAGTATTAGTAATTAGTGTTAGTAATTGTATGATTGTATTGTTTAATCAAGCCAAAGGAAACTTTAAAGTCTTCAATACTGAGAAGTTTTCACGAATAGGAGTCTGTAGAGTGTCATGCCCTACAAGAGTTTCCCTTTCTCCTGATCTTTCGTTAGTGGGGATTCTCCCTTCCTTGTGGTCAGGTACAGGGTTGGGCCTGTTGCTCTCGTTCCCTGCAAATATTCATTGGGATTGTGGGATTGTATAAAGCATTTCCCTAAGTTATACAACATTTTCTTTCGCTTATTAGTCCTGTGACTCCACAACTATTCCAACTTCTAAGAGTATCATCACTGCTTCTTTACTGGGATATGTGTTCCATGGTACCTTTCTTCCACTGGGAAGGGAACAAGCAGCATCATTTTGGTTTGATCCAGCCAACCTGTTCCAAGCTGTGCTTGTGAGGTTCTCACATTCAGCCATATCACAGCAACCAACAAAATGCAGATGCTGGGACTAGAGCAGACTTGGTGCTGCTGTAAATGATCATTTAACTTCATGCTTTTCTGTGTATTTTTAAATATTGCCCTTCACTGATACAAAAGGAGCTGATCATTTGATTCAGTTTTGCAGGACATTGTTGCTGCTGGTTTAGTGCCCGTTGGCAGTGAAACCTCCTCGTAAGTGATTCTCATTCCCCCTGACAACCCCATTTCAAGTCATCAGCAACACTGTGTCAGTTGTAGACTAAAAAGAAAAAATATTTAAAATAAAAAATCTGCTGTCAAGGGGCTTCTGAGGAGTTGAACACTCAAATCTCTTTGTACGTGTAAAATTAATCATTGCATTTCTACTGCTAGCTTGTTTTTTCTATTTGTGTCACACAGGGATTCTTAAATGACCTAATCTTGAATCTGGTGAATTATAGGTTGGAAGACCAAGGTGTTTATTATGCACTGACAGAGGATAGAATGATCCAGTGTTTGTGGGGTTTCTCTTCTCCCGTGCTTTGGGGTCTGTTTGCCTCTGGTACCACCTCATTGATCATTCCTGAAATTGACCTTTCTGTAAATATTTGAAAAGGATTTTTAAATGTTTTTTTCTTTACCAACAGTATTTTTACACTGATAAGGGCAAACCCAAACCAAAGCCATGCAGGTACTTGCTTGTTCATATAAAATGTAATCCTGGGCCCAAGATTAATCTCAAATTCAGTGTTGCACCTCTACTAAAACCGAGGAGTTAAGTCTATCCCCAAATTTTGCATATGCTTACATGCTTTTGGCTTCAGTAGGCCTGCAGGGAAGGCATTTGCTAAACAGTTTAACTCAATAGAAATGTACTTAAGCATGTCCTTATTTCGTTTGCTTAAATGGAGCCAGGGCGCTTGGAGCTAATAGAAATCATTTTAATAATTTAAACTCCACTTTTAAGTTTAATACATTGCACTCACATTTAAAATTGATCTACTCAGAAATAACAGTATTTGAGTTTAAAAATGGAAGACTAGGAAATTGTAACAGGCTGCCCAGGGCAGTGGTGGAGTCCCCATCCCTGGAGGGATTTAAAAGCCATGTGGTTGTGGTACCTGTGGACATGGGGCAGTGGTGGCTGGAATGGTTGGAGTCAATCATCTGAAGGGTCTTTTCCACCCTAAACAATCCTAGAGCTCTATGCTATTAGTGTTGACACAACCCCAAGTCCAATCTTTTCAGGTTCACTTTTCTTCTCTATGAAGACTCTGATCAGCCTTAACTCATTCTTGGTTTTAACTGCTTTGAAGCACTGGTACTAATGCAATTAAACTCAGTATAGCAGAAAAGGAATCTTTCCTACGAGAGAAAGACTGATAACAAAGATGTTTCATACTTTTTATTTAAACACTTGCTTTTGTGCTTCTTTTTAAAGTACATGGATTTCTTTACCAAAGCTGACACTAAAAGACACTGTGCTGTCAGTGATTTTCCAGTTGCTTGGCCTCAGTTTGTTGTACAGAGTTTTACCAGCTGGTGTTTCCTGAAATCTACATCGTCAGGTCACCAGTTCATTAATTAAAATTGCACATGTAGCCATTTGTAATTTTCTGATAGAGACTCCTGGCCTTGCTCGTGCTCAGGGCCTTCTACGTGACACAGAGTGGGAAGGAGGCTGTCAGGATATGGCTCTGTCTCCATGGATTTCAGAACATTTTACAAATACAGGAGCTAGTCACGCTTTTTTTTTTTTCGCCTGCACCAAATTTCAAGGCAACTTTCATGCCTTCCGTGAAGCTATAATATATATGTATATTTGCTGTGAAAATACAGTTTTCCCTTTTTTAATTAAATTCCCTGTTGTGGAAAATAAAAACATTTGCTCCTCTCATTTCCCTATTTGTTTTTAAATGAAAACGCAATGGACAGGTTTTCCCAAAGTAAAAATGGAAAAGCGATTTTCCATCCAAAGATGGATCTTTTGTGATGTTTTCTGCTGGGTGATAGTACACATTTTACAAGTGACAGAGACAAGTAGAATTTACTATTTTAAAATATAAATGCTGAAGTTTTAGAAAGTGGATTTAGCAGAGCTAAAAACTTGTGCCTACAGAGTTTCACTTGGATTTACATAGTTCTCCACTGCTGGATATTATAGAATTCCATGTCATGGTCACCAGAGTTTTTTATCCGGCGCAAATCTCACTGTAGCCAACTCTGTCCTTTGGTCAAGTTTTCCATCAACAATATTGAGGCAATTGCTCATATTCCAGTTCCAAGTTCATTAGAATATCAACTATGAGGTTCATGGTCACTGCACGTACTTGGATATTTACTAATAATTTAAGCATTTTAATTTGCAGATCTTGCTCTTTGTGCCCTTGCTGGGCCCTGCGGATGTGTCCCGAGGGTTTCCGACTGCCGCATTCCCGGTTCTTCCTTGGGAGGTTGGATTCTGTCTCATGAGATGGCCGCTGCAGACTGCAGCACAGTAAATTAATTTTGGTTTGCTTAATTTAGATGCTCCATTCTAGTGAGATTCAAGGTAAAATCCTTGTGAGATGCTTTGTACCCTGAACATCTGCCAAAAGCAGTAGATATTGGAGTTCATTAGTGGTTCTCAGAAGGATTTAGTAACTTTGAGGATTTCTGTACAATATAATTTCTGTAGAGGAGAAATGTCTGTAGGAAGGATCTGTTTCGTGAAGAGCTCTTCGAGTTCTGTAGGAACAGACAGCTTAGACTCATTTTTGCCCTCCAGTGCAGAAATTCCAGAGCTGTTACAATCCAAGCTGTTGTACAAGGGTGTTTATCCTTCACACAACTCTTCCATGTGTGTGTTCTCACCTCAGTGTCTAAAATCAGTACCAATTTAAAGGGCAAGTGGGAACATATGTTGATGTGGTGTAGGAATGGCAAAACAATTCCTTCATGAGCTTTTTGGTGGCATCTTTAATTCCACAATTGCAGCAAGGGATTGTATAAATCATTCCCCAGAGCAAAGGAGATTGGCAGGCTGGGAAATTTGTAACAAAACAAGGACCTTCTAACCAGATGTAGCCCAGAACTGTCATGTCGGAAAATCATCTCTGGCCCAAACTTCAGTGTCCAGTGTACTGAAGCCTTTTCTTCTAAGGGCAATAGATCTTCATTTCTCTTGAGTCAAAGCAGAGAGGAACTCCCATAGATTTAATTTGTCCCATTACCTTTTTAGACTGTTCCTCAAGGGGAAGATTTGGGATGATACACATCCAAAACCCTACAAAGTTTTATATCGGTTTTATCTAAGCAAATAAGCAGTACACGCGTGTTGTAAAAAACAACCCGATTACGCTGGATTGCTCTGCTCCTGGTTGTTCCATACCCTGTCTTCTGTGAGCAGAGATCTTCCCTCTCCATGGATATCTGCTCTGCTATGCCATTCCAAAGGCTGCTGTTAAGCTTTGTGCATACTCCAGTATTCATTGCCATGGATTTCTAATTACACTGGCATGAGCTCTGGCAGATATGTCCATATAATAATCAATAACTGTCTTTGCCACCCACCTACCACATGCATATACACTTAATATTAGAATCACCCACGGAATTAATGACTTTCTATGAGGCAGAAAAAAAAAAAGAAGGAGTAACTATCTCCTGTAAAATAATCTCTTTCTTGGCATGCACTGACATTGATTCACCCCAAGAGGAATATTCCTGCTGCAGCTTCTATAAAACACAGATATTGTTCACTAATTGCAAAGGCTGGAAATTAACATCAAGTGGTTATAATTTAAAACAGGGTGCCATGGAAGAGGAGGTACCCATGGACAACTGGGTACCTGTGTCCAACCACCATTACGTAAAGGAAATGTGTAGGGATTACTTTAATGCAGGCCTATTTTTAAGAGTTAGTGTGGTGGGTGGTATGGAAGCAACAACTCCAGGCAGCCCACAGTATCTTTCTTTCATGCACTTCTTTTCTGTAGGGAATATTTGTATTTGCAGAGTCTAAAGAACTGGCAACGGTGAGAAACCAAATTTTCTGTTGACTCGTGGGCTTTCCTTTTCAGTGCTGACTGTACCTTTCTGAGGCACAAAACCTCAGAGCACACTCGTCTGCTGTGTCCTGGAGGTGACTTTGAGGTGTCTCGTTGGTAAACAGTCTCCATCCCTGCTCTGTCAAAAGAATTGCCATTTTAATAGCAAGTTTATCCAAAATGAAATGTGATGTGGTCTTCTGTCTAGTAGGTAAAAACCACATCATATATTTAACTGAGGATTCTGTCTGGCAGACTTTCCAGTAGATAGTTACTGATTCTTTTGTAAGCCTTTAGGACACTGATGTCTTTAGGAAAAAAACCATCTAAATCTGGATGAGGCAATTTCTCCTGCTTCAGAAAAAGATGAGAAAGGAGAGGGGAGATGACAGCAGTTTCTCTCTGACTTATACAAGGCTTTGGAATATTTAAATTTCTCTGTACACTGTCCCATAGGCAGCCTCGCTGGTACTGAACGTCTCTTAAACTCTTCACTTTACACAGATTAGACTTCTGTCAGTGTTTGTGTTTGTGGGCAGGAAACTCAGAGATCCTTCAAAGCACAATCTTTATTCAGGAAAATTTTCAGAGATGGATAGGGCATCACCAATCTTTTTATAAAGCTGTAATAAATTCTTGTTTCTCTCTGGACAAAATTTTGACGCACTTCAATAAACTCTTTAAATATTCCACGTCTGTCATCAGGGCCTGAAAACTTTGCAGCACCCAAAGCATCGGTGATCTAAGTCTACTGCACGTAATTAAAACATTGCTGATTCCTTTCCATATTGGTGTCCCTGCTCTGGACATTCTTGTTCTAGGTTGGTGATGTGAGAGTTACATTATCAGTTTTCAGTGTCTAGTTAGGACCAAAATCTGATGAAACTTTCCCTTCAAATCTGTCGTTTTTAACCTACTCATAGAAGGGAAATCAGGCACTTTCTTAATTAATACCATTTTATAAGCCAAGGAATATTTTGCTGGGCTTAATTTAGGCATCAAACAAGTTAAAATGCAGAACTGTTTCAGCATGCAAGGAACACTGAAGTGTGTTCTATCTTGCAGCAAGCACTGGAATTAATGTTCCATTTTGTGCTGTTTCTCATTCTCTAGAAAGTTTAAAGTATCCAGGCAGATTAAACTGAGAAAGGAACTGAGGAAATGCTGATTCTCCCATGTTTCCCTGGAACCTTCATTTTTTTTTTTTTTTTACCATTTGAAGCAAATTGTCATCAGGAATTTCTGCTAATGGGTGCACAGAAGATTTTGGGATGCTTCGTAGGAATTAAAGAGGTTTCCAAAATCAATTGATTTGAGTAACAGATGAACCCACCATCTATACCTGTCCGGTGATTTAAGTAAAGGTTCCTTGTCAGCAGGGTTGGAAAAATCTTGCCACTGGGATGATCTTTAGTTGTTTTTTAAGACCCAGACCCAGGAGTTTTTGTTTTATGGAGAGTTGTGGCTGAAATAATCCTAAAGTTTGCATTCAGATCAGAGCTTTTCTCAAAGAGCAGATTCTCTGCATTGGAGCTGGATCAGCCTTTGGTTTGGGTTTTGGAAGTGAGTAGAGCACACGATATTTATTTGTGAATGATGAGGCCGCTGGCAGCTGTGATTCTGATCCGTGCCACCCTCCTTCGGTCTCATGGAACCTCAGAAGCTCGGGGTCACCCAAAGTGTGTGGCAAAGTCAAGAATCAGCCCAGTCTGACTCTGCTTTTAAGAGCTTTCCCTCCGTGCAGCCACGAGCAGCCTTTGCCGGTGACAACAACTGCGGCCGTTCGTCGTCCTCCGAGCCATCGCTCCCGCCCAGCGCCTCCCTCGGGAGGGCTCTTAAACTTCTGCAACACATGCAAAATCCTAATGGGTTTTGCCAAATGAATTAAGAGCCCTTACAGCTTCCATGCTGCGTACCATGGATTTTGAAAACTCATGTCAGTAGAGCAGTAAATCTCTTGGAAACCAGGGGAGGCAGTGAGGAAAAGAGCACGGATGGGGAGCAGCGCTGTCACGTTTGCCCAAATGAAAATGGTAAGAAACCATTTTGGTGGGCAATTGTATAAATCAGTGATAAATAATTGAATGAACATGAACGATTTGGGAATCTTATCCAACTGCTGAAGCCTCAAAGCAAGTCCAACAGAGATTTTTCTTTGTGCTTCTGAAGCCATGTTACTCTAATGATTGTTAAAATTTATATGATTTTCTGCTTTAGTTCCGCATCGGGGTAAAAAAGGGCTGGACCTATCACATTCCTGGACACTGAGTATTCCCTGTGAGAGATATTAATGTTGATGAGTTTTTTTCTTTCATTCTCTTTCTTAAACAAGCAGATGAAGGATGGCACCTCTTAACATTTTGTAGTGTGACAACAGATGCGTTTCTGCTGAAATGTGCAACTCAGATTTTTTTTCCGGAGCCTGGCTTAAAGATGTCATTGCACAAGCCTTTTCATTAAAAACCTGATTTTTCAAGGCTTTGTAATCTTTCTCATAAAAGCTGGATCAAGGCTGGAACTGAGCATCTGGAAGGTCAGTTTAGTGGTGGATATCTGTTCCATATTTTTCTTGGGTTTTTTTTGTTTCTATGAATGATAAACAGCTAAAAATATTGAAAGTGAGAAAAGAAAGAATGAGCAGAGGTGTCTTGAACTTCTTAGGTCTCTGGTTCAGTTTGGGTTGAGCGAGATTTGTTTTCTTCTAGGTCCACCTGCTCACATGTTAGTGAGACTTAGATGTAGCCTATAGGATCCTGTCAATAGAGTTCAATCAATAGGGAGATGAAGAAAAAGCCTTTACTGTCTGTGGGCAGGGAAGACTGTGACTTCTGCAGGACTTTCTCCAACTGGTGCTCTCTATCTCAGTGCGTTATGGTTTTGTAGTTCTTGGACTTTTCCGCTTGTATAGAAAATTCTTAATCATAGTGAAAGTTCAACTTAAAAGGATGCTAAATCTAATGCAGATTATTATTATCCTAAAATCAAATTGATTCCAACACAGGCTTGCCTGGCACTGGAGCAAGCTCTGTTTACCAGAGTCAATTCTTAGCAAGTTCCATTTACCTGACTCGTGTTCAATCAATAAACTTGCCTCTTGTCAAAATGTGCATCATGTCAAGGTCCTACTCAATGCACCTTCAGCCCAAGAGTCTGAAATGCTATCCCAGCCCAGCAAAATGGTTATTTTATCTGCCCCTAGTCAAGAATTGACATGTTTTTCTTTTCCTCAGATGTTAAAACCAAGAAGCTTATCAGCTTCTGGGCAGACCTGTAGTGAAGCTTTTGTACCAGGGGAGAGTCTTGAATTCTGTCCAGCACCTTTGACAAATGCTGAATTGCAGCAAAGCACCTTCCAGCTGGAAGAGAACTTCATTATCTGGTGTTATTTGCCTCATGCTGCCTGCAAGTCCTGTGTCAAATCTGCAGGGCTGACCTATCCACATAGTGCTGCTAGACTGGGCTAAATGACCTAATCTATCACTTCTCCCCCTCTGCCTTGTTACATACACCTACATTCATCAGGAAACCTCAGCTAATCATCCCCATCAGGATGGGAGTGGGAGCCGGACATGGGAATTCTTACTCAGAGTTACATTCCTCTGGAACTCGCTGCTCCTGGAACTCTACCTGACCTTTAGCTCCAAAAATGTTTCAGGATAAGTTATTGCCCCAGCCCTGCTTCCCCTCCTTCCTGCATAGCAGAAGGTGAAATAAACAGTTAGAGGAAACCTGTGTTCATTTGGCTTCGTGTCCGTTGCAGCAGCAGAAGTTATGAGAATTCTGTTTTGCATTCTACTGTGATTAAGCTGGATAAGATTTTAGCTTGTGTTTTGCACTCTCTAGAGATCTTTGGGTCTGCAATTTCTATTACTCCAGATCTGCCTGCCTGCCCCTCTGCTTGTTGAATATTATCTACTTTTTCTGCCATCTCTTCCTACTTAGTACGCTGAATGAGAGCACTAATTAGACTCTGGTGCCAATTTACTGATGCACCATCTTCTGCTCACCCCCTGAGAGAGGGATTAGCTAAACGCGACAGCTCTTCGTCTGAGTTACTGGCATATGATATTTGTTGTAATTCTGTCATGAACGATATCTGCAGAACATGCAATTATAGCCTTCTTTCCATATTGAAATCTACAGAGGATTCTTTCATTTCCCTTGAAGAACAATCATACCCTGTGCAACTCTCTTCATGGTTTTATGGCTACAGGAGGTTTCTAGACCCTTTTTTTTTATGGTGGGTGGGAGAGAAACAGTGACTTTTAAAACCCTGTATAGTTTTTCTTCCTCTACAGAAACACATTGTCTTTCCAGCCATGGCTATAGAGGAATTCGTTATGGTGAGATAAGCTGCACATGCAGTTCACTGTAACAAAATTTAAAGTAATGAGGTAAGGGAGTATATTTACAGTTTTAACAGGGGCCCACCACGGAATACAGAGTAACATGGGAACCTGAGTGGATTGTGAATAACCCGTTTTATCTATCTGCATAATGTTTATCAGCAGCACATAGAGAATGAGTTTTGAAGGTGTGAAAGCTGTTCTGATATGAAACAATGCGAAAGCAGGGCCGAATTTTAAATATTGTGAAACTCTGTGCGTGATCTGATAAGGACAAGATCAGAATCCTGCAAAATGGAGCACAGTCAGTTCTTGTACTGCAATAACCCTGAAGGCCCCAGCCAAAGACACGGATGTTGTAATTCCGACCGTACTGGCCAACGCCAAAAAGAGCATCTCAGGCCCAGCAGGATCTGCTACAAGACATGGCAGTGATAAAAGAGGTGTGAGCAGACTGGCTATCGCAGAGGTCTTGGCAATGATAAGGGATTCTCAAGGCCAACTCCAGTTCACTGATTTCCATTAGGAGTAGCTCATTACATGCTAAATCGGCCAGTGGGTATTTTGCTCTTGGTTTATATTTGGCTCTGCATAGACCAGACCAAGGCAGACCAACCTGCCTTGTTTATCATTATGGAGCTCTAGTGGAAAGTTTTTAAAAACCTCTCTTCCTCTGCTGCCTTCTGAAGTCCACTGATATAAAACAAATCCTCTGATCTCAGTGACTCCATGTTTGTGTAATTTGAGCCCTGACAGAAGTGCAGTTCTTCCATTTAGTGTTTTGCAGAAAGGCACCAAAGCAAATCCACCTTCCTGATTTAGGGATTTTGTTGTGTAGCTGGTTTTTGATGTTCACTGGCTGTCATACAAGCATTCAGCAAACTGCCTGGTGTACCCAGGTAAGGGCACAGACAAACAGGGAAATTAAGGACTGGGAGGTACTGCCAGTAACTAAATTTTTGCTCCAAGATGGGAAGCACATGGGTTGGTTTGATTTAACCCTGAGCAAAGTCAATTAATCAAAACACACACACACAAAAAAAAAATGGAATCCAAGGGCAGAAACAGCAGGGATTAATACATTTTCCTAGCAGTTTGAGAGAATCGTAGTAGAACCAGAGGTTTCTAGGATCTTGCTATGGAATTTTTTGTCTTTGAATCTGCATCACTGGAAGGTTTGTGTTCCCCACACAGTGATAAATTCTCTTTTACAAACTGGACTGAGAAAGAGGAGGGAGGGAACTGGGTGGAATCAATTACAAACCATATCAGACATTTAAGTTTAAACACAAGACCTTGCAAAGGCTTGCATGAAATCTTACTAGCAATATAAACAGGACTGGTGCCAAACTAAGCACCAGAAGTATTCAATAATAAAATACAGCTGTCTCCATTGGCACCTACCCATGAAAGTTTGTCATTTTTACTGTTAGAAATGCTGACAAAGAGAAATCTCAAAAATGAAAACATTTTTTTAGAAGAGGGAGGTTTTCATGAACTGCAACCTAAATATTCATTTAACATTGGAACATTCCATAAAAATAATTTATAACATAATTTCTTCTTAGAAACGCATTTTGACAGAGTTCTTTTCAAAGACTTTGGTCGAGCTTGGCAATGCTGGTAGCTTTGCTTTCAAATCCATAACTCTTAATTATTAAAAGACTCTCTATACACTTCTCTTGGATTCTAGGGAGGCACATCAAAGCAGGGGCCCCTCTTTGCTTTGGCTCAGTGCACTCCATGTCAGCTGAGGAGGAAACGAGCCTAACCCAGCACTGTGGGCAGCCCAGGCCTGAGCTCTGTGAACCTGAGACACAAATGCAGTCCCAGGAAACTTGCCCAGGTCGGAAATACTTCTGGGAGGGAGGCTGTGCCCAACTGGACCCTACATGGAGGCTCCTGCAACGCCTCTGACTCACTCCATGAGCTCCGAGCCTTGGGAAATGAACGGACTGAAGTGCCTGTTAGCACTTGAAACTCGATTTACACCTGGATGGATTGAGGGGCACTCTCAGGAAAATTCTGAGAAGTGAAAGGCACATGTGCGCTCAAACACGTGTTTGCACTCTGAATTAAATGTGTAGGGGTTTGTGCTGCTGTCTAATTCCCATCTGTTGTGTGTGTATCTGCTCTGGTGGGCAAGTTCTCTTACCCTCTTGGTTTGCTTTACTTCTAAACTGCTTCCCAAACAACTGGGCTCTGGGGTCCAGCCCATCTGAGATGAAGAATCATAGAATTTTTGTCCACTGGAAGTTTCTCTTCCCCCAAATGTAGCTGATAAAACCCACATGCTGGCTGCAGGACTAAAACCCATTCTTCTTCAGGTAAACTACAGCAAACTTACGAGATAAAATTAACCAACCTTGTTTTCAAAGAGTTTTCCCTCTTCCAGTGGGACACCATGCATTTATCCTGTAAGGTCTTCCACAAACCTTCTCCCCACCTGCACTTCTAATGTCTCTGAGCGGTCAGAAGGAAATTTAATGGTCCCACCTCAGAATTCCATAGACTCCCCTGTGACTAAAATCCTGTGCTTTTAAGGCATAATGACAATAATAATAGGTTTTCTGAACTTGCAGTGACAATGAAGTGATGTATTTGCTTGCTCTTCAGATGACCTACTCTGAACTGTAGCGTGCGTTGTTTTTTTTTGTACCAAGACTGAGGTCTTTAAACTAAGAGACTATTAAGTGCGCAGAATTCCAGACTAATGCATAGGAAAAAAACCCAGTAAAATTCTCCTCTTGTTAAAATTACAGTTACTATACTGTTCTGCTTAAAATACTGCAGTCATAAAATTCAGATTGAAAATTATATGAGCAGTCTCAAAGCAACTGCCATCAACAGTTCTCCTTGTCAGTCCTGTACAGTTTAAGTACTGATTAAATTCTACAAAGATGGTCAAAAATGACATTTCAACATTGTAGAGCTGGCTGGGCTCTGGGAGTGCTTTGAGCTTGCAGGTTATGCACAGGCCAGCAATTATTAATGTTTAACTGAATGACATTGAAAGTAATGAGAAGACACTGTAACTCTAAAGGAGTAATTTCTTTAAAGGCTAAGAGTGACTGTTATCGTTTTAAAAAATTCTGTATTTATTCCAGCTTAGTCCTTAACTGTGAGCCATGCCATGTAATAATAATGGAACTGCTCAGACAGCAATTTACCAATGTGCTTGAGGCCCTGTCAAACCACGTGGAGTGATGCCATAATCAAATTCATAATGTCTTATCTTTTTCAGATAAAGTAATCATCAAAGGAGTACTGGCATGAACAGAGAGAAAATCCAGGGCTCAGACATGCTCTAATGTAGTGAGCTGTGACACAAATTGGGCTGTCCCTGTTTTGCCTTTCTTCTCTCTCTGTGTTTCCCATTGGTCTGCCAAGGAAATGCTTCTGGCTTTGTTTTGTGCCATCTTCTGAGACAAAGGAGGTTTAGAAAGGAAAAAACTTGGAAAGGTTTAAAATTTTGGAGTAATATGTTGATGTTGTATCCTCCCACTTTTGATAGAGTTATTGGCTGGCATTTTAGAGAGCAAATCCACAGACTTGAGATTTTCAGGTAAATCAATAGAATATTGTTTTTAAAAATGGAGTTAAGTGCATTATCTGTCCATTACTCCATTATGGTTTGCCCTCAATCATGGAAGTGAGACCAAGATTCCCAAAAGGCAAATCACATTTATAGTTAACCTAAACCAGCTTTCCCATATCAAGGAACTATTTAAGGTCTCTTTTCTCCTTGGTAATTCAGCACGTGCCTATCACTAAGCATATTAGTAATACTGCTGGAGTCAATGGAATGGTGAAACGCAGCTGCTTATGTATATAATATCCATAAAGAAAATAAGAAAGGAAGTCACTGATCAAGGGCAACAAGAGTTAAAATACAAATCTTTTCAGTCGTACGATAAAACACACGGGGAAGGAAGAGAAAAAGGTCTGATTTCTAGTTTTAGAGGCATCTGATTCAAAAGGTAGTGAAGTAATGAAAATGTTTTTTTGTCTGTGTGGGTTTTTTTCTTTTCAAATTTGTTTCCCTGACATTTGGCCCAGGCCAACTCGAACATCCCTTTGTGCGCTTGCTTGAAGTTGTTTCTGGTTTAAATATTTGCTCAGGTCTTGATGCCGTATTCACTCGAATGATCCAGTGCTGTACATGAGGCCCAGGCTCTGGCACGGCCTCTTACATCTTCTGGGGGGTTTTATGCACTGCAAGGCAATTAAATCCCAGTTCTCCATGGAGCTGAGGAACCCCAGCTTGCAGGGATGGCAGGGAGAGGGGCAGTGGGTGCTCAGCACTGCTGAGGAGCTCTGGATTGTAGCTGCAAGGTTGTGTCCTTGTCAGTATGTTAATTTTGAATAATTAGGAAATATCTATTTTCCACTAATGTACAGAAACAATTAAACCATACAGTGTTTACATTCTCAAGCTTCTCCACCTGTAATGAGGAAAGTATATATGAACAAAATATTTTCAGCCTTCCTTTCAAACACTGTTTGATTTCATATACTCATATTTTATTTCCTAAAATGAATAATCCTCCTTCAAAAGTTGCAAAAAATTAAAGGGCCCAAGTGTAGATTTAAAAAAATGTTATCTTCAATCTATATTAAGATATGTAGAGCCCACAAGTGTACTATTCTGAAGGGGGAAAAACACACAAAAAATCAGTATGAAAATGTACTGCGACACTACCGAATACTAATCACTCCTACACAGAGAGAGCCTTCATTTTATCTGCTTTTGCAGAAGGTTTTTATAAAGTCAGATTTTAGAATAACTAAAACCCAGTACAACTGAAGGAGACAAAGCTTTGCACTTGAACAAAGAAATGTTTTCTCAAAAAATAACAATGACAATCTGGTTTGTGCTTTTATAGCTGTGCATATTGTAGATGATGGATAGATGGTTACACAAGGAGAATATATAGTGAGCTGATTATGTTCTCCATTAAAAAAATCCCAGGCAACTAAGCTTCAATGCAAATTCATGTGATGTGTCTGCTGGCAGATTTGGCTGATTGTGGGTATTAGGCTGTCCTGCTTGAAATGGTGCCAAACATCATTTATAATTCGCCAAAGACAGAACGATCCCTCCTGGATTCTGGCTGGAAAAGTTTAGGAAGCAGCTTCTCCGTTTCTTGTGACCTTGGACATAACAAGACTTGCAGGTCCAGTTCCCATCGCCACAACTGGGCTGAAATGGACTTGTGCATTCCAAAGAAATAGTCCCTGAAACCTGGATAATTCGTTTGACTTGAATTTGAGAATGAATCCTTCAGCAGAGAATCCTTACAGGACAAGGATTATTTTGAGCACTTTTGTCATTTTGCTGTATGATGTTACAGGACACAAGTTCTGATCCACCCCTCAGATTGCTTGGCACTACTGAGCGCCAGAGTTACTTGAGCACTGATCACTGGAGAGCATGCTCTGGTTTCCTGCAGAGGGCAGTTTGCCTGAGTTTATGAGAGAAGCACTACAATGACAGGAAGAAGGAGAGGTTTAAAAAATTTTTAGTTCATTAACTTAAAAAAACCCAAACCTGTTTTGAATTATTTTGATGAGTTTAATCATTTGCCCTTGTATCACATCAATACTTTAATTGAAGGTTTTCCCTGTCAATAGCTCCTTTGATATTGTGGATGATAAAACCATCAAAAGGCTTTAGAGGGATTTTTTGACTTCTTGCTGTTGCTGTCGTTCATGTTGATGATAGAATTTGGGCGTCAGATAAATAAATCTTGATTACGGTGGTGGGTTGACTGTTTCACGGGAGGAGCTGTGGCCAACCTGTCTCCATCTGAGCCAGCTCATGTCTGCAGCAGCATAACCACGTTTTTACTGTATTGTGCTTTGTGGAACCAGTGTCCTGCTCCACTGCCAGCTCCTGCCTTTCGCCGCTCCATCACTCACTGTGTTCTTTTCTTCGCTGCATCCTCAGGGTGTGTTTTTGTAGCACAGTTCACTACAGCTTTTCCTTCCATTTGCTTTAGCTGGTGGCACCCATCACATGGAAAGAAATAACTTATCTTTGTAGAATTCTGGAATGCTGTGTTCATACATCCTAAGAAGTGACTTCGGATATTCCATGGTACCAGCTGCTAAATTCATAGGACAGAATCCTTAGTTTCTTGGGAAGTTCAAACACACTCTGTCAAGTAAATGGCCCTGAGGTAGAAGAGTCCATGTCACTAATTCCCACCTATTAAGTGGAGATCCTGCTTCCTATGCACAAGCTGGATTCTTCCAATTGTGATGTTTAAGGAACTTAAACAATTACAACAGAGGTGTAGTGGAACAGTAAGTGACCTACACGTATTTGTCCAAGTGGAAAGGTTTATTTTCCTTGGACATGTGACTAAAAACAGGGTCCACAGAGCTCTGAAAGAAAGAGATTCGTGCTTGGCTTTAGAAAGTTCTGTCTCAGCACAATGAGGCACAGCCGACCTCAGTGCGTCGTGTTTACCAGCAGAATTTAAACAACCAGGATAAATCACTGTCAGTGATAGCAACAGGAAGTTAATCCAACAACCTTGAGAACATCATTGCAATCTCTTTCACACATTTTCTCTTTTCAACGTCTAAGTGAAATCTTATTTCTGTGCCGAAGTCTTTGGGGCT
The DNA here is from genome assembly GCA_013397725.1 of Rhagologus leucostigma. Taxonomy (NCBI): domain Eukaryota; kingdom Metazoa; phylum Chordata; class Aves; order Passeriformes; genus Rhagologus; species Rhagologus leucostigma. The sequence continues at coordinate 154,373 of VZTD01002526.1, read as the reverse complement.
ACAGAAAGCAAAACTATCAAAGACACCTACACATCTTTGCCTCGAGCAACAAATAAAAAGCAGACACAACAGAAGAGAAAGCAGATGGCCTTGCAAGTGCCCTGGAGAAGATCCTCCAGGTCACACTCGGTAGGTGGTGAAGAGAATCCATTCTGCAGTGTCTCTTGTAGACATTGTCTTCCTTGTGCTTGTCTTAACAGATGCTGTGTGATCCCTTTTGAGTCTGATTCCCAGTCTGAAAACTGCTTCATTTATAAAACGTGAATGCTCAGTGTAAGACATCAACAAGCAGAAGTTCTCCATCTGATCTAGATTCCCTTTATTGTCAATGGAGAGAAATCGAATGCTCTGACCTATTTTAGATGCCTACCATCAAACAGAGTTGCATCACCCAAGGTTCTTACCACTGATATTAAAGGAAGTTGTGATGACTCGCTCAGACAGGGATTTCAACACTGTCAGTGTCTCAGACTAGGTGAGACAAGTCCTGCCCACATCTATGTGGGTATTGCCTTAAGGAATCACAACCATAGAGAATTCTCCAGTATTTTTAGAGATGGTAGAAATCTGATGGTTTTGGTTTCCTGGCAATACTTGAATGGGAAATGAATGAAATTAAATTCTGTGGTATTTTGAAATTGTTTTTTCAAATTTTCACTGGCATGAAATTTTTTAAGCTTTCATTTCTTTGGAGAGTGTAATTTTGATGTTCTACTTTGAGCTTTTTGAAAACTGCATTTTAAACCAATATTTAAAACCTTAGAAACAAAAACTGACCTCAAACTGAAAAGGGGACTGTTTCCTGTAGAGATTTGTAATGATCCTTTTTGAACTCTGAAGTTTTATTCAAAATGAAACAGTCATTAAAAATTAATGTGTCATTCCTGCTGGATTCTTCCTCTTCACAGAAAGAGATTGGACATGAAAAATTTTCCCACTTTGAGTATCTTGTTTCTGGGTAGGATGGTGTGTGGGAGAAAGGTGCAAGTAATCAGTGTCTGGAACAGATGTTCCTTACAGATGTTGATCCTGACTAATGTTTGTGTTACCCATAGAACTGGTTCTCTGTTACTCTGCATAGGCTCTTAACCCCTTGACTCCTTGAGTCAGAGTATGCCACAAGTTAATATGTCAGAGTGTTAATGCAATTCCTGGATTTTGGTTTTTATCTCTTTTTCTTCCTGAGGCTCAGAACTACCAATGAAATCGCACTGAGACTTAAGTAGGTTTCTGATACTCTGTGTCCCAAAACTTCATTTCTGCTCAGGCACAAAGATTTGTTACTTCTCTCTTTCTGTGCTTCTAACATCTACCAGAGGAGGCACTGAGACAAATACTTGTAACCAATTTTTATTTAACTGTCATTCTTTGCAAAAATAAAACTCCACTCTGTTGAGATTGCCATTAATTAAAATGTAAATCAGTTAGTTACAATCAATCAAGTTGCAGTTTGAAAGTGCTCCCACTGCTCTGTTGCTCCAGCAGAGCCCAAATCCTGAGCCACTTCTGTTGCTTCTTTTGGCCAGGATGCACCCAAACAATTTCATCCAGCTCCTGAAGAATTTTACAGCTGTCATGTCTCTTCTTCTCCTTCAGTAAATAGACAGCCAAAGGGATATAAAACTCCTAGTCCAACATTAAACATGTAGAACGCCTTCCTTATAGGTCTGGACAAGTGGGACAACTTGTAAATTAAAGAAAGACTACACCAGCTGGCTGATGGCCAGAATTGGTCCCTGGGGAGGACTTTAGGAGTGGTAACTAACCAGAAGTACCCACAGCCTGGCAGTGTTTAATGGAATGTTGGCAGACACGCTGTATAGTACTAATAAATTAGTAATGAGAATTAATTAATAATAGTTTGCATTCATGTGGCACATTCCTTGCTGCAATTTACTTCTCATCCGGCTAAACAGGCGCATGAGGAGCAGTTAATCTTCTGGTGATCTACCTTTGTTTAAACTGCTTTTGCATCTTCCTCCCATCTTACCCTCTCTACATTCCATCAAGGTTTCCTCATGCATCTGAATTGTGGTTCTCTCGTGGGCTCCTCTGTGTTCTCTACCAGTGTCCAGAGCCTTCTGGAAGTGCCACACTGACTGCAGGGCTCCAGGTGAGGCCTTTCCAATCATCACTGGATCTGAGGGATTGCCTCCCATGTCCCAGAAATTACTCCACTTTTCAAAAATTCATGTTATGTTGTTGATTCTTGCTCAGCTGGTGCTCTCTGGAAACACCTGGATGCTTGTTTGGTCCCCCACTAAGTCTTCTGCCTGTGTTTGTGCCCACCTGTAGAGCCTTCCACCTCTCCTTATTGAATGTTTGTTCATTCCACTTCACCAGTTTGTCGAAATCCTTTTACATTCTCGTGTCTTTGCAGCATTTTTGGTGTGTTCTCATCACCAAAATCAATGATGAAAACATTGGCTTAGTGCCAGATGAACAATTGAACCACACATATCGTTCCACTGATCAGCAGCATCTACAGAAGATTTTATGACCAGTTTTTAATTAATTTTATAGATCTTGACTATGTTTTCCTCATTTACTTTCAAGATACCATATGAAATATTGAAGTTATTAATATAAAATAAATATGGAATCTGCACCTTTTTCCTTATCTGGAGTAGAGCTGGTCCATCAAGAAGAGGTGGACCAACTCTAAAGTAAGTGGTAGGAATTCAGAGAAGAGAGTAAAATAGTAGGACTTCCTTCTTTGATGCGGACAAATCCCTGGATGATGTTAAATTTCACCCTCATCTTTTTTTTTTCATTTAGATGCTTATAAAAGCATATTTGGTAGTTTATTGTAATATTTGTCTGGTGATTCAAGATGTTCGACCTCCTATATTCTGGCTCTCCTCACCCTCCCACCCCCCCATTTAAAGACTAAATGTTGGGATCGACCTTTTCCAAACATCTGTAACTTGATCTACTCTCCACAGAGGGCAATGTGTCCATGATCCCCACAAAGAGCTCTCAGATTGCTTTTGCCAGCTCATAACACACCCTAATATAAAATAAATCAGACACAATGCATAGGAAATATTTGACTGATCTTGAACTTGCTGGAGCTGCAGAATCTCAACATTCAGTGCATTGTCCCAGCTCATCTCCTAATTGATCTAATCCATCTCCAGATCTCCAGCTCGTAATTTTGTTTGGCTGATGTTCTTTCAGGAAAAATATTTAGGCTCCTTTCCTAAGTTTTAATAAATCTCCATAAATAAAAAATCATGGCTGTTCCCCAGCCAAGACCAAGTCCCAGATATGTGTGTGAATTGAACCCTCTGCTGGTGAACGATCTTTAGCAAAAATTTTAGCCCATTGCAAATAGAAAATAAATTTGCCTAAACGTTAGCTAAAGAAGATGAAATTACCTGGTTTATCTCATGCTTGTGATGGGCTAAAAGATGCACCTGGACCTCTAAAATAATTGCAATTCACAATGATTTATTAAGATGCAAGAACTCACTTGTGAACCTGACCATAACATCTATGAAAACCAAAGAAATCTATTAAAAATCAACATGATGTTTATAAATTCAGACAAAACATCTCTTTCTTTTATGAATAAAAAACTAGAGAAAAACTCTTGAGTTCAAACAAAAGTGATCTTTTCTGGGAAACACTAAAGTTCTACTTGATCAATGGGAAATATTTTATTTGACCTGAACTGAAATTTTGAGCTTTTTAGCTTAAGGGAGGTTCATTTTTTAAACATTACCTGAACTTTTACATGAAAAATGCCAATTTGAAAAAAAAGTTCAATTGGGAAAATGTCAAAATGAAAACTTCTTGGCATTTCTGAAACAAACATTATAGATAAAAAATGTCAATATGAAATGTTTTGACACTTTGAAAAATGTCTCCCTTTTTTCAATCTGAAACTTCACCAAATTTAAATTGAATTTACTGTTTGTCTAGAAAATAGGAATTGCTTGCGTTGGTAGTTTTCCCTGGATAAGCAGCTAATCTTCCTGCCAGGTTAGCATTGAAACATCAGCCAAGGAACTGTACAAACATGTTATTAAGCAGTTCTTGCCTTATTGCAGCTCAGATTTGGACTTTTTAGTGATTATCTATCTATCTATCTATCTATCTATCTATCTATCTATCTATCTATCTATCTATCTTCACTCTTGCGCTGTACAAGGTCCAGCTTTCAACTTAGCAGTTCTATGGTGCACAAAGAAGTAAGAGGGAGAGAAATGATTACTGTTCAAAAAGTGAGCAATTTCCCATTGCGTTAAAATTATATTTTTATTTAAAAAGCTGTCTTGTGGCAGATTTATGAAAGTTCATTACAGAAAAAATGGTCTACCCATTAAACAGAATCAAGTCCATAAACCTGAATGAGTTTTAGAGTTTTCTATAGCTAAATTCTTAAATTAAAACAACTCCTTCCAGACCAAACTCCCAACCTTCCAAAATAAAATCGGAATCTGCAGTGAAGCAGCACCATGGGGTAGTTGGTGCTTGCATTGCGTTTTTGGGATGGGTTTAGCTGAGCACAGCCTGGGTTCTACTCCAAGGTCCCTTCTGCTGCCTCTTTTGTGTTTGGGCTGTTGGAACCCAGTGAGGAGATGTGGAAGCGCAGACTGATTTGGCTGGGAGGTGTGAATTCCCCCCGGGGCACCGAGGGTGCAGGAACACAGCCGCCTCTCCTGAGTGCAGGGCTGGAATGAATTGGTGACTTCCCACGGGAGCACTCTAAGAGTTCGAGAGGGGAACTGGAGAGGGGTTCTGGTGGTGTTGGAAGCTGCATGGAAGACTCTGGAGAGGCACTAAGGCAAGTGGAGGCGGCTGAGCAGCGCTCATTTCAATTCTCTCCGGTGTGCTTTAGCTTAGAGAAGCCTTTCAGTGTTCAGGGAGAGGCAGGGTAGGCTTAATATTGGCACTTCCATTTCACGATGGAGATGGGTTTACATCTCTTAACTCTGGCTTCTTGCCCTCTTTGGAGTTAAGTATCTGTGGGCTCCTTCTTTGACTTTTAGGGGATTTCTTAATCCTCCTGGCTCTAGTTTAAATAGTGCAGGGCTTTCATGTTTCTTATTAGCTAATGTGAGGAAATTGAGTAATGTGAGGTTATTAAAAATTACCCAGCATTTAGATGAATGGGAAAAAAGTGTGTCCACTGCAGTAACTCCTGTCCATCACCTGGGCTGTATGGATCCCTGCCAGCCAGGGTTCAGCCCACTGTGCTGCCATGTGTAAATTACCTCCCTAAATGCAGCAAGCTAACAGAGCTGCTCCATGCTGAGTCCTAAATTGACACCAAAAGGGAAACTTCCATCCAGACTGGAAATATAAGGAAATTGAGCAGACTAACCAGTAGCACAAAAAGTTCTGAAACCACAACCGTTATTAAATAAAGCCAATTTTTTTTTTCTGCAGACATTAAGTCAGTGTTTAAAAATACAAACATCTAGATAATTAGAGGAACTTCAAATCTGTCTTCATAGTGTTTCAGCAGGATGACATTGTCAGCTATTCTATTTTGTATTGATTTCCACAAAGCTCAGTTATTCCCAGCCTTCCATTTCAAATGCAGCACCTTGTTTTCCTGTATCTTGAAGCAAAGAAATTAGATAAAAACTATTGATTAGCAAGGCACAGGGGGGAGCGATGTCTGTAACCTTCCTTTGTCTTGCAGCTCTGCAGCTGAGGCAGCAGTAATAGGATTCTGTGCGAGTGCGACTGTGATGAGGTCACACTGCTGAGAAGGGAATGAAAACACTGCAGTCAGCGAGATCTCTTGCTTCTCTGATAGTTTTTGATATTGTTTGTCAAATTGCGATTTGAAGGTTATTTCTCTGGAGGCTAAAGTTGCCTTGCTTCTCTTACGCACTTGGCTGGGCTTTTAAAAATCACGCATTCTTATAAACAGCTCCTTCTCGCTCAAAGTTTCTGGCTCTTATTTGGAGCCAAAATAAGGAGCAAGAAGAGTTTCTCCTGAATTTTTCCATCATTGTGAGATTAGAGCAGTTATTTGTTAAAATAAGTCTGATTTGTTTGGTCTCTCTACCTCTCCTTCCTCCCTTCTTTTTCACGAGAGTGCTGCAGTCCAGTTCAAAACAGGTTCAATAAACGCTTCCAAGACACATGAGCCGTGAAGGGTTATGCTGATTTAGTACATAATGGTGTAGCATTTATTGGTATCATTACTCAAGAAAGAGATGAGGAATTTCCTCATTTCATTTGCTTTGGGAAACAGGCATTTTGTGACCTACCTTGGGCAACTGCAGAACTGAACAGAAAGTTCAGGATAATGGTTAATGCCTTCCCGTTCTGAGGGGGCTTTACCACTGTTATTCTTACATTTCTTCATAGCAGTGAAGCAGCTCATGGAGGTGACAAAGAGAAAACTGAGGGTCATAGAATCAGAGAATGGTTTGGATTGGAAGGGCCCTTAAGGATCCTCTGTTCTAACCCCCTGCCCTGGGGTTCAGGGATCTACTTCCTGGGCCAGGGTGTCAGTATATATATACAGGATAAACACAGATTACCTGGCCCTCAGGACTCTACTTTTGGTGCATAAGGCAGCTGCATTCCTCTCTTCCCACAGAGGAAGAAACCACACGGGGCATGCAATGTCTTCCACTACTCAGGCCTTAGGGGGTTTTCCTCCCTTTGGAAAGCTCCCTTGCCCTAGTTCTCCTCCCGTAACAAGACACTGGAAGATTGGTATGGAGATAGCTGGCTAAGAAAACCCTCCAAATAAACTTCTGGAATCGCATGGCAGTAACAGGATGCCTTTAGCAGGCAGCTGCCTTGTCTCTCTGTGCAAAAACAAGTATGTCAGGTCAAGCTGCATATTTTGAGGTTTGATGTCCCACCCTCTCAAATAAGTGATGTGGGAAGAAGTCTGCTGGGAAAACTCCTTCCCCAGGCTTGTTACTGTGGGGGTTTCTGTGGGAAGCACTGAGACTTTCCCATCCCCTCCTTTGCCCCATGTGATGCTCTGTGATCATAACACATGGAACTATCTCATGCTTCCAAGAACTCCTCCAGTGCTGAACAAGCACACTCTGGGTGTTTTCTTTAGTCTTTGTTCTATTCTCGGTGATCCTGAGGACATCATTCTTTGCTCCCTTTGTTTCTTCATCCATGTGAAGAAGGTGATATTTCCTTTCTCGAGGGTGATTGTGAAAACTTTTGGGTTTTTCTTTAAATCCCCTACCAGATGTTGGGTGCTATGGGGGAGCAAAGCATCTTGCTGTAATTGATTTATTTATAAGGGAAAGCTGATGCTACTTTAGAGATCCTTTTTTCACCCTGCCTCTCCAAGTAGCCTGCTGGAAAGGCTGTTCTCATTTGCTGTTGTTTTTCTACTGTTGGTACCTTCCTCATCCCATTTATGGCTGTGTTTAAGGTCCTGATGAAGCAGCCTCACAGGTTAAAATTAGAGCTGTGGGAATATTACCTGTAGACTGCCCACTGAATGGCTCACTGAGGGCTGGACAGCTGGAATCATCCCGTGCCTGATGAGATAGCTGTCAGCTGAATGGATGGAATTGCATCCTGTTGGTCCAGGACTGCAGTACTTATTGTCTCTTTTGCATTCAGCATCACCTCTATGCTTCCAGAGAGGCATTAAGAGTGGAGACTCAAAAAGATATTAAAGGAAAGCAGTGAGTGGGGAAAAGGCTTGAAATCGCATTATTTGGAAAATGGGCAATTGCAGTGAACTAAACACAAACAGCACATTCTTCAAATCTCTAGAGGTGCAGAGCTTGGCTGAGAGTTCTTTTTTTAACCCTGCATTGTTTCAATGGATAAGTATTTTCTCTTAATCCCCACTTATCTTTTCATTTGACAGGGTTTTTTTTCCCACCCTCACCCAAAATGTATTGCTGAGTGTGGCATACCCAAAAGGGCTTGTGACTGTGGTGAGAGCAGCATTTGGTGCTGGAAAGAAAGGAAGCCGCAGTCCAGAGTAGTGACTAAGGTCAGAGTGGTACATGAGCAGGCATCCCTACAATATCCAGAGGGAATCTGGCAAAAAAATAAAAATCATCTTTGCCCACAGGACTTAGGCAAATTTTATGTTTAATCCTTAAATATTCTTGGCCACTGTTCGGCATATTTTCATGCTTGGTCATCTGTCTCTTAGCAAGATCTAAAGGACTCAGCCAGGTGCAAAGATAATTGTTTCCTTATTTCAGGCAGCATCTGCTCAGCCATCTGGGAGGCTCATCTGTAAAAGGTGACAGGCTCAGGTAGCAGCCTGCAAGTCCCACCTCTGGAGCTCTGGTGGCTTCCAGCCCTGCTCAGACAAAGCCTGTGTGACCCACAGTGGAGAGCACTGGGCAAAGGGAATGCAGCTCTGCTGAGGAGAGTGAGCCAGGCACCTCAGGAGGAAACAAGGAGCAGAAGTTTGGTTATCACAGAGAGAAAGACTGCAGTCTCAATTCTCCATATTTTGCTCCGACCCCAAACTATCCTTCCTGTTAAATGCTTCTGTTTCCCCATATATTATATTAATCTGCTTTACTTTACAAGGCTGTTTATCAGCAGCCTGTGTGAGCCTTGACTGCCAATTCTCTGCATTCACTGCTAATGAAGAACCGTGGCTACCACGATTTTAATGGTTCTGTGATCTGTAACTCCACACATCTGGTGTTGGTGACAGTTTATCTTCTACCCCAACGTTCTGTTCTTTCAGCAGATGGTTTGTAGGAAACTTCTCTGAAAGACAGGGAGTGGCAAGGATCTGGCATTGGACAGGAAGGGTGAATACAACCTCTGGTGTTCTCTGCACAGCCCTCCTGCCCCCCTGTTCCTGAGCAACAGGAATGCTGTACATAATGAGAAGTAATGATGTACTTCTGGCTGAAGCCAAGGGGGATTTGCGTGTGGTGTAGCCAGAGGATCCAGGTTGGGCGTTGTTGGGTTCTGTTACCGATTTGGAAATGTGCTACTTGTTCTTTGTAGCTCTGTTGCTAAACAGACATTTTCATTTCTAACTACTTGCCTGCTTTCCTTTGTTGCCCCAAACTGCCAAAATTAGAGGCATCTGACATAGAAAGGAAGTCAGTTTTGTTTAATTTATCTCAGATTTATTTTGTGACATTTCCTGGATACATTTACCTATCACATTATTAAACAAGAGTTTATTTTCTGGAGGCTAGAGCTTCAGCTTTGCCTATATTTCAGTAAGACAGAAATTTAAATACTGTCAACATGCTGAGAAATTAGAAAGTCTTTCAGGTGTGTTTTGCAGGAGAAAGTTCAGAGCTCCACTATCTCTCCTAATAGTTGCCCTGGGGCTTTTTCAAATGTATAATCTGATTTTTCCACTCATTTGAAATGTAAAAAGACAATTTTCACAGAAGACAGAGAAATCCATCTGAAAATAATATTTGTTTTTGGCAATTTGTTTCTTTAATTAAGATGATAAATTTCCACTATTTGGCAACAGCACAAAGAAATAGGCTCTTGCATGTCTTTGTTCCTTCAGGAGGAATGGAGAAAGTGGGTCTTGTTCAGAAAGCAAATCCCCATTTAGTCACGTAATTCTTGTCACTCACCCCAGCAAGTGATGAGAAACCCCTTTTTTTGCCTCTCCCGTGGGAAGGATGTTTGGCTATGACTCAGAAAAAAAATGAGGTTTTTTTTTTTGGACGAACTGACTGACTCAGGACAAAACTCAAGTGAGGAAGTTGTACAATGTTTTAATCTACCTTTATGTCTCAAAAATGCTCTGTTATAGGAGGAACATGCTTAGATACACATTAATTGTCTCAATAAAGGTAGTTCAGAGGTGCTTATAGGCCAGTGGAGTAGCTGGCTGAAATTTGGGATTGTTCCCAACTGGGAGCCCCTAAATGAGGCTCAAAGGTCCAAATGCCTCAGATGTGCTTATTTTGGACATGATGACTCAAATACCAATTTTGCACCTTGAATCCATCTCTTCGAGCAATGGCTCATCCAAAAGTTGTTGCTGTGTTATTCAGATATTTTCCTGGGGTTTAGATTTAGAAAATGAATTAATTTAAATCTCTCTTTTGTAGCAGCACACACAAACTTGTTGTTACTTTTTCCTTTTCATTGCAAATGAAACGTGTATAGTTATAAACATATTTATTTAAACTATGTACTCTGCATTATGTTTTGGGGCAGATATTTTATGATTTGGAGAGAAGAAAAAATATTACAACTTAGCATATAAATATTCTCTGTAGATTCTGCTCACTGAACATTTGTATTCATGGGACTGTGGTCTGATAGGGGAGAAACTTGACTTTTCTGTCTACTTAATTTCTTCATTTCTGCACGTCCTTTGCACTGACTCGTGCCCTGTGTGTGCCAATACACCATCAGTGAAAAGTTTCTTGATGATGTTTTTATCAGTCAAAGGAGACACCCTGAAGGCAGTAAACACCCAATATGGAAAATGTTTTATAGTCCTTAGAATTCTGCAGACTAGTTCAAAATAACTGCAAAGCCCATTTCGTATTCAGAATATCCGAATGGGCCTTGGTTCTGGGTAAGGAAGAGGGAGCAGAACTGGATGAACTGGATGTATTAAATTCTTTATTCAAAAGCTTTATCCCTTTTCTGCTTTTGTATTTCCCATGACTGGATTTTCTTCGTTTTTCCTCTTCTGGACTGTTTGGCATATGCTTCATGCAAACATACTGAAACCACTGGGCTGGTCGGGAGCTCTTCACATTCGCCTGGTTTATGGCAGTCAGTTTTCAGTTTTAGCCATATGGGCCTTTTGGTTTGGTTTCTTGCCTTTTTTATTATTCTGTGCCTGCTTCATTGTAGCTTTTATGAAGAAATGGAGAAAGAGTCATAAAGACAATAAGACAAATCATTCCCAAAGCAAATGTAATGAGGAGAAGAGTTGGAGAAATATTTACATGATTTGAATTTTCTGTCAATGTTCCTAAAAATAGAACAAAGAATTAAATGAAATAGCCAGATGATTTGCTAGTGAAAAGAATAAAAAAAACTGAAAACATGAGAACAAATGTTCATTTTTATTCCAAGAAGTAGTTCTTGGCAGTATTTCGGAGGCTCTAATAGAGAAGACGAAATGTAGATTTTTATCCCACTTGAGCATAAATCAGTGCACTAGACTAAACAGTATCTATTGTACAATGCACTGAATTCTTCTATTTTGTACAAATGTTCAATTAAATCTGTAAACTTAGTCTGTAAACTGTAAAGAGGCTGAGTCACCTTCTCATCAGCCAGTCCATCTGCAGGTCACTGCCATCGTCCTGCAGCAAAAATAAGTTCTGCGTGGGGAAGCCTTCCAGTAGCATTCCAAAATAACAGAATTACCTAATTACAGCGTGCTCATGCTAAAGGTTACGTTAATGGCCACCAATGCTGATGAATAGGGAGGCAATGGCGTAAATGAAATCATAATTAGTGGAGCATGAGGTAGGTGTTATGTTAAACATCCAATGGAAAAAAATTAACAGCGCTGCACAGGTGGACTGAAATGTTACATGTAAAACTTAACCTGCAACAATCCCACTTTCAGAAGACAAGAATAACCCTTACATCACTTGTTAAGCCAGTTCTGGGTTTTATTCACCAACCAGGAAAGCACGGGCTGGGTGTGACACTCTCCAGATCTCCTCTCTGCTCTCCTCAAGGTGCTCTGTACCTGTCCCAGCCTGGCTGTGTTTGATACCAACCCACTGGGTTTCTCTTCCCTGAAGACAGGCACTGGAGCTGCTTTCCTAGGAGCTCACCAGCTACTGAGAAAGGAGAAATTCAACTGGAGCAGCAGGACAGCGGAAGTGCTCCAAGCTCTGTGCAGGCAAATGATAACTCAGATTTCCACTCACAGCATCTCTGGGAAGGGTTTGATACCCTGTGTGTGTCACAGATGTGAAAAATTTGCTGCTATTGAATTAGCAGAAAACCAGGCACATTTATACTGCTTAGGTTGCAATGGTTTCCATCAGCACTAAATAGGTGATTTTTCATTGTTGCAGTACGTGCAGTGCTAAGGTGGCATCTTATGTCTGCTATTGATTCCCCTGATGCTGCCTCCAAAACTGGTGGTTACAGCTGTATCTGCCCTCTTCTGTAAATGTCAGGGTCTCCAAGTGAGCTCTGGAGCTCAAGTGTTTGTTTCCGTCTTTGCATGTTCTTGGGTTTCTGGTTAGAAATTACAGTGCTGCAGAATTTCCAGAAATCTGGTACATAGGTGTATTTTCAGGACAGCAGAACAACTGATCTTTTCTTGAGTGGGTCAAAGAGATGGCATTTAAGTCAAGGGTTTTAAACAGGAGGAGAAAAAGGGAAGAAACTGTTGTTGCTAAAACACCTTAGGGTCCCCTGCTATAAAGACTTTAATTCAGTTGCCTGCATTATTCCAACTGTGATATAAAAATACAGAGCGTCTTCCAGATTGGCTCTCGAAGTATTTTTTGCACACAAAATACTCTCCTGAGAGAGTCCACCCATCTCCCTGGAATGTGCCATTCTCTGTGGAGAAGGTAGAAACCCTTCAGCTGAGTTTGCAGAGCTCAGTGGCTGTCATGGGAAGTGTTGCCTGACAGTAAGAGATGTGCCAGAGATATTTCTCGTACCAAACGTGGCCATTTCTGGAGAAAGGGCATTTTTCAGTATCGCCCTTTTGGAAGACTGGACCACCAGAAGCAGAGCTCCCAGAGGAGTTGTGAGGAAGGGAGGCAGAGGCATCAGTGATGGCTTTGGCTTCCTCCATTCTTGTGGCACCTCCCGTCAGTGACCGTGCTCAGCCTCGTTAGCAGTGACTCATCCCGGGGCAGATCCAGGTGCCCTGTGATAGATGCCTGCTGCCTCTTATCTCAAATAGCTTTGAAAATCTCCTTTGGCAAGAAGCCCAAGTGTGAAGGAGCAATTCTGTTTTAGACCAAACTTGTAAAGAATCTGGAAAGGTAACAGGCTCTGCTGGCTGTTATTTCTGTCCCCTCCTCTGCTGTCTGCTCTCCAGATTAGTTTTTTAATCGGAATGTCTGGCTGCTTCTCATCTTGCTGATGCAAAAGCTCTTGATATCCAGCAGGAGAAAGGTTCTCATTGCTTTAAATAATCTTTGGATCATGCCATTATCTTCACTTAAGCTTTGGTTCTGGTTCTGCACAGTTCAAAGGATTTATAGTCTCTACCCCAAGTCTCCATCCAGTTTTTCTGAGTTCACTTAACTCTGTAGATATGAAATGTCTCAGCTCTTCACCTGAGTATGAGCTGTATCCGCTGCTACCAATAACACAGACATTTAATGTAGAAAGGAAGGAAAAAAGGACATTGTATTATAATGTTTAACTTGTGAAACAAGAGGAAATGTCTTCAACCTGTGATACATTTGGGTTGCATAAGCTATGAATGAGGCATTGTTAGATGAATATTAAATATACATGTATATATTAAATATTTAACTTGATCTTTGTTCAGTTTTCCTTTCTTGTAATTCGTTTTCAGTGTTCATAGAAAACAAACCTGATTTTTATACTGCTTGCCAGTAGTGACCTCAAATTTTCTGTTTGTGTTAATAATATCAATTACCTGCACACATGAGTCACGTTGAACTTTGTTACCGCATTGGAGAAGCACTTTTTGGAATTTGTGCACAACACTTTTTGCCATGAAAATGCTCCCTGTTGCTTGAAATAGTCTGTGAGGGCATTTACTATTTCATGTATATATAGCTCTGAAAGTTCTTCACTCCTAAACTTTTTCAGTATAAAGCTGAACCATGCGACTGCTCAGTAACTTAAGCAGAGATGATAAAAGAACTCCAGAGAAATGCTGTTATCAAGGAGAGGAATGAAGGCAACCTGAAATGTCGTTTCACAACAGTTCCTGGAATCCCCAGGTTTGCTGCAGACCACAAGTATATTTTAAACCTTAGCTGAGTGTATACCCACAGTATGTCCCCTACAGCTGTGAACTGCTACTCTTTGTTTAGGACTGGGCAAGGCTCCAGTGGCTCTGTTCTTACAAGGAATGCATTTTCCAGTGTTTTGAGTTAATGACTATTATTCAAGCTGAAGTCAGTTCCTTTCTCACACTATTTTAGGCTGTGTGTGGTAAACCTTTGTGCCACTGTTCTCCTCAAAAAATTCTGGTATTTTCTCGCTAAAACCAATACAAATGATATCGAGTTCTTTATTTTATGAAACAAATGTTGGTTATCTTCATGATGAATCAATTCTGAAATGAAGCAGGTTGGTATTTCTGCTGGCCTACTGACCCTCCTTTTTATTGCTGCTGCTCCACGCAATAGTGTCGGGAAGTTCCTGTTATATTTGGTGATGTACAAATAGAGAACAAAAGGCCCCTGCCCTGATGGCTCAAAGTTTAAATATTTCTATTGATTGAATAAATATTGGGCATTTGTCTTTTCTCACCAGAAAGTGATACATCACGGCAACTGTTTCCTGGAGAGATAAGCAGTGAATTCTGAGGATGGAAAGGAATTAAGCATGGAGGAGGCTTGCTGTAATGGGGGAAGCCAGTGTGTGACACTGTAATGTTCTGCCTCTCTTTCTCTCTTTACTTTTATTTCAGCCTGGTACTTTATTAATCCGACTTGGATCAGAACTTCTACATGTGTGTGTTTTCCAGCTTTTACTCTGTCCTTGTGCCTCTGAGGTGGTTTCACATCCTTGTTCTCAGGGGAAGGAGTGGATGCTGGGAGGCTGCAGCCTTTGCGTGCAGGACTCTCAGCCCATCCTGTCTCCCTCACCTGCATTATCCAGAGCCTGTCTCCTGCAGTGAGAAACCCTTCAGGAAAGTGTTTGCCTTGGATACTGAGCCACATCTACCCCTGCATTGCCCAGTACCTGCATGCTGATCTCTCAGGCATTTTAGTCCTTATTTATCATTTGGAGTGTGTTGTGATTTCCATTTAAATCAAAATTAATTAAATGGGACATTGTCTTTTTTGAAACTGTGTAGGGAAAAGTTATTTTTATTTCCATTTTAAAGTGCAAATACTGCTTAGAATTTTTATTTTTATATCTTTCTTTGCACATGCTTTTCTTTGCTAAGCTTAGTTACACAGTAATGTAATTTTATTTTGAAAATTTAAAGCTTCTTAGGAGTACAGTTAAGAAAACATACCCGGGGAAAACAAGATATTAGTCTCATCTGAAGGAAGAACAAAACTAGTTATGAAATAATTTCAATTAAAAACCTAACATTGACCAGTTTTACTCTCCATTCAGTGACAACAACTCTGATAAAATGTATCTAATTAACACCCAGCAGATAACAATTATCTTGTATAATTATGATGAGCTTGTTTGTTCTTTAATTGACGGCTTAGGCAATATTTTATGATGTTTATTTGACCTTGGAGCTAATCCTCACCCTGCTCCCATGTGCTGCCAAGCGCGTGGCTCCTCGGATTTCCATCCCCAGCGCCCGCGCTCGGCCCTTGTTACTGTCACTGTCACTGTCACTTGTGGGTGACGTGTCCTGTCCCTGTGACTGCCCAGTGTCACCGTGATCCCAGCAATTGCTGCCCCTCTGCTGCCTGTCCGGCCGTGTCTGTGTGTCCGTGCAGGGAACAGCAGAGTCTGGAGCAGCCACACCACGTTCCCTGCTCCTCCCCAGGACCAGGGATGCTCCCTGTTGGAGACCACAGCCCTGGGTGTACCTGCTGCTTTCACGTGGAGCTGAAACAGATTTTGCAACACTCCCCCGGTCTGTGTTCTGTTAGAAGGTGCCCAGTAGTTCAATAACCAAATGTCTGTGCTGGTAGAACAGATGCACTTGGTTTTCCTGCATCCTGAATGCTTTGGGAGGATTTTCATTCTCCCACTGAATAAAATCTCTTTGCTGTGCTGTAAACAATGAAGTCTTGTGTGCTGGTACCTGGCTGCCACAATAAAGAACGAAGCTGTGGTTTCCCCATGTTGCCTCACTACCCTTGTCCTTGGGGATTTGGAATGAAGGGGAATCTCCAGTGTGACAGTCCTGCTTGGCACACAGTGTACTCTGTGAGTCAGAATAATGTGAGGGGTTACGTCTCTGAAATAAATTTTAAATTAATTTAGTGAGAAATAAATAGGAAACGTCCCCAAACAAGGTTTTGTCTGATATTTCTGGATTCTGGGGATTCCATTAGAGAGGGAAGTAGCCTGGGAACAGCTTTTCTTATCACATCATCGTGTCCTTTTCACTTCAAGGCAGTATTAGAAAGTGCAGTGGTGCATAAGACTTAGTAATAACTATTATTATTTGTTAAGCATTGTCTTTTACAGTGCTGAGAACATTGGGGTTTCTGTCCTACATGGATCATTACTTTGGGTATGCAAGATTTTTCAAACACTAAGTGTCCTTGATGATTAGAGAGAGATTATCACCAAGTGCTGCATTTTTATTTGGGATTTTTGTTGTTGTTGTTGGGTTTTGTTCTAAATGAAAGGACTGAGTTTCAAACTGAATCTACTTATCTGTAGTAGAATTCTGGTTTGAGGATGAGATAAAATATGTCAAACCACTTAGCCTGGTCCTCTCTCAACATAAATTGGTTGGAAGGAGA
Organism: Rhagologus leucostigma; assembly: GCA_013397725.1. Classification (NCBI taxonomy): domain Eukaryota; kingdom Metazoa; phylum Chordata; class Aves; order Passeriformes; genus Rhagologus; species Rhagologus leucostigma. The sequence goes on along the minus strand of VZTD01002526.1, from coordinate 137,868 downwards.
TGTAGAAAAATCCCCTGCATGGGCTATCATGATTTTATGTTCCCAAGCTGGCGGTGTGGCCGAACCCAATCCAGGTGCTTGGGTTCTCAGATGTTGGGATAGATTCTCTTCATCCTTTAGGATGATTTTATCTGCATATGAAAGCCAAGGTAATGGGCAGCTGGACTTCCAGCTTCGTTAAGTGAGATATTCTATCTTAAACCAATGGATAAGGGTTTGGGTTGGCAGGAGCTGAGGGTTTCATGTAGTATTTTCTCTCCTTTTTGAGGAGGATTCTGTAGAGGCAAATCTTTGTTCGAGTTGAATCAAGGCAGATTGATGTATCTATAACTGGTGCATAACATAATAAATGGAATAAAGTTTGGAGATGTATCCAATAGATTTATAGTAAGAAATTTTCTGAAGAGACCTTATAGTATTATCTGACCTTTAAAGTAAACTGGAATTTATTCAAATGCCATAGGCACAAATTATATGCTTTTTGCCTTGAAATTCACAGGGTAACTATTGATAGAATTAATAAAGAATAATTTTTCAGAAAAAGTGAACATATGGCTTGTTATTACTGACTTCAAGCCACAATCAGAACATTATCTAAATATCTCCAGAATACCAGCAGTGTGTTCTCAAGCATCTTGTACATTAGAGCATGACTCCTCAGATACTTTGAGACTATGAATGTTCTGTTGTCGATCTTTCGGCAGTGTTGTCCCTGTTCTGACTCCTAATCACATTAAAAATCTTGATTTTCAGGATTTTATAAAAGTACTGTAAAAATTTTAAGTGGGTTTGAGGTAACATTACAAACTTTTAGCTTGGGAATGTTTTTCAGAAACTGAAACATTAATTAGAATCAGTCTAAGTACCCACAAGTATTTTTCCTTTTTTGTTGTTGTTTCTTGTGGTGTTGGCTCTCCTGATGCTTAATTGCTCTGATTCTTTTTCAGTGTAATTTTCCAGTCCTTTACTCATGTTCCTTCAAATCTTCCTGAGTTGAGTAAATAGATGCAGTGGGATGAGCTTAGAAAACGTAAGACTTGCAGAATTTTTCCCAGTCTCAGGGGAAAAATATTGCAGTTTTCTCCCTAAGTTTTTTGCTGATTCTAGTGACCAGACAGTTCTGGCTAAAGACATTTTAAAATGTTTTTAGAGGCAGGCAGAATAGTTTATCCTGGGCTGCTTCTCCCACCAGGTTGCCATGTACCTCTGTGGCAGGAGCTGGAACCAAGTCCACTGGGCAGGAGACTCGGAGCACTGGGAATTTAAATGCCTTGCTCATCTAATTTGGCTGTGAGCCATTTTATTCCTCTCTGTTTCACTGATGTATCTATTTTAATGCCTTAAGAACTGGGGCTCTCTCCCAGCAGGGGTTTGCAGAGTGCATTGCAGGAGGGACCCTGACCTTGTTTGGGGCCTTCTGTTTTATGAGAATGACGTAATAATAGAAGAGACTCGTTATATAGAATCATGCAATGGTTTGGGTTGAAAAGGACCTTACAGCCCATCTTGTTCCACTTGCCCTGGGCAGGGACACCTTCCACTATCCCAGGTTGCTCCAAGCCCCGTCCAACCTGGCCTTGAGCACTTCCAGGGATGGGGCAGCCACAGCTTCTCTGGGCGCCCTGTGCCAGGGCCTCAGCACCCTCACAGGGAGAAATTTCTCCCAAATACCAAAACTAAACTTCCTCACTTTCGATTTGAAGCTATTCCCCCTTGTCCTGTCACTCCAGGCCCTTGGAAATTGCCTCTCTCCATGTTTCCTGTTGGTTCCTTCAGGCCCTGCAAGGGCGCAGTGAGGTCACCCCAGAGCTTCTCCTCTCCAGGCTGAGCAATCCCAGCTCTCCCAGCCTTTCCTCCCAGCAGAGCTGCTCCATCCCTCTGCTCATCCTGGTGCCTCCTCTGGACACTCTCCAGGAGCTCCAGGTCCTTTCTGTGCTGGGCCCCAGGGCTGGGGCAGCTCTGCAGGTGGGGTCTTACCTGGGGGCAAGAGGGGCAGAATCCCCCCTCCCCTGCTGGTCACGAAGCAGCCCTTTAAAAGCTTGTGTCTAACAAAGGCAGTGACTGTGAAGAGTTTCTACTGCCCCAAGTTAACATGCACAGAAATGGGGCTAAATGCAACTCGCTTTTCTTGGCCAGGGTGCTCAGAGGGAAGAGGAGAAACTGGCTCTTTGAGAACAAGAAAGAAGGGACTGCCTTTATTAAAAGAAAAGCCAAAAAGAGATGCACCCCCCACATACACTAAAACAAACAAACAAAAAAGCCAAAGCTAAATAACCCCTCGGCTCCACACTGTGGATCACAGCATCACAGCTCTTTGTTGAGCCCCATTCTGCAGAGATTTCTGGCTCCTTGCTTTATTTTGAAGCTCTCTTGCTATTTAAATTATCCTTAGGAGACAGCCTTGTGTCTTTACTTGGCTGCCTTTGCTTTTTTTCCCATTTCTTTTTTTTTCTTGATGAGTCATTCCACCAGCCTCTACCCTCTCATCAGATAGACCAGACAATGAAGTCACTGGGGTTGCCTGAGAGCAAAATTGGCCCCATTATCCACAACCACTGTGCCTTGTCACTGATAATATACTGCTCAAAGGCTGGCCCTCAAAGTAGGATGGAAAATCACCAGGGACAAGAAACCTTCTACCCAAACAAAAATATTTGTTGAAGTTCTTCTGGTGCGTGTTTTAAATTTGGTGAAATGCTTCCAGCTGAAAACAGGAAATCACACACAAATAAAACTGGTGTTATATTTTGTCAATGTAGGAGGGAGAGCAAATTATCTGATAGTGTCCCTTGTGTGCACCAGCTTCAGCCTTCTGAAATAAGCAGTGGCAAGAGACTTTTATTAGTGTTCTAGTATAAACCAGAAGACTTTATAACAGGCGAGGAAAGAAGGATGCTTGACAGAGCTGATTCTTCATTAGCTCAGTACAGAGGCAAAGTTAAACTCTCATTTCTAGAGGAGCATACCTGCCCCAGAGAACTTTATTCTAGAAACAAAACACACAAAATATGAGAAGGAAAACAAAACAAGGATGAAGGATATGGCAGGATCAAAAGGATATGGCAGGTCAGTAGCTGCCTAGAACCAAGAATGGTACCTGGGCTTTCTGAATCTCAGAGAATTGTTCTTTCTGCTGAGGCACAGAACCCTGCAAAGCATAAAGAGAGTCTGATAGTGCTGATGGCTTGTGGTCTGCTCAGTGGAAACAACAAAGTGCAGCTGGTCTTTTGGGATCTATAGTAATCTGATGAGGAATTCCATAATAACTGCTAATATTAAACCTTTTACAAGTCTAACTACTGGTTGCAATAAAGGAGAGAAGAAAAGCTGAACAGGAAAGAAACTAAGTCTTGCAAAACCATAGCCTCCATAGAGACCTCTTTTCCTTCCTTTTGGTGTTTTTAACAACAGGAAAACCTTTTTATTGCTTGGCTAGTCCATTCCTAGAGTTGTGCCCATCAGTGGGCTTTGGAGAGACTCAAGTGGCTGAGTTTTATCATCTGCAAAGCCAATCATTCTTTTGATTCAAAACGGGTTCCCTGTCATTAATTATTTTTTTTGCATCACTGTTCTGAACACAGCTGAGCCTCCACGCTTCTGTGCCCTCTATTAACTTGGTATAAAAGGATGCTTTCTCTTCCTGCTCTATCTCCAGCCCAGGAGCCCTGAGTGCATTGCTAAAGGTGACTGAAATCTGCTGGGAGAACGGAGAATCAGAGCTCGAGGTGCTGCTCAGGCTGCTCTTTACGTCATGTCTGCAGAGACCACAGGCAGTCTCAGCAGTGCTGAGCCAGTGACACTTCCATCCTCCCTCGGAAGGGAGAACCTTATGTTTGCAAACTCGCCCCAGGAGCACAGTCCAGAAGGTGACTACTTTCATCTGTCTGTTAAAATCATCTTGCACTATTTTTCCAGCCTGATTCTATCTTACCGACTGTCTGGCTTGACTATTTTGCCATGATTCTTGCTTGCAGTTTGTCACACTGATGGAAGATTAGCTCTGTGTGTGTGTGGTTTTTTCCTTTTTTTTTTTATTTTTTCTCTCTCTTCCCCTCCCTCCCCCCCTCATTTCCCAGTGTGGCATTTAGGATGGAGGCTGAAAATATTGAACAAACTGCTGATGTCCCCAAGATTCAAATGTGTGAAAGAGACTCGTAAATGAGTCTAGCACACTCAGAAACATTCTTAACATCTGTTCAAGCAGGAGTCCCAACTCCCTTTCTCTGAAAGCACAATTTGTCCTCCCTGTTATTTAAAACTTCAGATTTCTTTAGATTTGAATAATATCAAAGTGGAGCTAAGGAAAATAAACTCTCTGATTATGGATACAGCAGTTACAATGGGAGGTGTGGTGGGGATGGTGCAGAATTAGAGAGTTTTAACTGCAGAGTGTCCTCAGTTTCTCTTATATTTCAGTTTTTCCTTACACAGCAGTATGGAAAGTAGTTGCAAGCCCTGTGGGTTATGTCCCCTGGACTGGTAGACATGGGTTTAGTGACTGTTCTAACAGAGCAGGAAAATAGCAAGTTTCTTCCTCTGAAAATTTACTACTTAATAGAATGAAAGGCACCTTAAAACTTGATAAAAATAATTTTAGGCTTTTGTTTTTAATTTTCATATATGCTCCTGTTGAGACAAAAAAATATTTCTAACTCACTCAAATTTTGTCTGTCAGTAAACATTTCAGGATTCTGTCCCCAAAATGTAGTTGCAAAACTCTCAACACTTCTGCAATTTAGTGAGAGAAAGGCTATAAATAGCCAGCCAGACAGAGGCACAGCAGGGAGAGCCCAGGGGTCCGAGCTTCCAGCCTCTTTCTGCAACCACAGTAAAGAACTGCAGACACAAACATGACAACTGAAAAGAAAAAAGCAACTGGTAACTGAAAATAAGTAAAATAAATGGCTGCATTTAATAAAGATGCTGAATGGGCTCTGCAGTTTGCTGGGCTCTGAGGATGCTGCAGTATCCTCTGCTCGGGGATGAAGTCATGGCATTCCAGCCCACAGCCAGCGCTCCCAGGCTCTGAGCACGCAGCCCCTGCAGAGGGAGGATCCTGCTGCAGGATCAGAGTGTCTTGGGGAGCAGATCCGAGCTGTTATCCTGATGTCCGGGGCTGAATCCCATTGCTGGGCGGGACTGCAGCAGGCTGTGAGCTGAGAACAGGGGTTTGAGCAGAGTTTTAATGCAGGTGGATAAGAAATCTGTGCTATATTGTGAGTATTCCAAGGAATGGAACAACTTTAATCACAATTAATCCATGAGCATTCCCTGTTTAATTAAGTGCCGTTTATCGCTACCAGTGTCTTGTGATGGTAACAATTGTGGCTCTATTGCAATTATTCCACCTTTTAAAATCCATACCACTGCTTTTACTTCTTTTTGATAGAGAAATTATGTAAGGCACGAGTCTTGTTGCTGATGTGGTGCAGAAAGATGAAATACTTTTCCTCTGGAAGGTTAATGTGCTGCAAGTCTTCCCATCATTAGGAACAAAAATATACCAGCAGGTGGGATATATCCAGAACAGAGAGTTCTGTGAAATTCTACTTAAAACAGGCAATAAAAGTAGCAATGGCATTTCAGCTTAGAGGCCTCCTGCAGCAGTGATCTATAGTACCAAGGAGAAATTCCGTGGAATATACCTGTTATTTCAAGAACAATGACATTTTTGCAACTGTGATAACAATTTTCCAAGTGCACATTGGTCCTAAAAGCCTGACAAGTGTTCTTTCCTGAGAAAAGGGTTACTTTCAAAATCTTTCTAACACCAGCACAAGGACATCAGTTAAACCTGATTACACTTGGTAGTGTAATCACTTTCAGGGAAGCTTGGAATTTATCAAGTCCACATAGAAATAGAAACCCAGGAAGTTTTGAGTTGGGTACATGAACTGGGCCTTCACAGTTTTGTCTCTTGTCTTCATTTTGGACTGAGTAGGATTTAATTCTGTTCAAAGCCAGTTTTGCAGTTGGACAGGGTGTTACCATGAGCTGAACCTCCAGGTTCAAGCATCTGCTGCCTGGTTTTATTCCTGTGGTTTGCCTCTCATCCCTTCCCTTTCCAGTAACAAAAACATTTTTTTGTTTTGAAGGGTGCTGCTTCTAACAAAGTTCGTATTCAACTACCTAAAGTCTGTTGTCACAAGCAAGAGAGAGGAAGAGCTGCAAAATGAACTTAGCATGCATCCTACTCTGAAAGTTTTCTTCAGGAAAAATGTTGTATAATGAAAGATTTGCTTTTCTCTTTGTTTTTTAGTGCAGTACATCTTTTGGGTTTGATTTTTAATTCATATCTCACACTTGCAGGTCTGTCACGGTACAGTGCAAGTGGGAAAAGTTAAGTGTTTTGGTGTAAGACAGGTTTGAAAATAACCTCAGTATTTCACAGTAAAGGGAAATCAATAGGGCCAGCAGGAAAGAGAAGAATGGGTGTATTAATAAACCAAGACTCTGAGTACAGAGGGGTCAGGAGCTAAATGTAGCTGTACCTGCAGCCTAAAGGATCATTCCAGGCACCAGAGCCAGGACGTGGTGGGAAGCTCAGAAGCGTGGCCTACTTGTAGCTAGACACAAAAAATGTGGGTTGCTGCGTTCTTTTTTTGGCTGAGGAGGGGTGTTTCCCCATTAGGATACAAAAATAGTAATTCCAGAAAATAAACTCAACTCCCAGACAAACTTTCAGCTAAATTGCATTCTGCAAGGTAAATAGATTCTGTGAGAGCAGCAAAATGCATTTAAACTGGTGAGTAGCTTGGATATTTAATATGCCTGGTCTGGGAGGGTAAAGAACTTTCAGGACTTGCTTTTCAATATTTTTCAATAACTCACTTAGGCATCATTAATCTAGTATATATTTATATATACAGTTGATTTTCTGACATAGTTCAAATGATAATGCCATTTATTTGGAGGGCAAACACCCACCCAGATACGTCCTTTAAAAAGCTTCCACCTTTTGAGTGCACTAGGTTTGCTGGTATTGATAGTGCCATTTCCCATCTCATTTCTGTGAATTTGCTCCTGGATTTATAAATAGATATATACATATCATTATAAATGATATATGTACATTTCATTCTTGGTCTTAGATGCTTTCTCCAAGACAGCACTGAGAAAAACAGAATTTGGGTATCCATACAAGAAAAGACAGTGGAAAAGCTCTGTATCATTTAAGATTAATAAGATAACACTTACAATAAAGTTTTAGTATTAGTGACAAGTGAAAAGAAAGTCCAAATAAGAAGGAGGAATGGCTGGTTTTACACAAAACCAATTCTTGTCTTGACTCAGGACCACTTACCCCCCTGGTAGCTTCACATTTGGAACTGGTCTAGCTAGATTAGTTTAGAAAGAGTTTTGAAAGACTTTTTATAACCTTATAATTTAGGACTAAACTGAATTTGCTGAGACTCCTCTAAGATGATTCTACGTAGAAGAAAGCACTGGCAGGATTAGAGTCTACAGGCTTTGATCAGGAATATTTTGCCATAATACTCTTTTCCAGAAATATTCTTAGCTACTAATTCCTGAGGCTTATTATCGTTCCTATTAGTTACTACTATTTACCACGTTTCTTTGACGTATTTCTGCCTCTTTTTGGCTGCCGTTCTTGTTCTGTCTTGTTACAACAGGTGCTGGTGTATTATACCAAATAAATGTAGTTTCTGAAATGCAATTAAGCTGCAGAGACAGCAGAGGTAATTCCTGCCCATGACCTGAATTTCATTGCTTGCAGTGCCACTGACTTAGCATATGACCTTGGATGAATTTCCTCATTAGGAAAAAGGGGCTGATTATTTACCCCCAGGGCACTGTACTATGGTGTTACAAATGGCAAAACCTGGAGAGGTACAAATTTCTTTGGAACTCTCCCAAATTCTGTCCATTGACCATATGCTAAAAGACATTATGGCAGAGAGTCTGTCCTACCTACTCCATGGGGACAGCAGAGTATTTCCTGTGCTGGTGGGAGGCTGGTTAATGGCCAGATTTGTTACTCCGTGGTGCTGTGGTGTGTGAGAGGAAATCTGCAGCGGGGAGGGTTTGTAATGCAGTGGTGGCAGAGCAGCCCATGCAGCCAGGTAAAGGAGGTGCTTCAGCTATGAATCCACGTCTGCTCTGTGCATTACTTAGGCTACTTCATCATTTCAACTCTCCCTGAGAACAAAACAGCAGAAAATAATTTAGTATGGTTTACTTCCTTGTTTTCATTTGCATTAGCTGCCCTGATAAAAACACTGGCTCTTCTTACAGACCTCACCTTTTCTCTTTGTCATCTATAGTGCTGAATTCAGAGGCAAAGAGGGCATGTGTTCTACTCCACCACAGGGTTAATTTATCTGAGGAAAAGAATTTGATGCTCATGGGATCTTTCTTGTGCACCTAACTGTATGCTGAATATCAAAATTACATCAATACGAGCTTAGGTTTCTGCTTTGGGGATGTCAGTAGAGAGGGGAAAATCTAATGTGGGCATAGTCTGAAACAGAATTTTTTTACTTGCTCTATCTTGGACAATTTTTGCAGTAATTACCTTATTTTATAAAATGTTATGGCATTAATGGATATAGGAGCAGATCAACCTAAATGAAATATTTTCTCTAAAATGTGAAAATATTTAAATCCAGGAATGCCTGCAGTGCCTAATGGGGATTTGAAAGCTCTCAATTTGTGCTTCTAGAATTCTCTGTGGCTGGATTGCCACACACCTGGAAACCCAGACACCTCCACCACAGGCTGCCCTCCCTTCTCCTGCCAGAAAGGCCTGACCATGGAGTTATATTATGGACAGGGAGCTCAGCTGAGACAGGAGGGTAAAGCGATAAAGCTTCAAATTCTGGTCCTTCCAGTGGCCAAGTATTTGTTTCTCCTTCCTCCCTCCCCTAAACACAAAAATAGTTTTGAAAGCTGTAGTAACTGTTTTGTGTTCCTTTGATTTCTGACTAGGTCAAACTCAAGACAGGTTTTAGAGGAGTAAGAAAATGTTAATGAGAATGAAAGAGAAAGAAAGAAAATGATAGGATTGTACTCTTTGGAAACTGTTTTTTTTACTGTGTCCAAACCAGGAGGTTTTGGCATTTTGAATTTCACTTTCTGCAGGATCCACGTGAGAAAGAAAGAAAGAATGTGCTCCAGTAACTATTCCCCAGTAACTTGTTCACCAGCTTGTTTCCATTGTCTAATGCTGGGTCCAGCCCAAGCCCCGTGTTCTCTTGGCTGTTGTCTAGTCCAAGTTTTACTCCAATTCGATACAAATTCCTTTTAGCTAAGCTGTCATTTTCCTGAGCAAACACAAATCAAATATCTTATCTGAGCTAAGTCTGTGCTCTTGACTTCCACACAAACTTGAGACATGAGAGGATGTTTGCTGTTACTGAAGGCACCTGACAATCCCTATTAGTGTCACCTAATGAGATGTATTTGTGGTTCACGTCAGGGCTTTTTTTTTCTTCCAAAAACAAACTCTTATTATTTTCTGCTGAGCCATCAGTGTGCCTTTTTTAAACAAAAGCTCATCTGCCTTTATGATTTTGATTTGCAAGATGCCCATAAAACTTGAAGCAAATATTTGCTCTGCATTACACAAAACGGGAATTTAATTACTTGTTTTATATCTTCTTGATATCTTTCTGTAACATCTCCAAAAATAAAACGTGATGGCAGCAATGAAACGTACCTTCCCAAATGTCTGCATTCATTACTGGTACCAATAATCAAGGCCCTGATTCAGCAGAGTTCTCGAGTGCCTGCCCTAATTTTAAGCACAAATATTCATATGAAGTAAGTTAATCATTTTTCATATCTATGTTTTAGAGCCTTTCATTGCTGCCAGTGCTGCTGATCCAGCCAGGCTGTTCCCAGCTACAAACAGTGTGGCTTTCTTGGGGAGCGTGTCTCGGAGTTTTGTTAAGTCAGGAGTTACTGAATTATGCAACGTTTAACCAATTCTTCTTCATAAGGCAAACGCTGCTTCCGTGGAAGTCTGCAGCAACATTTCCTGCTTTCAGTTATAACAGAAATAGGCTCCAGTGGAACAGATTATGAGAATTTTCTTCATTTCACTAGGGATGTTGACTACTTAGACAAACAAGAGGGTAGAATACTTTTTCTTTCATCAATAAGCTAAACACTTCTCTGGAACAATAAATGGTTGTTACGCCGTAAATGTTACCACTGGGCATCATATCCCACTGGTGTAAATCCATAGCCCCTTCACATCAGTGTGGAAATGCAGGCTGCTGAACCAGAAGAGATGCTGAATGGCAGCGGAGTGGGGAGAGACGGCGAAGGATGTCTCTGGTTTAGCCACTTTTAGAATGCAATGGAGCGATAATGTCAGAACAAGCTGTACTTTTTAGGAGCGATCATTCATTCACTACTGTCAGGATTGCTATAACCTATAGCAAATGCATCTATTCAGTGTTCTCGTGCGACCCGAGTGTGGGGAAGGGAACTTCAAACCAAACTGTCAGGTTTGTGCTTCGCGAGTTTGACAGCAAACCCACTCACCAAGTCTGATGGTAGTGTAAATATATACTGGGAAATAGAGCCGTCACTGACAGACTCACCAAACCCAGACTCTCCTTTTGGAGCAGACCCTCTCCAAGATAAATGGTGTATAATACAGCCAAGGGAGTCAATTTGCACAAGGATCATTTTAAAACTTGAGTTGTAGCCATCAGTGAGCCCGTGTGTGTGTTGTGAGCCAAGTTTGGCTTGCATGGTTTGAGGAAAGGAAATGACCCAGATGTAGGTGATTTTTTTCACACACATGAACAATGTATGTATATCCTTCCTCTCTAAGGAAGTCAAGAAGACTTTTATCATAGTTAGTGCCCATGAGTGGCATTGCTGTGAACGGCAGAGGGAGAACAGAATCACTGTCACTGCAGGATCACCACTGGGTTGCAGTTGGCAGCTGCAGCAGCAGCTTTGGGTGGAAGCAGGATGGGCTGGAGGATGCTCTGCCCTTCATACACTTGAAGTGATGCCAGGGAGCCCCTGAAGACTATTTTATCTATGCACAGCAGGAGTTTTTCCTGCCTCAACAACTACCTCAGAAGGGGAAAGGGAGAAGAGTTGCCAAGCAAGTCCATTGATCCTGTCCACCCTTAACTGGCAGGATCAAAGTGGATCACTAACCATTTACTGTCTTTAAAACAAATCTCTGACAGGGCCCATCCAAGACTTGTTTCTGTGTGAGATGAAGGAAGCCTGAATTAATCTCTGCCAAACATCAGGACACAGCTATAGTTCTGCTACTGGCAAAGATAGGATTGAGTCTGCAAACACTCTGCCTGGAGATCTGGGCTGGGAGCTAAGTGTGCTTTGCTGGGTTTCCCTAAAGCACTGCCTTGCTGTCACTCCCAGCAGCATCAGTGGAATGTGGTGAAGGGCCCCAAATAACTGAGAGCTGCTGGAGCAGTCAGAGCTCCTGACTGACATTCCTCCATTCGTCTTAGGAGCCAGTGCAGAGTAGGAAGCACTTGTACATTCTTACAGTACTTTTACGTGGATATCATTGCCTCCTAGATTTGATTTTCAACGATGAAGTGCAATTTATATAATGTGTGGAAAGGTCTGATACCACTGTGCTCGAAGGAAACTGCAGCTGGAAGCATGATCGTGTTCCATTTCAGGCTAATTGAGTACGAAAAATACAACAAGATCAAAGGAGAGGAGGGAGAAGTGTTCCCTGATTGATGCAGGGTAAGGACGGTGTTCCCCACATCACCTGCGCGGTGTCTCTTTAGGCAGACTCGTGGCTGTGTGGGTGCAGCTAAGCCTGGCTTTTCCAGCAACAGAGCCTCTCCCGTCTCCCCTTCCCCTCCCCGCTCCAGAGGGATGCTGTTTAAGACAAAAGAGAAATGCCATTGTCGAGAGCAATCCCCGCTTTACTCTCAAGGCAGGCCTGGAGCGTGTGGAAGTTGTGTGAGCTCCGCGGGCCTGGCCTGGCGCTGACCTCGCCCTGCCCGGCTCAGGTCAGCGCCATTGAGCCCCAACAATGCCATTGACACGGAGCTCCCCGGGGCCCCGCGGCCCCCGAGCGCCAGTCACAGCCCATTTTGCTGGATAATGCTGGATCCTTCTGTGAAATGTGCCTCTGTCTTGCCCTGCCATCCGAGCTCGGCCTGCATAGCAACTGTGAGAGCAGGGAGGCCGCAATCCCAGCGCTCGGGGCGCCCAGCCCTGCCGGGGTTCAATAATCCATGGCTGGAATTGCTGAGGGGATGCTAAATATTCAAATGGGTGGCTTTGAGACGCCCCTGGGGCTGCAGAGATAGAGGTGGGTGTGCGACAAACGCAGGTCTGGGCTCCTGGGGGAAGAAATAAAGTGTGATTGATCCCATTTTAAATCCAGGGGCTAAAATAGCCGCCTTGAAAATGTCAATACCTCTTTAAATGTGGGTGGCATGTAAATCACAACCACATATGCAAAGAGCGACAAAGATTTAAAGAGTGCTGGGGCGAAATGAGTTTACAGGCTTGCGTAAGGGACTGAGCAACACCCGGGAAGGAATTATTTTAACCACCAGGATGGTAACAGTCCTTAGATCCCGACTCCAGGGTGCAATTTTTAATTTTTTTTTCCAAGACCATCTATTTTTACAAAAATAATTTTAAAATAAGTTTGACATTTTGCGCGAGGAGCTGTTGAGAAATTCCTTATATAACATTAGCTCAGCGAAATATTAAAAGCTTTGCTGGGCTGAATTTGAGTGCGACTGTTTGTTCCACTTACTGGGGTCCCTCCTCTGTCCCCTCCCCCTGCTCCTTTTTCCATATTGAAAAATAAAATATAGGTACAGCAAACTGTTACAAATCTAAATTCCGCAGCCATAAATACTGTAGCAAATAATCTTTTACACCCTCCCTTCCCTTCCTCCTCTCTAAAATGTATTTGAAACACAATTACTGTGTTTAATGATTCAATTTGTGAAGACTTTGTCACTAGGACAATGAAAGTGGCTCAAGTCTGATAAAGCAAACATACCAATAAACCTTGTTTTTATTGATTTGTAGGAAGCTCAATTGTCTGGGAGAAACAGAGAGAGCTGACATCACCCCCTGGTCCCCCTGGAATGCAGTGATAAGTGTCAGCCTATTTTTCTTACAGGCAATTTCTCTGGCTATGTGATGTCTGGCTGCAAATTTAAAGTAAATGACATTCCACAATCTGTTAGGGATGGGGGGGTGAAGTCCGCATTATTTGTTTTAGAATTTAAAATAATTTGTGTCTGAAAATTTCACCAGTGTCTAGACAAGATGTATTGCTTGCCTGCTGAAAATATTACAATTTTGTAATGTACAGCCGACAAAGCTACTTTCATAGTAAACATACAGATTCAATTTAAGATTTTTAGACTTCTTTTTACAGCATATTATATTTTTATTACCGCTGGGGGAGCCAGATTAAATCTAATTCAGGTACCACTCTGTGCAGGCCAAGTTGTCACAGCATTTTCTATAAAAGCCTCTTAAGCATTTCAACGTTTTGCATTTTGTTGTGTTTCAGCACTAATGCAGCAGCACATCTGAAGGGGACAGTGCAGGGGCAGCTGTGCGTACACACACAGGGTGATCACAGGAGCAATGTGCACAGTGGCCTCCTTAATTTTACACATTCCTTTACTTTCCATGTCTATTTGAAAAGGCTGGGCCGGGAATTTTAGGAATATGAATACCCACCACTGCATAGAAAGACCTTGGGCGAAGGAATCACTTGATCTATGGTCTCTGTCTCTGCATTAGCAATGAGACATTTTGCAGTTTTAGGAAAGTTGAGTTTTGTCCCTAGAGTAAAATTGAAATTGATCACTAAATACTGTTTCTTTCATGCAAATTAATAAATCTCTTAAATTATACTGCCTTTACTCAAATGCAAGGTTATCTTAAATCAAGAAGTGCCTGGGATGTTTTAAGGCAAAAAATATTTGCAACTACTTGTTTTCTCGTTTAATCTATTCAGCATATGCTCCCCAAAGTGTACAGCTTGCGTGGAGATAAGGGTGTGCATGTGGAGTTAGCTCCCTTCAGCTGGTAGATGGGCAAGAGGCAATAAAGAAATATTTTTGTCCTAGTGGGAGAATTGAAGATATGCTGTGGATTTTCAGTTTCTAAGGAATGGAAAACATGTCTGACTGAATTTCGGTTATATTCTGTTACATATGTAGTTTTTTGTCTAGTAATCTCAAAGCATATATAATGCATTACAGCATATTCATCATCATGGATAGACAATATTATATTTTTCTTGGGGCTTAAATAGGATCCAGATTTGGTATGTGGGTATTTACTTAACTTGAAAATATGCTATTTATTTGGACATATTTAAGTACATCAACAGAAGCTGGATGAAATGTTTTTGCTATTCAAGCTCATTAAAAAAGAAAAACTCCTGTAAGTAAAGCTTGTTTAAAAACCAAATTAATTCCATAATTGTTCCTTTATCTTAAAAATATACTTCCTAAAATCAGGAAAAAGGGCTTTCTGATAGCAACATTCACCACAAAGATGCTGGATAAGAGCAAAATAAACCAGGCCACGAACAATGAATAGAAAAGCTGTGTTTGTCCTCCATCTGTATTTGTGTGACCGTTTGGTTTTGGTAACAGGTATCGAGCTCTCCATAGCCCCAAAAGGTCCCTCACTTTCCCCAGTAAACAAAATGAGTTTGTCACGTTCCAGCCACCAGGCTGATGTACAATTAAAGGCAATACACCATAACAAAGAGAGGCACAGTTCAGTCACCGGGGACTGTGGAGCTGATTGTTGTGTGAGAAAGTATCAGAGCTTTGGTAGCCTTTACAAATCTCCCTCTTCAGTTCTTTAATGCTCACGTTTTTACTGTAGTGAACAAATCTGACATCTTTCTTCAAGCTTCTTAGTAACTCCCCCCTGTTCCTTATTAAGAGTTTTGTGTTTCCAGCATTTCCAAGTGCCAGCTCTCAAAAATCATGAGCCAGGCCTGGGAAAAAGAAATTACGAGTTTGGCTTAAACCAATGTACTTTGAATTCCTTTTATTTGCCTTCTCTCTTTGGAGCTGTTAAGGATACTGGCACTTCATCTTTTCAGGCTTCTTTCCATAGCTTTGAGAAGTGGAAATATAACTTTTTAAAATGAAAGATGAGATTGCTTTGCAATGCACGAATCTGGCAGCTGGGGCTTTAAAAAAGCAAACCCATGAACTATCGTGAGACTTGCAGTTCAGAGTAGGTTTTGAGTTGCTTTGGATATTAATGCTGGTTCCACGTTTTGAATATGTCAAACTCTGACATTCTGAAGAGATGGTGATTAGAAAATATTTTGTACATCACACTATCATCCATCAGCTGTCCCAAGATAGTCCACACTGTTCTAACACTGTCTCTCTGACCCTTTCCCCTTACTCAAATTCTACAAACTCCCCATCTTTCTAGCAGAAAGTTTTTCCTGATACCTAAGTAGTAGCCCAGACTTCCAATCCTTCCCATCAGAGGACAGGTAATTTTCTCCTTGCAGCAGCCATTTACATATTTGGAGGAATATTGTTTTATCTGTCAGTCTTGTACTGTCTGAACTAAGCCCTCAGATCAATGATGTTGTATTGTACTGCAGTTTAGAACCAGTTTACACATATTTCCCACTGGAGTGTTTTTGGTTCCAGTGCTTGCAGTGTCAGAATTCAGCCTCAGCTATCCTGGAGCCCTCATGGAAAGGCCCTGGCAGGGCTGTTCTTGCCTTACTGCTTTTTGCATTCTTCTTTTCAAACTGCATGCAAGCTTTGTTTTTGTTTCGCATTTAGTGTATTTGAACAGACAAAATACCTTTGAAAAGATAACACTGACAAAATTATAGGGGCTCGCATGAGCTGGGTAAACACTGGAAGAAATACTTGTATCAGCAAAAAAAAAAATAGCAGATAAGCTTTGAACTTAGGAGATTCTCATGTTGAGATACATCAGTGAGTAAACAAGAGGTTGGTGCTTTAAAAGAACGTGAAAATAACTGGGAATGTGTGTGAGAACAATCTTGAATTGAGGCACATCTCCCTACAAAGGAGAGGTTTTTTACCGAAAACATGCAGGAAGGTATTCAGGTGCTTTCTAGAAAGGTGCTGGTTCATGCTACTGGAACAGGGACTCCTGTGGGTAGAAAAGGAGGAGCAGAATCAATGATAACCATTCCTTTTTGGAGAATTTATAAGCTAACTCTCATTTCTTCACACAGTTGTGGGAATAAAATACCTGACAGTGTAACTAGTGACTAATTAGAAGACGGGACTACCAAGGGACTTGAGCCATTTGAAATGTGACAAGCAGGAAATGGGTTGGCAGCGCTGGGATAGCACAGACAGCCCTGGGTGGGCGGAGGTTAACGAGGCTGTTGTCCTGACAGCTGTCATTTCACTGAAAGTTGTTGATCTCACCTTTGGAAAGATGCTCCAACTACCCTTTGGCACAGAGCAAGGCCTTCAATTAGGGAGTGCTCAAAAGCTCATCCAACCTTTGCAGCTTGTGGCCCATCTTAATTACTTTTTATTGTAAACTCATGGTCAACATTTAATGAGGAAATTAATTACCAAAGGGATGATAGAGAACTCCACTTAGGGAGTAATTTTTAAAGAATTTTGTCCAGACAACAAGCACTGTGGTTGTGCAATTCTTCTAACAGAGTGCTGCTAACAGAGGGAGAAAATTTGAGTAACTTAAAAATCAGACCTGACTTCAGGATCTTTGGGGGCTTTGTGTAAAACTAGAGGACTAAACTCATAGGATGCTGCTAAATGCTTTGCAGCAGTTTTTCAGCTTTGCAATTTCCCCCTTGCTGTTAGACAGCCTGACTGGATTCATCTCACCTACTGGAAGATGTCCACAATGTGGCACCCCTGGATGAAAGAGTCTTTGTTTTGTACTCAGTGAAGAGAAATAGGCACTTCAGAGCTGATACCTGGACTTGCAGCTGGCTACTAAAAGAGGTTGGATGAATTACACCACAAGTGTGATTTCCCATGGACTATGAAGGAAGTCCAGCCAACACATTTAGATGGATTCACCTGAAATTAGGGGCTGTTTAACCCTCCTTGGGTGCCTGTGCATGCAGGACCTTTCTCATTCAGTATTGCTCGTTCAAGGGGGTGATACACAGAGGTGCCATGGCCCAGATGCTGCATTGTGGCAGACCTGGGTTTGATACCTTCAAAGCTGCCTGGTGTGAACTTCATGAGTATTTTCCCTCTTAGAATCTGAGTGTTGAGCTTATCCCTGGAGGGAAGAATTGCAGAGTTGTTCTGCAGAGCCTGGGAGGGCTGCCCTGGCTGACTCCTGGTTTACATGCTGGTGCTGTAAATACGTTATGTCCAAACCTTCTGCTGGCTACAGATCATCTTTGGTGCATGGCAGGAACAAGAACTTCTTCCCCATCCTGTCTTTGTGCTTCTCTGAAGAAGCAAAGTTTGTAGCAAAAGTTTATAGTCATACTTGTAAAACTGAAGCCCAGTTACAATCTGCAACCAACTTTTATAGCTTGGTATTAAGAGGACTACATTTTGTAATATAATTACGGTATTTTAAAATTATCTTCTTTATATTTACTGTAGGTCTTAAAAGTGGTGATGATTAATTTATTTTTTCTAATGTAACTGATTGCATAATGTTGGAAGTTACAGAGGCTCTCATTTACAACTGTGTGTGTTAGGAAGAATCTGGAATCTCAGGGCTGTTCCCTCCCATTTGCTGGCTGCAAGGCAGACTGACAAAGGCAGCTTTCTTGCCAAAGTTCTACTGAGAATCTGCACGTCCCATTCCCAGTGAACCTGGAGTTGGCCTTTGGCTTCCTTGCTGGAACACACCCTGTGAGTCAAGTCAATGATTGGAAAAAAGCCTCTCAGGTTCCTTCTTTCCCAGTGCACAAGTCTTGTATCAGGTCACAGAAAGGGTGAGAAAGTGAAAGGGAATGGTCAGCAGACCTGAGAGCTCTGGAGAGCCACCAGCAGGAGCGGCAGTTCCAGCCTGGTGGCACTAACAGCACCCTTGGTGGCAGCATCCATCTGCAGCCTCTCCCTGCTGCGTCGTGACTCCCAGTGGGGGATCTGTCGGATCAGCTGCTCATGGCTGCACCATGGCAGAGGCCTTGGCACAGGGCTGGGAGTGAGGGACATGTATTTGTCACCAGAGCCAGCTGTGTGACATTCCCTCTCCACTGTGAGTCTGAACGTGTCCAGGGTCGCGCCTTCGGGGCTGTAGTTTTCTCTGAGGTAGTTGTGTTTGTATGTTTTTTCTCTCCTTGCTGAGTGTCTGCAGGTTCCTGAGGGGCTACTTTCTTTCTGGCTGGATTTTCTGGGCAGAGAGGACCTTAAAAGATGCTTATAAACTGCAACTGTTTTGCTCCTAGCATTTAAATCTAGATTATCAAGTGAAGGCCGTACTGAATAGTTTTAGATCTTCTCTGAATTTCACTGACGGGCTTTTCAGGTTTCCAGTACATCTGCCTGATGTCCTTTGACCTTTCTAGAAAATCAGAAACAGAACTGCACAGGCAGTCACAGAAGACAGTGTGTTTATAAAGCTGCAGTGTAGATGGATGTGTCTTAGTTAAAACATCAGTCTTCCTCTAGGACTAATTGGCCTGATGCCAGTCCTTGAAGAATGAAGCTGTTCCAACGTGTAATCAAGTAGCTCCTGTGGGCCCCCAACTGCTGCCTTAATATAGCCCTACCTGCCACCGTGCCGAGATGGCTTTCATTCCCAGCCAAGCAGAACAATCCCCCTTTGGAGAAGAGCAGCTTTGGAGTATAAATGTGTTTGAGCTTTCTCCAGCCTTGGGGGAAGGGAATCCACACTCTCTAAACAAATGGAGATTCTTATATCAATTGTTTGTGCCTTAATTATTGCAAAGGATAATTAAGGAATCCCACAGGGGCTTGGGCTGTAAAGCATTGAAGGACTTCATCGTTCGCTCTGTGCTGGCAGGCTCAAGATTTGTGATGACAAGGCACTCTTCTCTGATCTCTTAGAGGATTTAACCTAGGCTTTATGAAGCCCATGATAACTGGGTGTCACATGCCAGGCACTTCTGGAGTCTGTGCACGTCCATATTTCATTGCAGACAAAATTAAAAGACACTAGTGTATAATATGGGTTAGTTGACCCCAACCTCTGCTGGCTCTGGGCAAAAATGCTGTGCAGGAAATGCACTGAGATCATCACCTGCCCTCCTGGTCCTTGGCTTTAGTGCAACCTTCTGCTATTATTAATTATCTTCTAAGGTTACAAGGACTATGGGAAGGGGTAGCTGGCAATATTTTTCAGAGTTTCTGTGGCTGCCCTATTAAAAAAGCAAGTTGTTAACTACTAAATTCCCACCTCTTGCTCTTAGGACCAAGGATTTTTACCCACATGCACAAACAGCATAAGAACAGGGCCTAAAGGAGTTGCCCAGTCCAACTCTGCCCTGAGGCAAGATCAGGTTTACTGACATCACTCTTGATAGATATTTGCCCAACCTTGCTTAAGTATTTCCAGTGTCTTCTGCAAATTTTCCTATTCCACACTCCAAGACATTAACAGAAATAATGGAACTAGACCTAGAACAGCTCTTCAGGATATCCACTCAAAACATGCTTCCAATTTGACAGTGATTTCCTATTAAATATTCTGTTGCTGAGTTTTTCAGCCTCTTGCATCCACTGCTGAGTTACTTGAAGATCAAATTTCTTAGCTTGCCTATAAGAATGTCTCATGAGTCAGAGTCAAAAGACTTGCTTAAAACAAGCCATGACAACTGTTGTTTCTCCTCTATCCCCGAGCCTGTAATCCTGTCATGGAAAGAATAGAGCTTGGTTTGACATCATCTGTTCCCAGTAGCTGTATGTTTGTGCTTGCTGATTTTCTTGTTATCTTCTGTGGGTTTACAAGTGGTTTCGTTCTTTTGTTTCGGTATCTGTGCAGAAGCTGAAATTTATTTGCCAGACAGTAATTTCCCAGTTCTTCATCTCCTGCTTTCCGGTGGGTGCTGTGCTGGTCTTCTGCCAAAGCTCTGGCCCTTCCCTGTCCCTTAGGAATCCTCAAAAACAACTAACAACTCTTCAGATTGTTTCCAAAGTACCTGAGGGTAAATGGTATCAAAGCAAGCTGAGTGGAAAAGCCTGTAAAAAATGAAAAATAAAATAAAATAAGGTTCTTCCTAATCAAAACTTGTCCTCCGTTGTCACATGTGGCAGCTGTGACAGTGCTGGCTCCTGGGCTGGCTGCCCAACTGCAAAGCAGGTTGAGGTGGGTGTCACTGTGCTGGCTGTCCCTCTGTGTGCCTCCAACACAGAGTTTTACTGTTATTCCCCTTAAGATTATGCCTACAAACACCAGGATGCCCTTATTTTAGACATTATGAATACGTAAACAGGCAATAGTTGCTCTAAAGAGTGTACATCTATAAAGAGAAGAGAGGAGAAATAATACAACCTACATGGAGGAGTGGGAAACTGCACGGAGAGGGAGAAATGGATGAGCTGGATATAGCCTTTGGTTTATGTGATTTTATTTTAATTTTTTAAGAAGTGGAATTCTTACCACCTGCAGTTGCTCGAATGAGTTGAATACCTGACTGTTAGATTTGATAGGGAGAAATAAGTGTAGTTTGTCAGCTAAGACAAAGCTCCTACACATACGAGTCTGTGACAAAGATGCCCAACGTGTTTGTTAAATGTATTTCCAAGTCCCACGTGGCTATCAGTCACCCAGTATGCCTTGCATAAGTTTGTGATTGCACTAAGAGACACAAAATCTGATCAGAATGAAACAGTTTGTTCACCAAGTTTTGCTACATTTTTTGGGGGGGTGTGCGGTGTAAAATTAACCTGTTCTACCTTGGGAATACCTATCTTTACCAACGTAGCTGCTTCCCTAAGCAAATTTATAGTACAAATTCACTCAAGTCTTCCTAAATCCTTTGGTTATTCTCTCATTAACCCTGCTGGGTGCTGGGATAAGCCCCCAAAGGCTCAGGCAGCAATTTGAGGTGAGGTAAAAGCTCTGCTCTGTGAGCTCGCACGCATTTGCCCATTCCTCTGAGTGCAGCTGCAGTAGTGTTTAATGCTGCATGTCAGAATGTACTTCCAAACTGCCTTGGAGTTTAGTAAAAATCCATTAAGCACTAAGTTTTCCTCTTTCTTGAAAGTGAAATCAGTTTAGCCTAGATATGTACTGAAAGGTGAATGGTCTCTTAATGTGTGCATGGGCACCCAGGCTCAGTGGGTGAGAAGCAGCTCCAATGTTCTGTTGCTGTGGCTTGTAAGGCTGTGCAGAATTGGGAGGGAAAAATATGTGCTCTGAACCTGAGCCAAAGCTGACTTAAAAACTTTAAAACTCTGAGTTGCTCCGAAATAAAACAATTGGGACATTAGTCATATGGAGACAGGGCTGCTCGTTGCAGTGTGTCACAAGATGGACTGAGCCAAGTGGTGTGCATGACACAAACACCTCCACAGTTTCTGCCTCAGGCTTTTAGAAGATTAGGCTATTTGAACTATAAAAGAAAGGTAAACAGGGATGAGATTTGGGGAGAAAAATTCTTTCTTAGTGTAGGAGAAAGGAAGATGCCCAACTGGTTCTCAAAGCCGTTCCCTTGTTTTCAGTACCTGTCTTTCCCCCAGAAGATCCGTCTTCTAGAGCCTTCCTCAGGCAGTTGGGTTCATGAGGGAAATAGCATGGCCAGAAAAATCCACATGGTGGGACTGAGCAGTGGATTTGCAGAGCTGTGTGGGCAGGGACAAAACCTCACATGGCTTTCTGAGGTGCGAAGGAAAGCCAGACAACAAAAGCACAGAAAAAGCTGGAGACAGGAGATTTTGGACAGCTGTCCACCTTCCTTCTAAGTGCCCTATGCAGCCATGTGTTTCCAGTGCTCGTGGGCCAGGCTGATCCTTGTGACTCCAGCTTGTCTCTGAACCATGAAGACCTTTTTGGGTTGAGCCTCCAAAGAGCTTTTCAAAGCCATGAGTGTCATGAGCCCAGTGCTGAAGGCACCGAGTGGACAGTGACCTTTGCTGTGCTGGCAGTGTGAGTGTGGCACAAATGTGGAATCACACACATAAAAGGGACTGAATCAAAATTTAATCAACACTCTTATTCTGTTCTCCAACTTGTGCTCATTGTTTTATATCTGAGCATGCTGAAGCCTGGAGTGATTGAGGGGGCTTGCTGTCATCGCAACTCAGCCTGCTCTTCATGCTGAGCACTTTGTGTTTCTCTGCCTGGAAAATTTCAAATAAAATGTCAGTCTGTGCATCTCATTAATCTGCTAACTACTAAGTTAAAGGTCTAAGTGTGTTTAAAAATGTAACATAGGTTTTAAGTTCAAGGATACAGTGAAGGTTAGAATCCTTTCCTCTGCTCCATCCATCCATCCTGTCTGCCAGTCATCTCACTCTTGTGCAGTTTGAATCCAAATGAGCTTAATGCAGAAGGGCCAGGACGGTACACTGGGTTAGCTTCAAAGCAGCAGGGAAGGTAGTTGAAGCAAAATCAATACTTTTGAAAGACAAAAGAGTTACAAGGCCTTTTTCTTTGAATACGTCTGTCCGTGTGTCACAAGAAACCACCACCACCTTTGATGTTCATTTGGCAGCATTTGCAGATGAGTCTTCAGCCTGTGTCAGTCTAAGAGACGCTGAACTCCATCTCCTCCTCAAGGAGAGGGTCATTGGGTCAAACCAGGGAGGGGTTGGTGAGCCTTTGAACAGCCATCCCAGACTGTGCTGTGAATGGGCACTGGGTCTCTTGGGAAGCTGTTTCAGCTTGTGCAGACGCCTTCTCCACACAACGTGTGTCATTTCAGTTCCTCAAGCACTAAAAGACCCATGTATTTTCTTTTTGATAATGTCGTGTTTATAGATCCATGTGTGTGTGTTTTTGTTCGCTCCATGTTATTATTTACAGCTAACTCTATCCCCTGCTATTTCCTTCTCCCTCTTTTGTTACGTTGGGTGCCATATTTCCATGCCATATGCCACTTAAGCTGCACCTTTATGTGTACAAAATGTGTACCTAATTTGCATGCACAGTTACTACCATTGTAGACACAGGCACGAAGTGAGTAGGCATATTTGAATGCAATTATCTGATTTGCTTGTCCAATTGTGGTGATTTGCATATGCAGATTGTGTGCACAGTTGTACATTTACATTTTTTAAAAACTGGCCTCAATGGTTTATTAAAATAGCTTTAAGCTTCCTCTTATAAAATATTGAAGATCCTAGAACCCCTCTGGCTTTGCAGTGTTATATCCCCTCAGTAAATGATCTCCACATTTTTATATTCTCTCTCGTCCAGTACTCAAGAGAGATTTAGTCTGCAGATTTATACATCCATTATTTCAAGGTATATTTGATCTTCTCCATATGCCTCTGTTAATCCACCTTAGCTCTAAGTAAAGAAAAAAATACCCTTGCTTAACTTTCAGAGGCTATTCCACCTATCTGAGCCTGTGTTCTCCATTTAAACACAGATTTTTTTCGATGTATTAATTCTAATGGAACTGAAAAGATTCTTTGCCTAATAGGGAATTCATCAGTTGCTGTGGGTAAATCCAAGACTGTAATGTGTGCTCTGGCACCACTTTAGCATGAAGGGACCAAATGTGTCTTTGAAAGCATCTAAAAGTTTTTTCTGAGAACATTTCGAGTAAGAGGAAAGTTGCCAGTTGGGTTCCTGTGCCTTAAGTTCTTTCAGATGTGAAATTTACTTTATCATGATTTCTCAATCATAATTCCAGCACCATGGGGCTTAACTTCTCCCGCCTGTATGACCAGTAAAATTCTGATAACTTCACTAACTGGAGCACTGCTCTAGCTTGGAATAAATGGGCCCTTAGTGCTTAGTGCTGCACATACTTCCAGTGTCTGAGAACGCTGTACTGATGAAGAATTCAGCTGAGCAATCTGCGATTCTATCAGGCCACACTGAAGCTTCACATAGTGCCTGGGCTTTAGGCAATTCATTTTCAGACCAATGCATTTGTCTTGAATTCTCTCAGGATTTAAAAAATGCACCTACAAAGTTTTACATCTCTATACTTTCGTGTTAGTAAGTCCAGGTTGGTATTAAAGCCTCATACAAAAAATATAAATGCTGCTTACAAGGGACTAAAATAGCCTTCAAGTTAGAGGATGAACCATCTCTAATTTTGTGCACTCAGGTCATTCTGCAAATGTTCAGGAAATGGTTGAACAATGTAATTGTCTTGCTCCAGCGTTTAGTCAAAGGCTTCTTTGGCTTAACCTGGCTCTTCCAGAATATCTTGAAGAGAGAATTCAAGTGCTAGGAATTGGAATGCTGTGCTGAGAGAGCGAGAAAACATGGGAGCAGCCTTTCAGGCCCCACTGTGCACATCCACTGAGCAGAGCTGTTCCAGCAGAGGTTTGGAAAAAGTTCCTTGGTTTCAGTTCCTTCCTCCTCTTTGATTTGCTTTGAAAGCACATTCCTGCCCTGGCCTAAAATGCTAACACAGACATAGCCGGCGTTATTCCTTGCTGCTGTCTCCCCTCTGCAGGCTTTTAACAGGCTCTTCCTTAGCAGGGAATTCGGCATCTGCTGTGTAGCCAGCTGTTCCGAAGGGCTGGGAGCAGCAGCTGGCTCTGCCTAAGTGGCATCTTTATCCTTGTGGAGCATCAGGAAGCTGACACATCGTGGGTGCTGCTGATCAGGGGCTCCTTGCAGCCCATGGGAGCAGGAGCTTTGTTTTTGCCATGTTTTTGCTGAAGGAACAGATTCCCTTCCCTGCTCCCAGGCTCAGGCTGGGAGCAGCACCATTGCTCTGCAGCCACGTGTTCTCCTCCGTTCCACCTGACAGGCTGTGCCAAGTGGGACTTAGTTTGCCTTTACTGTGTCACATAGTTTTAAAGTTCATTAAAATCAAATTTGAGGTTTTTTAATGCCCAAAATATAGTTTTTAAAGGCTAGTCAGAAATTACCTGGAAATATCCCTCTCTGTGCAGGAAATTGTATATAATTATAGCGCATTACTGCCAGTCTGTGCCTGCCACTGTGTGTTACTCAGTCCCAGTTTATTTTGGGTTAGGAGACAGGTTTCATTTTATTGTAACTCTCCTTCCAAAACATCCAGGACCCCTAAATCTCTGCAGGCTACAACTACAGCAGAATTTTGATCATATTTTACTTTTAGGCCTCTTTCCCAGTGCTTTGCACTTTGAACAATCATCTTTAAGCAAGTGACTGCAATTCCCATGGATTTATCCTTAGGAAATGTACCAAGAATCCCCTGGCATCAGAATTAATCGTACTGAATACAGAAAAATACATTTAAACCCAGCTCCGGCAGGGAACCTACTTTAGGATAAAACTATGAATTCTAGTTTACCCAGCGTCCTGCTTTGCAATCCCTGCTGCACCCCTAAAAATGAAACAGGCTATAAAAGTAACAATGACTTTTATTGTCCAAGGTGAGAGAAAAGCCGAAAAAACCTCAACCCAAAACCTACATGGAAAGATTCAATCAGAACAACATTTTATAATCAGCAAAAGAGGTTTTAGGACCATGTCATGTGTAAAGAAATGTGTAAGTTCACAGAATTGTGGAAACTTGAGACCGAACACTTCCAACTGCAGGGGGATTGCAGTCATGATCTGAGCCTGTTCTGTAATGCAATAATAATGCACACAAACACAAAGCAATTCTGCAATTTCAAATGAACACAAGATTTTAGAAGTGGTCTTTATTCCCTTGAAAAGATAAAGCAATTCTTTGCTCAGTATAGCAACAGCAAAAGTATGTTAGGTATGAGATGTTAAAAAAAATACAGTGAGAAAATTGATCTTTTATCTAAGTGGAAGGAGGGAGTGAGGCTACATTGACCTAAATAATGGAAAGGTTTGGAACTATGAGGCAACGGATAAAAACTGATTCAGGTAAATTCCTCATGTGTTCGAAGTCTGAGAGTGCAAAACCTATAATTTGAAGAATGCATTTAAAAGGCCTGGAACAGGTGATTAAGAGGGGCTATTTGAAGTCTGAAAGTGCCACTTTCTGACAGCAGTAGGCCTGGAATTCACATTGCTCAGGGAAAATAAGGATCGTTATAGGACACATGCATAAACTGGTACAAACAGGTGTACATTTGTCATGAATTCTTGAGGGCTTGAAATTAGAATGAAGTGGTTAAAAGTGTTTGACCACAAGACAGTAAGATGTGTTTTTCAGTGGGAATGGTGAGCGTTAAAAAGTCTAACTTGATGGGCTGGAAAAGGTATTTTCTGATGTAGTTGTCTGCTGTGGGTCTGTGCTGTTGAATATCTTCACCAGCAACCTGGAGGATGGGGATGGCACACACTGGGAATGGGGCAGCACCCAGACCGGCTTCCCAGAGGGGCAGCAAAATCTCCACCCTTCAGGTTTGTCTAAACTCAGCTGAATAAAGCCCTGAGCTGGCCTGGAACCTGACTGGACCAAATGGCCTCCAGAGAGCCCCTCCTGGATCTTGTTCTGGGATTTTATGACTTTGTGGTTCAGCCTTTGGCTGCGTGTGCTGTTTGTCTGAGCCTCCATCCCCGTGTCCATGTGTTGTTTGTGCTGCCTTCTAGGAGAGGGTGACTGGGTGGTTTCTGGCTATTCTGGGTACCATTGCTGGGGAGGATGGGCTAAATCAGGAGCCCACTACATCATCTCTCTTTGGAATGGAGACTTCCTGTCCTGGACCAACATTTTAAAAATCTTTGTGTTTCCCTTTCCTTTGGAAAACCTTTTCTTTCCCTTCCACAGCTTGGGGGTCAAATCTCTCCTCGCTGTAACTCCACCAAGGCTAATTTGGCCGGTGTTTTTCCCTATCTCTCAGCCAAAGACCCAATTAAAAGAGGTCCTGACAAATCAGAGCAAAGAGACTTATTTCCTCTCTAAATGCTCTCCCTGGGCTAAATCCTTTATGTGAGCTGCAGTCTTTTGCCAGCCCATGGGAAGCTGGTGGCAAACCTGTCTGATGTCTCTTCTCAGTCAGAAGACCTTATTTCAGCAGGAAATATCTGGACCTACTTCTCCTTGCTACAGCTCCCAGATATCCCCTTGTGGGTATCTCAGCAGCCATTACATGGAGCCAGTCCTGAAAGCAGGCAGTTTTTCCTTTTTTATAATGGGAGAGTTCATTTCTGCTGAGAATACAGTTTTTACCAGACTGCCTGCAGGACAATACAATAAAAGATTTATCCTTAATAGCATTTCACTGAAGTTTCACCACAGGAGACAGGGTTTTTTGTTGTGCCTTTTTTTTTTTATTATTTTCCCCTTCAGTTGCTATGAAAGTCTCTGCTCTTAGCTTTTTTTTTTTTTTTTTTTGCAGAGCATAATCCCTAGATGTCCTCTGCCACCTTCTCTCCACTGAATTTTTCTCTTTTCTTCGGTCCTTTCTCATCTCTGACACACTTCTCTCCTTTTTGTTTTGCTTTTTCTTCTCCTATTATGTAGTCAGTGGAAATTAGAAAAGAAACTGGTTGTGAGCACAGTAACTCTGAAGTTGGACAAGGCACCAGTTGCAAAACTAATGTGAAATAGGAACTAAGCTTTGCTCACCTGCAACATCACGTTTGCTTTTCTCCCTAAGTCTCTGTTTGACACATTCTGCTCATTTACAAGCTGTGACTCCATGGCTCTTCCCCTCTCTTCCCTCCAGGTCTTGGCCGAGCCCCAAATGTACACCCATCCTGCCTTTTGGAAGGTCTCCCTGCTCCAGGATCTATCCAGGTAAGGTGCAGACACTCTGATCTCCCAGAGCTTGTTCCAAGAGAGGCAGCACCCTGCAGAGGGCAGATCTGCAGTGGGATTCCCTGCAAAGTGCCCTCTCTTCCCACTGAGCTCAGCAAGCTGATGGAGGCACCGAGTGCCAAGTGGGTTAATGGGAGAACATGATTCTGAATGAGTGAGATCCCTGACAATTGCCTGAAAAAGCATCTGCTAACAGACTCCAGAGTCCTTCTGGAGTCATCTGGAGGTCCAGAGATGTCCAGTGTGTGCCTCCTGACTTGGCTGGAGGAACACTTGAGGTAATATTCCATCTCACACCCGTCATCCCTTGTCTACTTCTTGCTTCCTGCTACTAAATAAGCAGAATGGTGCCTTCCTTCTTCCTAAAGTGCTGCAGAACTCAGGGTTGCAAAGAGCTGCTTGAGCAGCATGTCTCATAATTAATTGTTATCCTAAGTTTCCTCAGGTGCCTGACTGCTTGAATATGTAAGAATTTATGGGCATTTGGTAACGTCTGAAAACGAAAAGTCTCTTTAATATGCTTATGATAAGTATTTGCACTATTTTAGAAAGCTATTTTCATTCCACTCAGACACTTGTTAAATAACTTTTTAGAACTTGAACATTTACTGCTCATTTTATATGTGCAATAAATCAATCAGATCTAACAAAGGAAAGAACCTGATTTGCCCACAGCCCTGTCTGAGCACAGAGGTGCCATTTTGCAATCTAGTGAAGCTTTCAGTTAAAGAAATGAAAGGTGGGGGGGAGATTTTGATGCCTAATAAAAATGATTCAGCATCCTCGTAACTTTGACAAGTAGTGTGACTTACAAACCTTCCAGTGGAGCGGTATAACAATAGAGTAGGAACTTAGAAGTCTAGACTACAGAAGATACCTACCAACACTAATGTATCCTCCCCAAATCCAAAAGAGCTTCGGGGAAGGGAAGGGCCCCAAGCAAAGCAATTGATATAAACAGAATATAGTGCCATGAAGAAAATCCATGCTGTGGGTCTGGACTCATGGCAAGAAAAGATATCTATATGCACTCAGCTTTCAGTATTCACCCTTGCCCAAATTATTAAAATACTGAGATTGCAGACTTTTTAAGAAAGGGGGGCTACCTTTCTGTGTGTGTGCCTGGCACAAAAATGGGGTACTCCACCATGAAATGGCCTTCTTTGCTGATAATAACACATTCTATACTGAATAACCCACTGTGAGCATGGAAAGCTGTGGCACAGGTCGTCCAGAGAAGCTGTGGCTGCCCCATCCCTGGATATGTCCAAGGCCAGGTTGGACAGGACTTGGAGAAACCTGGTCTAGTGGAAGGCATCCCTGGCTGTGGCAGGGGTTAAAACAAGATGATTTTTAAGGTCCCTTCCAACCCAGATCACTGTAGGATTCTGTGATCGTCAGGAACACTCAGCACTACTTGTGGCTCAAAGACAGCCACAATCTCTTCTTACACATCGCTCAATTCTCTGCTGTTTCTAAAACAATGCGTTATTTTTCCTTATCCTTTCCTTGCACTTCATAGTTAATCAGTACAGAGTTTAAACAGGGACTTATATATACATGAAAAGAAGGGTTCCTTAACACCTCTATAAGTCATCCATCCTTCGCAGTCTGGGGTTATTACCAGATGGGTATCTGTCGAGGCCTGTCTGAAGAGACTCGCTGTGACTTTGATGTATTTTTCCTGTGCTGCTAACAAATGGGTCACAGCCCAGTTATGTGATTATACAACATGTTTACAGCTCCTGCCATACTGAAGATGCACAGAATATTGCTTGGCAGGAGCCGAGACATGCATCTTGTATAAGAAGTTCTGCCTCTCTCCCTTCCATCCCTTTATATACACAAGGAACCTCACAGGGACAAAACTTCCTTGCTGTCATATTTGAGAATGGTGGGGCTGAGTCTCACAGACACAAAGTCTCACAATCTTTAATATGCTTTCAAGCTCAGCAACAGAAAAGCATTAAAACTGTACTGCATGAAGGCTTCTGTGTTATGAAGTATCATCATCCAAACACTTTAAGTAGTATTCTATAACATAGTCTACCATAAGTTCAATTTTTACTCAATCACTTGAAATGCACTTAGGAAAATTGCTCTTTTGCTGTTTTCACAACAGCTCTGGAAGTCAGCCTTTGGTTTAATGATAACTGCTTTAATCACAGTTTGGCTTGTTTCATTTTGACAGCATTGATGTAACAAACTATTTATTTTCTGTATGTTAAATATACTATCATTGCAGCTACCAGATTTTTTTTTCCTGGTGCACTAAATGCAGATGACAAGGTTTGCATCTCATTAAGGTAATTTGTGTGCACATAATTTTCAGTAAACACAGTGCATGAAATCGTGAATCTTCTCTACCAAAAGTGTCATCTGAAACTATTTGTGCTTGGTTTAGTAACGGAAGTGATTTTTCAAGCCCCACTATATATAGCAAACCATGTGCTTTCTCCAACAGGAGAGCTGGGCTGTAAAGAAAACGCAGCATCCTCGAGCAGGAATTGCATTTCAAAATATTGTTACACCATCAGGCTGAGCAGGCCCCTCTCATCTGCCCTGAATCGCCGTGTCCTGCTCCGGGTTCAGATTCTGCAGAGTGTGCAGGAGAGAAGGATGTTTGTTCCTTCACCGTGAGCTAGGGGACGGGGGAATTCTGCCACTAATTTGTTCTGATCCTGCTGCCTCAT
The DNA here is from genome assembly GCA_013397725.1 of Rhagologus leucostigma. Lineage (NCBI taxonomy): Eukaryota > Metazoa > Chordata > Aves > Passeriformes > Rhagologus > Rhagologus leucostigma. Next base: position 107,427 of record VZTD01002526.1, on the reverse strand, counting down.
TAGGGCAGTCTGTAAAAGATGGGAAATGTGTCCTATGGCAGTGAACTTTCTGCATGGAGCTGTTAACACAGTAAATAGCTCAGGAGGAGGGAGGGAGACAGCTGGAGCACATTGTGTTTCATAAAGACTATACCGGGACCTTGAGTCTTCATTTAACCCATCACTGAGGTGACAAATATCCGCTGCTTTGCTGCTGGGTGATGCTGCTGCTGCTTGCCTGTTAATTTATCTGTTTTCAGGCTGTCTAGACATTGTTTGGGTCAAAAAGTGCTGTCTCTCCCCTGCCGTGGGATTTGCCTGCTCAGCTCTTGCTGCAGGCTGCTGTGCCAAACGGGCTTTCCAGAAGAATGCTCCCTCTGTCTGGATGGCTTATTAACAGGACTCCAAATGGATGGAGAGGGTTTCAATCAGGCTAAGGCTTCCTACAGATAAAGTTTATTTTAACTTCTTCTCTCTAAAAATACACTGGCGGGGATAAATAATTCAAATGCTTTGGGTTTTTTCCCCTCTTGTGATTAAAAATCTGCCTAAAAGTGTCCTTGAAATGTTCTCCTAAGAGGTTCAAGCAGGTTTTGGACGGTCCAACCCCAGACTAAACTAAATGCCAACGTGGGGCCCACGCTGTGCCGGTTCTGACACGGTCCTTATCAGAATCCCTTGCTTTGCTGCCAAATAAGTATTAAAAAATACTTCTAAAATCATACTTCAAGTTAAGTAAAGCTACTGCTGAATACCTCAGTGTCCATGTATTCTTGGAAACTCTTTTAGAGATATTGTCTTTTGGGGAACTCAACTGCAAGGATGTTTTTTATGTGAAGAAAATCTTCCAGCTCTCTTACCCAAATTGTAGCCATGAGATTCTCAGTCTGTTTCAGTAGGAGATAACCAGAAATTTTGTAACGGCAGGAACCCTGTTCACTATAAAATAGTGTTGTATAGCATTCTATATTCAATATCAGCATTGATTTCTTAATGTCAGAATATTGTCCTATCTAGGACTTAATGAAAAATCTCTTTTTTGGGACAGAAAAATGGACTTTGGAATAAGTGAAATATTTTGGAGAGACTGCAAGGACTGTGAGAAATTTTTTTTGATCTTTGAAGAAGTTTCCCAAACCAAGGCATGCAACGTGAACTGTGTGGTGGGACCTTTAGGTCCCATGTTTCCTGTTCCCGTTTCATTGCATCAGTCAGCCTGACTTTATCTTCCAAGAATTATGGTTTCCTCACACCACGTGGAACTCACCGCTTATTATTGCTCCAACACAGAGCATAGGAAAGGTCACCCAGCTGAGGGAACTGTAAGAAAAGATGGGATAGGGTATTAGGGCCCATTCTTTTATGTGTGTATGCTGCTGTGTGTTCAGCAGAAATACTTAGAATTTTTCTCTTTTTTTAATGCCATAAATTCACATTTATGCGTAAATACTTCTGATATATGAAAAATTTGAGGAAAGTAAATCTACCCTCACTGGAAAAAAATCCTCCCACCCTCTCTCCTGGTTTACAGGCGAGCACATGGGCTATGCCTGCTTTCTTTATGCCTGGAAATCCCTTCTGAGCTGGCAAAATTCTGCCAGAGGTCCCTAATTCTGCCATAGGTCCCATAGAGGGAGAGGGATGTTGTTGCTAAAGATGAACCCCTCAGGGTTTTCAGCTGATTTTTGGAGGACAGGTCTCGATTTTCTCCCATCTGTGAACTACCCCCAGCCCTTTGCTGCCGAGCACTGTGAGCAATTCTTTGCTGGCCGTTCTCTTACCGGACAAGAGCTCATGACCCTGAAACAGGCTCCCAGTCGAGGTGGAGCTCGGGCAGACTGGATTGACCCCAGCAAGCTCCTGCTGGAGCCCTGGCTCTTGGCCACTTGGAGAGCACCCAGCCCCAGGCCCTCGGCTGACCAGAGTTCAGGCAAGTGTGCCCGGGCTCCAGCGATTAACTCTTTGAAGCCAGCTCTGAGAAACTGTTGCTCCAGGCTTTTATCCTCTGCTTGCTGGCAGTGATTAGTGCCTTTCAAGCCATTTGCTAGGAAGGTACTGGAGAGAGCATGGGAGCAGCATCCCTTTGGATGAACAGAAACTCCCGACAGTGTCCACGCCGGCTGGCTTTAAGTCACTCTCACTCCGAGGTTCTCAGGCTTCACGTCTCTTCTCATGAAGCAAGGACTACAGAGAATCTTTGTTCTAAATTTTCTCCTCCCTCCCCACTGGAATTTACAACAAAATGTCATGGAAATACAAGTTTTGTTAAAGCTTACTACTGCAAAGCCGAAATTTTAGGCTAAGTTAGACCAGAAGGAGTTTCTTTTTTTTTTTCCCATGACTGATTCTATATTTTTCATAGAATTTGCATAGGTTTTCTGTCATTGCTACAATCATTGTGGTAATTTTAATGGGAGCACCTTCCAAAATACAAACTGAATGGGGAGGTACTTTCTCTGATTTACCTGTAGATCTACAGCTACAGGATTTTCCCACTGTCCTATTTACTCTAAATGAGTGGGCTCAAGAAAGAAAACTGCCCATATCTTCCAGATGATGGTGTAAGACTGTTATCCCCAGGGTCTGAAAGCTCCTCATGCAACTTCTGAGCTGTGTGCTCTGCAACTGAGTGGTGTCTCCCACTGAGGCAGGGAATGAAGTGAGGTTTAAGGAGAAGAAATTGTGGGGGTGGGAGGGATGCTCAGAGAAATTAAGGGTCCCAGCATCTTTTCAGCCCACCTAGGTCTCTGACCTTCTGCCATATCACCTACCTGTCTCCTGCTTGAGGCATCTTCCAGAATCCTATTCCTGACTGCATTAAAAATCTCATCCTTCTCTTCCCCTTCACTCTCCAGGCCAAGATGTGCCTCTGGCATTGTCTGAGCCTGCAGAGGACTCCCAGCTCAGCATTACCAGGGGAGCCACCTGGGCAGGCGCTGCTGGCTTAGCTTCGTGTCAGAGATCTCTTGCTGTGCTCAGGGCTGATCTACTGCAGTCATGGTTTTAATGACCTTCCTCTCTCTAAATCAGATGCTAAGGGCAAAGGAGTGTATTTCACTTCTCCCACTTGTAATTAGCCAGCAGCAAACCAAAGTCAGGCAGTGTTTTCCTGTTGCCTTGGCAGAGACTGGGAGGTTCAGCCCTGTTCACTTTCGGGGGCATCCAACTGAACACTGGTCCCCTGAGCTCAGCCCCAGTTCTGCCAGGGATCTGTGGTGGGTTTGGGACAGTTTCCATCTGCATGGGGAAGGCAGCCAGAAGTCAGGCAGCAGAGGAGGAGATGGAAGAAGTGGGTTCAGTTCCTTGGCCTGCCAGGGACTTCCCGCCTGACTGTCATCCAGACGCTTTATCCTCTTGTGTTTCATTTCTCTGAATCTAAGCCAGGGCAAACAGTGATTTCATACTTCTCTGTGGTGCCACGAGGAACTGTAATATCCCCTAAACTCCATGGGGGAGATGAATGGGTTGGTTTACACACAGACCCAGCAGCTGTAAGAGCAGGTACTGCCTTCAGTGCCTGCGGAATCTGAGACCGGCAACGTGTTCGTGACCGTGGTGGGCTCTGGAGACAGGGTGTGTTTGGGGCCTGTAGCTGCTGTTGGGTTACACATTACAGAGCACAGGGTTGTGCTTCTTGAGCGTAAGAGCAAGTGATTCCTGTTACTCTGCTGTGGTTCCTTGGGTAGTCCAGGAGCGTGGGCAGACATTCCTTGATTCAGCCCCGCAAGGTGGATGGCAGTGTTGATAGTGGACAACGTTAGATGTGGACTAATCACTTCTTGCTTTAGGTGCATTTAAACACTTACAAGATATTCCCAGTCAATCTATGGGGCAGTTTTCAGTTTGATAGGTAGAATACATTCCTTTCTAAAAAATAAAAGATCTATTGATGGCACCCAAGAAGTTATTTTTCCCCTTATCTCAACACTCAGAGGCAGTAGGTTTGAGAGCTGCTGATCTCAGCTCAGCAGGTGATTTTGTTTGATTCATCTTGTGCTGTTTTGTCTGCTCAGGTTCCCGACAGCTTGCTGTCTAGCACACAGACAGCTTCCTCACTGTACCTTGGGGAGGGACACTTAATGCCAAACTGCCCTCATGGAGGAAGCACCTTTCATCTCTGCTGGGCTCATTTCGAGCTGGTAGCCCTCATGTGAAGAGAGCTGCCCTGCCAGCCCTCGTGTTCCTCAGCATCTCAAACCAGTGATAGTGCCATGCTCCCCTGACACCTGAGAGGACACAGAGAGTTAGCAATTCTGTCAGAACCTGGTAAAAGTTTGGGAAACTGGAAATACACAGTAAGAAGTGTTTGATTCTCTAGCCACCGTTTGAAGCTGATAGAACAAAAAAACCCTGTGGACACATGCAAATGTTTCAGCGTGCTGGTAAAACACTGCACCCATTCAAAGTTTGCCCTCTTCCCTTCTAGTGTTCTATTGGTCTTTCACAGATTGCAGCAGGCCTCCCTTTTGTAAGTTTTAGTTCCTTTTTCACTTTTTGAGATGAGGTTTCCTCATCACACCCAGACTCAAACTGGAACATAAATGAAGGAGATTTTGCCATCAGGGTGTTTTCCTAGATGTATTTTTACTGCAGTCCCTGTCTGCAGCCTCACACACACACTCATTTGGCTTGTAACCCTCTGATGGCCAAACACCAAACTGGAGCTCAACCTTGCTGTTGCTCTTTGCTGCTGATGTTTTTGTTCCTTTGTTTATTCCATCTGAAGTCGGTTTACAGCCCACTTCTGCTCCTGCTGGAGTTTTTGCTCCATAAACTGTATGCCTCCCTGGCTGAAAAGTCAACAGTTACTGCACTTTCATTTCCTCCTGTGAGGGTGAATCATAACCAAGCAAGGGCTGGAAGAGCAAAAACAAAAGGAGAGAGAAGTAAGGCTGTGGATCAGCTTCTCCAGGCAGTGTGAGTTCCTCAGGGTGCCCTTTACTAATGCAGCCTGTGAGCTGAACCTAAAATAGTTTCCTTCGCCGTGGCTGAGATAAAGTGACCCTTGAAGGTTTGCTGGGTGATTCCAGGCAGACAAACTTGAGGTTTCCAAGCAGAAACCTCCCAGGGCTGCCCTGGCTGCTGCTTGAATGTACCTTTTGTCCTCACCTACAGCAGCAGCAGATGGGCTCGAGGATTTCGGAGGCCCTTCCAAACCTCTTTCCATGTTCTCCAACCGTTCAGAGAGAGATCCAAACACACAGCAGAACCTGAGCCCCTGGCTGGGACAGTGATGTTTGTGGGTTTCTGAATCTCCCCATTCAGAATCAGTTTCTGCACTGACTGAATGTATACGGCCTTAGCAGCAGCTTTCCTAAAAAGGATCTGTTGAGGGCAAAACTGCCAAAGCAGGGAGGTTGTGTGACTTTCACATTCTCTCTTAATATCATTTGTAGCTGTTCACTGCTTATTTTGATAAACTAGTTCCCCATGCCACCAGGATAGCGCTGGAATATGGAATATGATGAGGGGAAGACAGAATACATGTTCAATCAACAAACATAAATATGTGTGAATGTGTTTAAAGATGAATATTTGAATAGAAAATATGACTATAAGAAAAATTATTTCCATTTTCATTGACGTTTTCTTGAGAAAAAAGAGTATTTTCTAATAAGTGTCGGGGTTAGAAATAACCTAAAATTTATGAAAATGCTGATAAATGCTCCGTCCAAGGGCAGCAGGCATCACTTGTGTGTTTTCACTCACAGTGTAACTGCACTGCAACCCAATTGGAGGTGAATGTCAGCCCAGAAATAATTTATACTGAGGGACTCTCAGTCTCACACTTTGGATTTTCGGCAGATGCCACCTCACTTGAACTTGCAGTTTCTCTGAGTTTTAGTCATGGCACACGTACTCACTAAACGAAGGCATCAGAATTTTGGCAGATGTTTGGGAAAAGATGTTCTGCAGTTTTGCTCATATTTGAACCGTTTTTTGTCCTCTGTGGCTTGGTCCAATGCCCATCGGTGTTCATGGAAAACTCCAGTTGAGCTGGATGAGTTTTGCAGATCCGGTTCTGTAATGTGACGAGTTTCTTCCGTCCATGCCAGAAAGAATGGAGAGTGCTAAACAAACTGCAGGAGGTGGGTGACCTTGGTCTGTGCCAGGCCCCCGAGTTCTGCCTTTGGAGATTGAGAGATGAGATAGAAAAGTCACCTCCCTGCAGTGGCTGAGTTCCGACCTGAACCAGCTCTTAGGCTCATGCAGACTTTTGTAAAACTGACATTTAACTCTATGAATCACACATGGAATTTGCATCTTATGTCACACACACACACACTGAATAGTGGAAAGAGTATGACTCAGTTATATTCTTTTTATGAATTGAACGCTCAGACAGGATGTTTTGCATTGTTTCGTTAAGAAGTCTCTGTTCTGCTCCCTTACATCTCCTCCAACACCCACCCCCTCAGAGGCACATGCGCTTCCTACCCCTTACCCTTCCACACACTCCCACCACTCCTTCCTGTGACCCTTCTACTGGAAGTTGTTTACTGCTGTCTATTCCCTTCAGTGACAAGTCACTGCTGTTATTACCGTATAGTTATTATTATTTTTGTGCCAGCCACTCATCTGGACAGGAAAGCTGTAAGAACCTTAATTACTTTGTGGCCAGACATGGAGCTGTATTTCTAAAAGTAGCTTTTCTCTTTTGGATCAAGTTCATTTCCTACAGTGTCTGGTTTTATGAGTTTGTGAAAAGCTTTCAGGTTCTTGGGAACCCCAGTACTTTCTTCTCAAACACACACACACCAATATATATAAAGAGTATATAATAATCTGGAACAATTAAATTGCTTTCACCTCCTGTCAATCACCTACTTGGAGTCATTTGCAGTTTCACACACATTCTCTGCTTTCACTTCTGGGCTAAATAACTCTCTAAAATTATCTGTGTGATTATTGTGTGCTGTAGTTCAGGACCCTTCCAGCTGAAATGTTCCATAGAAAATATCACTGTTATTCTTGAAACGTAGTTTCTGGCACTTACCACCAACTATGTTAATTTTTATATTTTTTAAGAGAAGTGCAGCAGAACTGGCAGAGATAGTGAGTAATTCCCTTGAAGCTATGTCCCCACTGATTTGATTTTTCCTTGACAGCTTATCCATCATGCTGTATGCTTATTTAGACAAATAAATAAGAGAGCTGTTATCTGCCAGCCTGGCCTGAGGGCTTTTAGCAACACCAGAAAGTCTGCCGGCTTTCCTTTCAACATTCAACAAGACGATTAGGGAATCACATCATGGTAAATGTGGATACTACATGCTTCAGTGGAAAAAGAAAAGCTGGCCTAAAAATTGGGAAACCATGAGAAGTTCAGTGTTGGTTTGCACAGTAACATGAAGCGAAGACCCTCTGAGCAGGGATCAGGGAGGTGGCTGGAGAAAAACTTGTGTCTAATTCCATGTGGGGAACAGGGCAGTTCTGGGATTTATTGCAAGCACTGGGAGATACATTCTGACAGAACATCTCGCTCTAAAGAAAACAGATTTGGGTCAACTGAAACATTTTGTGAATTCATGTTCAGCTTAACAAGTTGTTTCATTCTTAAAATTTAAGCAAGTCAAAATGTTCCCTTTCAACATTTTAACATGAAACAGTACACCTTTCAGAAAGGTACCTGGGTTTAGTTTTTAAATGCTTACAAGTGAGATGACATTTTTTACTTGAAACTAAGTGACAGGTTTTACTCAGCCTAAATAATCCTTTTATTTGGNTTAATTTTGAATCTATCCTAAAATGTTTTCTTTCACAATTTTTCAGTACACTTTTGCAAATAACTCCTTCCCCTTCATAAGAAATCCTATAATGCATCCACAGAAACAGCCATTCCTCCACCTGCTCTCCAAGGGAAGTTTCTCTCTTTCAGTGAGAATAAACCAGCTCTTCCCCACTCCCAGCTGCTGGCATTGCGAGGGCAGGCTGAGGGCTGGAATGAACCTGCTCCTCTTCGTGGTGTTCAGTTCACTGAGTGACTCTCTGAGCATGGACAAGCTCAGAGCTTCTTGCAGTCAGATAAGCCAGGGAGGAAGTTACAAGCAAAGGTTTGCTCTGTCCTTAAACTGGGGATGGATTTTTAGAAATGAGAAAAATAAACCCTCTGTTTGCGAAGTAAAATTTCAGAAAGTTCGACATGAAATTATCATTAGTATGAAAGTTTCATAAAGGTTTGGGTCTAGCTCTTTTGGTCCACACTGGGGCACAAATATGCTGTCCCGATTTTACTGCCCAATCTATCCTGAAGGTTTCCATAGTGTGGGACAAAGGGATGTCTGTCAGTTAGGCAAGAAATCTAGGTCTGAGGCACAGCCTTAATATCCCTATGAAACTGTGCAACCATAAAAAATTCCAAGTTGAAATAAAGGATGGAGCTGTGTCTATGTCCATGTGGGTGTCTGGAGAAGACCTAAGCTCATCTTGCCATCAAGGTCGGAAGGCTCTGATAAATAGTAACTTTCCAAGCATGACTTAATTTCTCCCTAAGATGGGTTGGAAAGCTGGAAAAACCTGCCTTATAAAAAATGGTCTCATCAAAGTGAAGATCTCCCCAAGTTCAAAGACCTGAAGGAGTAACAAATTATATCTCCCCTTAGCTTTTTAAATAAATTCATTTCATTAGGGAAAGTTTAAAGTGACAGCTTTTAAAAACCACTTCTCATTCTTCTCCTGTTCTCTCTTTCAACACCGCAGTCACACCCCAATTAAGTAACTGTACTGCTTACAATAAAGACTAATGATCCTCCACTGGCCCCCACCTCCATTAGCAGCTTCAGAATCCCAATTAACACATTGATTTGCTTAAAAGAAAAATAGTGATCTTTGGCTGTCCATTCCACCAGCTGTGTGTTCCATCACCTCGTCTCCAGCAAGTCCATCGATTTCCTTAAAGTAAACCCAGCAAATGTCCATTAATTCCCCTCCCCTAACTGCAGGGTCCCACTTGGATTCTTCCTTCTGCTGGAGCTTGCTGGGACGTTTTATCCAGGAAAGCTTTAGGACTAATATGCTGTGTTCCTCTCCTGCTGGCCCTCTGGTTCATCAAACTGATTTCAACTGACTGCTGGTGTGGGACTGAAGGGAAATGCTCAGTGAGGATGTTTAACTGCATGCTGCCAGTTCGACTTGGTGAGGCATCCAGAGAAACCAGGGGAAGAAAAGGGTCAGGAAAGCCTGGATGTTAAGGTTGTGTCCTCTACAATCACTCTCTGATAATTAGACTTGGTAATGAGGGAGCCCTCATTATCGGGAGCTATACAAGGAGCCTTGCCAATGTTATTCTTGAGGCTGGTGGAGGTCAGGAGGGAGCACAGCCACAACGCTGACTTGCCCCGAGGCCCAGTGGACGAGCAGCAGTTCCTGCGTGCCCGAGGGGGACTCTGCGTAGGGACTCCTCGTGAGACAAAACAGCACCAGTTTGATGTCCAAAGAGTTTCCTGTTTCAGAGCACTCCTCATGCTGTGCAATACACTGCAGATAGAGGTTACAAATAATTAGGAATGCGTGACCCAATTCGGATAATAGAACTAACCTGCCTGTAAGCTCTCTCCAGCACTCGCCATCTGCCTGGGCTGGTGTTAGAGACTTCTTCAGGACATGCATGAACCAGTCATGCAGGTGGCTCCTGAGTAAACGATCCAGGCATCTTTTGAGATTTCACCACCGCGTACAGACTTCACAGATGGAAAATACCAACTTCCACTGGCCACCTATGTACCTGTTTATCACAGGCAGGCTGCAGTGGCAGGATCCTGCTCTCCGATTGCTAACGCCAATACCCACAAGACTCCTGTAGTAAAACGTGCTATAAAAACCACTGTGAAATAATAACCAAGTGATAAAATTACAAGTAGGAACACATAAAAAAAAAAATCGTATGCACTGCAGGAACAATGATAAAAGCCTGCCTCTCAACCTGTCTAATCTCACACGCAAACCACACCCTTGGGTATTGCCAACCAGCTGAAAGCAGGAGTGGGAGCAGAGTAAGTGAAAACACATGAATGTGTGATGTGTAGCCCCAGTCTGAAACCGTATTACAGCGTTTCTCTTTTACTGCTTATACGAGATTCCTTGGGAAGGTTTCCTCCCTGGCTGGATGTGAGAAGCAGAAGTCAGTGGGACACACAGAGACCTCTCCAGGTATTCCACCAAGCAGGCTCAGCGTGCTCTGGAGTTATTGCCGATGGCTGCATTGTGCCAGGTTGCTTGTGCAAGACTGGGCTGCTTCCCTCAGGAAGGGTTAGGCCGTACTTTCTGCACATCCTTCAGGAGACATCTTCTGGGAAGGGGAGAGTACAAACAGTGTAGGGAAGGCTGACTTAACAGGTACAAGAAGTCAATAAATGAATGGTGGGCACAAAGTACATCCTATGGTTTTCATGGCAAAATATATTTTCCTCCTGCTTTTCTTGCTGACTGCCCCATCAGAAATTAAGGTCTGTGTTAATTTTCCATCAGAGCTGAGGCAGGCTTAGCTTCTTGCTTTACATCTCCTGTTTCAGGATAGCAAGTAGAGGTACAAACCACCCAGCAGTGATGTCTTATTCTTAATGAAGTCAACAAAATGCTTGCTAATGTCTTAGACAAAATCAAGATTTCACTGGCCTTATACTCCAGTCTGCCTGAACCCAAATTTCTTTCTGTACAAGGCGATTTGAATAATGTTCACCTTCAGATCTTATGGAGAGAGCACACTGGGGCAGGTCAAATCACATGTGGTTGTTGAGTTCCAAACCAATACTTGCATCAAGGTTATTTTGGTGTTGTGGTGGGGTTTTTTCCCTTTCCCAGCATTTGCTGGATTTCAAATGCAAGCATACACATAAAACCTGGCTGCAGTAATCTTTTCAATTAGACGTATCATTCTACATACTCAGAGAGATTAACGTGCTGCAACTTGAAAATCTGCAGCTTTTAGGTTCACTCCTGGATGCCAGCATACTACTAGAGATTTGGAGATAACGACAGGGCATTAGACAGTCTCTAAATCACAGCAATTATTTTTGATGAGAATAAAATGAAGATAAAGCTGAAAATAGCATTGCACTTTCAAAGGAACGATTACAAGGCCTAAACCCTGGGCAGCGAGGTATATGGATTTTAGCAATATGCAAACGGAATGCTAAGAAGAGCCTTGCATTTGTCATCCCTGCATTGCCAAAACCCAGCACCCATGGTGTGCCCATTTTGAAACTCACCACTTTAAGGGTTAGTGGGAGGGATGTGACCCAACCACACCAAACCAAATGCGTTTTCTTGCTCGGTAGATGAAAGGGCAGGTTCTGCTTTCTGCATTCTCCTGCACACCCTCATCTAAAGCCTCCTTACTCACCAAAGTGCCAACTCCAGCTGTGGAGGCCCAGCCTACCTCTGAGCCTTCCAGGATACCTGAGTTTCTGGCTGCTTCCTTCTCACTCTTTCCCCCCTCTTTAACGCTAGAAAAATGTTGCCAAGTGATTTGCATTTGCCGTAAGAAAATGCTTGGGTTAAACAATTCAAGTTTGATTTCTGTTCCAAAACACGCGATCATTTGCAGAGCTTAAAGAGAATTACAAACACTAATTGAGTCTGACAGTGTGCCTGCGATGGCAGATAAAGAATATTAAAGCCATTTCACTGATAGGTAAACAAGGGTAGGTAAAAGGAATATAATTTCCCTGAGCTCACACAGAAAATCTGTTGTGAGGGTGAGAGGAGCACTCAACATTTCTGGTTCTCTGGTATCAGGTCCTGGGTAAGAGAAAAGGCCTGCATGAAATTGCAGTCTCTGGTTACTAATTTCTGTACTGTGAGGACCTGGGATCTTGTTTTCAAAATAACATCTGCTAAAATACACAGGCTAATAGATACATCTGCATTCACCAGGAATATTGTAGCTTCACATTCGGATTTCCACATGCAAATCTTGAATTAGTCTTCTAACAAGTTCATTATGTGAACGATGTCTAATTTGCACATGCTGTTTTGGCAACTGTCTGTGCAATTTTGAACATGCAGGACTGCGTGCCTGCCCTTTGGAAACCAAAGCTCTTTAGCAGCCCTTCATGTAAAATTCTCTATTTTTCTTTCATTGCATTAAGCTGATCTGAGAACTGGGATCTCTTTTATTTTATTATTATTATTATTTAAAGGAAACCAATAGAGAAAATTACAAAAGACATCCTTAAAAATGAGTTAAGAGCCTGATTGACTTTGAAACCACTTTAGTCTTCCAGTTTTTAAAGAGGTTTATTCTGATTAACTGACCTGAATGTTAACAGAACTGGAATTTTAATTTGTATTCAGACTGTAAGAATATCATCCACTCAGATGAGACAGTGTTGTTTAATTAGGTCTAGTAGTTAACTCAGAAGAAAGTAAATGTACTGCTAGAGGTTTGGAAGACTGCTACAGGCTCCTGGGATTTGCAGGAGTTTGGAGAAGCTTAAAAATAAGAAGTCAGTAATTTTAGGAATTAGAAATGAGTGCTTAGAAGGTATTGGAAAGGTTCTGCAAAGTCTGGAGTCAGCATCTTTTAACCTTGTGCTTCCCATTAGCGTAATGACCTTGGAAAGATTTGAAATCTTGCAGTCCAATCAAGTAAATCATATATATGTAAGGTTCAATTTCTGTGATTCCAGAGAAACCCCTCAGATATTATGATAAATGTGCTATCTACAGTATCTTCCACAGGATTCTCTGTGTTTCATTTATGATGCAAATGAGCTGTGAAAATTAGAAGTAATGTATATGCCACCAGGAGCAGCCATTAATAGGAGTAGGATATTATCTTCACAATTATAGTTTGAATCTTTGCAGTTTTCTTTATAGTTAATAAAACAAATTATATGTATTCTTTCAAATTGCTATTCCCACATAGTTTAATACATCACTGAGACTTTGCTTCTGGTTTGTTGTTGTTTTTTTCATTGTTGTTATTTTGGGGCATTTTGGTTTTAATTGAAAGAAACATTGCAAATTACAGACTGACATATTTTTGATGAGATGACAAGGCAAGCACAAAGCCATACAGAGCTGACAAAATGAGATAGAAGGGGGAACTATTCTTTAAAGTTATAAATGTGAAAATTGACTCAAGAACACTAGCTGTTTTCAATTTTTTATTACAACGTATTTTAAGGACACCCATGTTCTTACAAACTGGAGCTTATGTTCTGATATGAAAATATAATTAACACTTAAATTGACACTTTATGTCCTGTGGAGTGGAATTTTTCTATTCTCAAATGTGAGCAATTTGTAAAGAAAGATGGTGGCAGTGAAACGTCTGAACATCTGAAATTGGGGCGTCCTCCTGGAGGGATTGTGGGCACTGGTGGCTGATGGGGTCTGCCAACACCCCGAAGTGCGGAATGGATTTTAGTATGGGGCTGGCCAGCTCCAGGGGCTGCCACAGAAAGGGTTTGCGTGTCACCCTAAGTCAGCTGCAGATGCTCTTCAGGCACCTTCGGGACAAGGCTGAAGAGGGTTGGGAACAGGCTGGCAGCTCTGCATGGTTACTTTGCGTGGCTTTCCAAGTGCACTGTGGAAGAACAAGTCCTTGGTAGGGCATTTTGAGCTGCCCATCAGTTGTCCTCCAGTGCCACATCAGAAGGGGATTTGGAAATAGTCATATTTTCAAATTGCCAGTTCACTTCTATTCCCCATGTATGTTCCCTGGGTTTGCTGACTGATGCTGCAGAAGATATCTGCTAGACCAAAAGCTCCCTCTCAAACTGCCTGAAGTAAATGGAAGGACTCTCTGCAGCAAAGCAGCACAAGAGCCCTCCAAACAGAGCTGTCATTGTTTTTACAGAGGTTTGGGAAGCTGTCACAAGCGAGATGCATTTCTGTAAACCACCAGCAAACACCCTGCACAGCCACCCGAGTTCTCTGTGCAGGGAGTGTGCAGGGAGAGCAGGAGCTCCAGCACAGCTCAGTCTTTGTGGCAACAGTGATTTTCCAAATCCAGCACAAAATGTCACTTTGAGAGCTGGGAAGATCTGGAAGAGAAAAGGTTCTGCTGCTGCTTGGAGATGTAACTGTGGCTCACAGAAGAGAGATGTCATTGCCATTGCATTTTAACATCGCAGGACGACTTTGCTGTCAAAGCCCATGAGCACAGTGTTAAACCAAATTGCTCAGTGGGGCTTTTTGGGGGCATTTTTAGATTCAAACTTGTCTGATTGTACAGTAGCTTCACAATTATACCTGTGCTGAGGCAGCAGTGAAATGATGCAGCTCTGTTTCCATCAAGGTAGCAAAACAAAACCTCCTTTTGCTCAGTAGAGCAAAGGAAGCAATCACAAATCGTTGTTCTCTGGTGGCAGCAAATTCCTACCAACTTGATACAGATGCAAACAGAGGTTTCAGCTGGGATGGATGATCGAGATGAGCAGGGACAGATGAGCATCCCATGCATGCAGAACAATGGAATTATCTGATAGCACGTCACCCAGCCGCAGGGAGCAATGCACTGGAACAGTGCTCAACTGTGCTCTTCGTTCCTCGTGTTTCACTGGGTTGCTGTGAAATCTGTCCCTTCTTTGCCGTGCAATGACAACAATCTAATCAACATGTAAGAGACTTTGCTCCATACTGAAGGGCCAGCACAAATGACTAGGTAGCCCAAGGAAGGCACAACAGAAATGATCTGAAATTTAAATATCGTGAGTAAGAAGAAAAGACTGAAAAAAAAGTGGATTGGTTTTGTGTGGGAAAAAAGATTAAGGAAGGGCATGATAACAGCCTAGTGCTATGGAGAAGGTTGGTTTAAGGAGGGTGATGGTTATTTCCCTTCTCCACTGGAGCTGGGACATCATCTTAGGAAGAAATCAGCTTAATTTGCAGAAAAAAAAATTAGATTGGATATTAGGAAAAGCTTTCTGCTTATTAGGAGAATTAGGTGGTGGAACAGACTCTCTAGGTTAGTTTTAGATCTCATTCTCTGAAAGGTTTCTAAGGCTGTGTTACACAGACACAGTGGTCCACCAGGGATAATCCCTGTGTAGAAGTAACTGAGACTGCACAGCACAAGGAGAGGACATGAAAAGTTTGTTTCAGTTCATCCTTGTTCTCTTCTTGTCCAAAAAATGGAGTTATTTGGCCTAGGGAAGGTGGATTCAAACGAGTCACTAACCTGACCCAGTTTCATTGAAAGTTTTATTGTATTTCAGGCAGAAATGGGAAGCAACAGGAAAGGTTTCATTTCTGGAATTAATTATTTCCCATTTAATTTTCTCCAGAGTAAATCACATATTTTTTCTACATATTTTCAGAAGTCTGCATCAAAATATACATTTTGGGTTTACTGAAATAAATTTTAAAAACTGAGCAAAAAATTATCCATAGTTTTCAGGGAATTTCAGGATTTTAAGGTTCTTGTTCTTGTTTGGAAAAGAAGCAAACCTCAGAAGTGCTAAGTCGTTTGTATCTTGGAACAACTCTGCTCCCCACAGCACTTGTGTGATCTTTGGCCTCTGGCAACTGGCAGGGCTCCTTGGGGTGCCCAGGGGAAGGACGGGAAGCTGCACTGCTCAGAGATTCCAGAGGTCTGTGGGCTGGATTGGGCTTCCTGTGCTGCTGCCTTGACCTCAGCATCACCAGTTCCTGCATCTCCAGCCCGTGAACGTCTCCTGCAGCTTCTGCTTCCTCTTCCCTGCTTTGACACAGGCTTTAATCGCCCCTGTAGGTTTTGTGAGAATCTTTATTTCATTTAGGGGAGGATGAGAAAAAAGGATGAGAATCTCAGAGGGTTCTGTGACTGAATCATGGCTGAAGTTCAAACAAACTGCTGGAGTGGTCCAGCAGCTTCGGGGGCTGCAGCTGCAGCGAGTCCTGCTGCAGGAGCCCGACGTGTTCTGAGCTCACTGACACTGGGGTGGTTTGAGCAGATTCCTCCAGAGCAAGCCCAGACTGGCGAGGCTTATTTAAAACATCATCAGCCATCTCCTCATGCAGCAATCAGCTAAAGAAATAAGACTGGGCAGATGAAAACCCCGGGAAGGTAATAGAAGCTGGGGGAATGGAAGTTGGTGCCTGAAACAATTAAGAGTTCAGAGGTGAGTCAGAGAAAAAACAACTGCTTTTTATTAAAAATTCATTTCAATTTCATGGGCAGGCTGGAGAAGTAATTCCAGCACAGTCTGACTTCAGAGAAATGCCTCCCAGACAGCAGATACAGAACAGCTAAACAGCACCAGGAAGACACAGGACAGAAGTGCTGTTAGAGCACACTTCTCCCCAGCTGAGGAACACTGGAGGATTGAAGTGAAATGTCCTTGGTGCAGGGAAATTTACAGGCTCCTCTGCAAAAATTCCTCTTGCCAAACTCTCCAAAATCATATCAAGTCTAATATCTGCGGAACCAATGATGCACCAGGTTTGAGGCATTACATCACCGGCACCCGGCTCCATTGGCTGCTCCTACCCTGAGGACAAGACATTCCTTCCTGCACCTTTCCAAAGCTGCTGCTTCTCAAGAATTAACTCTTCCAAGTGTGTCACCTTGGGAGAAGTCTAAATTTCTGACTGACACATGTATACAGTATTTAATACAAGAGGTGTTGTTAGCTTGAGCCTCCAAAGCAACAGCCGTGTCTCTTCAGTTCAGATTGTTTCTCAGCCTTCACTGCAGAAAAATGAACTGTGTATTCTCTGTCCTTCAGGAAAAAAAAAATATCAAATTGTCGGTGCTTTTATAAAAAGGAGAATACACTGTATCAAGAATACTATGTAACATCAGTAAATAAGGAGTTTATGTGGGAAATAGAAGGGCTGCTGCTGCTGCAGTGTGAAAAAATTCCTCTAAGTGGTTAATTAGATTAATCAGTGGCGCTGCAAAAAAGATGCTGCAGATGCAGGTTAGCTCTGCCTTGCTTGAATTTGTATTGCTCTATTTCAGGTTGCATCCAAAAATAGCTGGTGGATCTAGACAGTGTTGCAGGAAAAAGAGTGGGGTACATCTGTGTGTGTATATATTTTGAGTATGTGTGTTCTTTCCCCTTTCCAAATTTCCAGTTTGCCTAGTAAGTGTGAGAAATCAGTTTCATAAGATTACTGCCCAAAAATCAGCTGATGAAACCCGTTGCATTCTAAGTAATTTGGTTATATAACTTTTCCAAAAAGAAAAAAAAAAAAATCCCCGCACACAGAAAGATGCAAGGAAGTTTCTGGAAGATCATTTCTTGCCTAACTTTTTTTTTTTTTTCCTGAAGAAATGTTGTTCCAGGGAGTGTCTGACTAGTTCTGCAGCTTGGCAAAAAAGCCAGACGTTACCTCATAGCTGCGGCCAGACAGCCCATTTCTATGCCAGGCAACCACTGCAGAAGCACAGAGCACAGGGCCCTGCTTGATTAGCACTTCTGCTGTTTCGAGAGTCCTGGAGTGTTTTGTTCAAGGTGGGCTGCTGAGAGGGGACTCGGTGTGCTTTTGTGCAAATGAGCGTGAGGCAGGGGGTGTGTGGGGTGTGGGCTGGGGGCGCGGGGGGAAGGGAGGCACAGGGACACAATAGGGGGAGGCTGCATTAATATTCCGCGTTCACGTTATCTTTGGGAAACAGGATCTGTTTGATTTGACCTGGTCAAAAAAGAAAAAAAAAAAAAAAAAGAAAGAAAAAAAATAAAAACAACCCACCAAGTACCACATCCTAAAGGTCAGAGGAAAAGAAAGAGATGGGAAACAAAGAGCTGTAATGACAGAGCAGGTCAAAGTGAATTAAATGTTTAATTGTCTCCCTTGTGTCTCATCAAATAGCTGTCTTTAAAGCAAGAGGGATCTTTTCTTCCAGCAAAACTATTACCAATTCATCACTGAGTTGGAAGGTGACGAGTATTTGTAAACATTACGGTCAATATAATTTTCTCATCCTCTCCCTCACTGTTGATTCACCTTGTTTAACTGTGTCATTTACCTAGTAAAGCTGTGTCTGTATGATGTGTTCCATAAATGCTGGGGTCCCTGCACAAAATTACTGCCCAGCAGGACCGTGCTGTGCTTTTCAGCAAACTGTACCCCTTGCACAAGAGAAGGGCAAAGAGCAGGGCACAGAGCAGGCAGAGATGCTCAGCCCTGCACCTCCTCCTGGCAGTGTCCTGGGACGACTTCTTCCAGCAGCTGAGCTGTGGTTCAGTGCTCTGGAATGGAGACAGGCTGTGCAGTGAGCTGGGAAAGGAGATGGTGTGTCCAGGAACAGCCCAAGTTCACCTCCTCGTGTCACACAGAGCTGTGGGGACGCTGTAGGGCACTGGAGCTCCATGACCTCTCCTGGTGTATTGCCTCTGTTCTTGTAAATGACAGTAGAAACTTCTGTTTGGGAGAGAAGAAACACATTTTAATAATTTTACTTTACTGGGTGACAAGATAACTGCTAATAAACTGGCCCTTCCACCTAAGTGTTCTGCATGATTGTCAGCAAGTTCGATATCAGAAAACGTGTGGGTTTGGATTATCTTTAGTAGTCAATTTTCCAGATGACAAAAGTTGTAGATAAAGAGGTAAAATTAATTGGTTTTGGTCACATATAAAATCAGTGTCAGGATCAAACTCTTAACAGCTCTTAACTCCGAGTCTTGTATTTGACCCCTAATGCAAGATACGCACCCGTGGGAGGCACAAATCAGTCCTTATCCAAGACAGCTTCTCCTGAAACTTCTAAACTTCTTCCAAGCCTTTTTTTTGGGGCTTACAAGGAAAACAGATTCCCAGAATTTTAGGAATGTCAGCTGGAAGTTGCAAGAGGAGAGAGACTAATTGTTACACTAGTGGACTGAGGGCAAAAGTGGGATCCATCTGACCCAGTTAAGACCGAGTCCAACTGCTCTAAGGCCCAGGGACATGTGTCAACACCCCGGATGGGGAAACCACAGTGGGAGTTTTTCCAACATTTACAGGAAGAGATGTGCTCTGGATGTTCCCGATTGCTCACAAGAGGGCTAAGGCTGGTAATTCCAGTCCTCCCTCCAGTCACAGCACTGGAGAACAGCTGCTCCAGCCAAGGGTGTCCCAGAGATCTCCTGCAGGGCCATGCTCCTCGAGATCCTGGAGTATCACCTGGAGTTTGTGCTTTCCAGAAGCATCACAGGCTCGTTGGGGACATTTGGGTGCTTGGTTGGATGTATGTGGTAGGACAGCAGTGGGAGTGGGTGCCTGTATCAGTAACAACCATTGCACTAACAGAGCTTTCCTATGGTGCTGAATGCAGCTGACTCCCTGGACTGCAGGGAGCCCTCGGGGCCGTTTGGAGATTCCAGTCACAGGGCTGCAGAAGAGAAAAAGAAGGAAATTGCTCTTCTCTTCCCTTTCGGCAAATGAGAAGTTGGAGCAGGGAGCAGGGTGGATTGCTGGGTACTGTGAACTGTGCTGGCTCCATCCCTCTGCATCTCTCCCAAGCTCTTCTCGAGATCATTTAAATACATTTAAATCCCATTTTACAGTCACCTTAGGACCAAATAATTTTGAGGCCAAATTTCCTTTTTAACATAGTTAAGTTTAGTGTAGAGTAAATTTCCTCAGATTTTGGCTTGACGCTTAAAAACACCTTGGCACGTGAGAGCAAACCCTAAGCCACTCCTGGCTCCGCTTTTTCCCCAGCGTGAGGGGATTTGCTGTTTCCCATGGTTTCGCGTATCAGTGATGACAAAAGAACATGGACATCCCAGCTTCCAGGAACGTTCTGAGCTCTGTTTGGGAAGCTCTGTGCCTCATTTGGCTGCTTTAGAAAACCTTGCTGAGGACACCCCATGTGGGCCAAACAGGAGGGCAAGGCACAGCTCAGGGTCAGTGCTGCAGTGTCCTTGCACTGGGTTCGCACAGGAGGAGGAGGAGGCAGAAACATGTGCTAAGGAAATGCAGCTGGAGGAATTTCAGGCTTTGGAGGTCAAGGTGCAGAGTGAAAACCTCAAGGACAGTTTCAACCCTGAGCACTGGGTTCATCTGCCCAGCCAACAGCACAATGCAGACGGAAGGGTGGTTTATGCAATAGGAGTGGGAAAGGTAGTTAAACATATTTATGGGATACAGTGGAATAAATGCATGAAAAAGTAGAAATTCCTGACTCCAACCATATCATCCCTTCCAGACAAATTGGAAGCAGTTGGTGAAGGGGAGACTTGCAGGGTGATGGACAGAAATAAGAACCAGCCCTGCTTGCCCAGCTCAGGAACGGCGAGGTGTCAGTCCTAGATGTGGTCAGGAAAAGGTTTTATTTGTGCAGGGAATGGGAGGAGGAGGAGGAGAATCATAGGATACCAGGAGCTGAGCTGTGCACGTGGGCATTGCCCATTGGGAGATAGGTATGGATGGAGCTGCAGTTTCTTTAGAAGATAACAGAGGTATTAACATTAAAGAGTAGAGATTGTTTAGACTGTTTGGGGAGCAAGAGAAAGGAATGAGAGGAGAGAGAGCTATTTGAGAAGGAAAAGGATTTATTAGCCTTTGAAAGTGGGGATCTGAGAGGCTGGAATGGGGCTGCTGTGTCATTATGGGCTGCAGTTGGAGATGTTTCAGAGAGTAAACTGGTAATAGAAATATTTTATAGGCCACCTGACCAGAAAGAACAACTGGACTGTGAAATGACTGTGCAAATAAAACAGGCATGTAAAAAGGAGAGAGTGGTAGAATTGAAGATTTTAACTACCAGGCATAGACTGGAATACATTAAGGGAAGGGAAATAAGGCTGGAGGTATGTTTGCAGATCAGACACAGACCTGCTTTCTAATTCAGCCTGAGCATCAACTGCACAGCTTGGCTATTACAAAGGGACTGCACGAGGACAGGCACAATAGGGGAGAGCCCTGGGGAGGCAGCTTTGACGGGCTCCAAGGGAAAAAGATTTTAAAGGTGGATTGTGAAGGAAAGGATAAAGGGAAAAAAAAAAAGAAATAGTGATTTTGGTGTGAGTGTCCTTAGAGCTTGAATTTCAAATATTTAGGTTTTATTTGTCTTACAATTCCACAGAAGCAATCAGTAGTGTGGAATCATGACCCACTAATGAATTAAATCCTGGAATCACCCAGCTTTATCCCAGGTGAAGCTGTCTGTCGTTAGTCAGGCCTGGGAAATAGGGCCCGTAATGAACCCCTGGCCCCACTGACACCAACAGTAAAAGTCAGGTTTGATTTAACGAGGCCATGGCTTCGTGCCTGATGCTCATAATCTCCTTGGGCAGGAGGGTGATTAGGGAAGGTGGGAGCAACAAAGCTGGTTTGAAGGGCCAGGGAGGCTCCCCAGGGGGAGGAAGGTCTGGGGTTTCATCGCCTGCCATACACAGCTCCTAAAGGGTCATCACAGGGTGAGATCCCTGCTAAAGGCAAAGATGAATCTCTTCTAGGCACAGTATTGTATGTGCACATGTATAAAGTGGCCAAGGAATAGCTAAATTTTGAGTGGCTGTCATGAGTCATACACTGTTTTCTTGTAGCCCATATGCTTGACTTCACCTCATATATCCTCTCTGATTAAAAAAAAATAAAGGTAAATAGGATGGTTTTAGGAATTTGCAGACGAGTCCAAAATAGCTGCATGTATGACATGTACTAAGATATTAATTTTACTACAACTGTAGAGATACTGCCAAAAAGTAGCCTTCTTGTTTTATTCCTCTGTATTAAAAAAAAAAAAAAAAAAAAAAAAAAAAAAAAAAAAAAGGATAGAAAAAAAGTATGTGTATTTAGGGGAAGCAGAAGGAAGAGGTTGTAAAGAGTGAAAAGCAACCTCAAACCCAACAGGTGTCAGTGAATCACAGCTCTCTTAGTCACCATAGCTGGCTGCATGAATCAATAGAAGACTCTGACTATTAAATAAAGATTCAATCTTGGTATAAAATATTACCTGATAACCAAGCAGCCTTATTCAGTGAATGCCTCATGAAAGACTGAGACTGAGGCCTCCAAAGAGAGACAGGTCAGTGCATAGTCGTTTAGGAGGGGAAGCAAAAGCTGAGTTTTAAGAGTCTTTCTGTAGATATAAATTGTTATAAATAATAATAAACTGAAACCCCATCTCGTGTAGGCAGGCACTGCCCAGGCCCCCAGGGCAGCCCTGAACCACGGCCACTGTCAGTCCAAACACAGCCACTTTGACACTCTGTGGGTTCGTGTTTGTGCACAGCAAGGGATGGAGCTCTGCCCGGAGCCAGGGACCCTTCCACTGGCACTGCTGCTGGCAAAAATGTTGGATTGACTCTGAATGTCCCTTCCCTCCTTTCCTGTTGCCCCCCAGCTTTTCAGTTTGGCAGCCAACACCCCTCTCCTCCCCCCGATACCACTAAAAGTAGTGACTGTTCAAACAGATTTTCCTTCAGTTGGTAATATTTTTTTGGAGATGAGATGTGCCTGTGTTCATTAAAACGGAATTTTTTTTTTCAAAAAGAACAAACACGATCTGTGGTGATTGTCTCTGAGTTGCTAATCCATTTTTCCACCTCTTTTTCCTTTAACATTTGGTGGAGAGTTTTCATCCATTCTTGATAGAGACTACTCATCAAATGAGTCTTCCAGCAGCACTGGCAGGGTGTAATTTTTAATCCCTCTTTACCCCAAACAACATAAGGGGAGCAAATACTTTCAGTACTTTGGCCTCTTCTGTCCATGGAGTGGGAGCTGCTGGGGTGCTGCAGTCTGAGAAGGCTGGGATTTGTGTGCAAGAGCCAAGCGTTGATCTGTTCTGCTGATGTTCAGGATAATTAAACAACAGAAGCAAAATGATTAATAAGGTTCTTTTTCCAAGGCGCGGAGAGGGCTGAAGGCCTGGAGAGGGGCCACTGAATTTGACTAAATAAATGTAGCAGAATAGGAAGATTTCAGCAATTATTGGCTCATTTTTTCCCCAGGCTTTGTAACCCGTTGCTTTAACTTACTGGCTTAAGACACTCCTTACACCCACATCACATTTTGCCTTGGGCCATTCTGCTGCTCTTGACAGCTGTCTAGGGCAAAAGGAAATCACCCGACCACAAATGTTTTCTCATAACTTCATAACAAGGGAATCTGAAGAAGTCAAAACCTTGGAGGTTCAGACCTTGCTTTAAAAAACGAGATAAATTTAGGAGCTGAAATGGAGGCATTGCCCTCTGTCCCCTGGCTGTGTATCCAGTTGGGCTGCAGTGTCCTCACGTTAGCAGCAATTTGCAGCAATCTGAAAATGGTTACCTGAACTGCTGAAGTGCTGGTGGTCATTAGAAGGCCAATCACAGCCCCTCGGTGCTGCTGTTTGGTACCTGGTTGCTGATGCAGGTCAAGGGAGAAGTGTTGGGATGGGGCTGGCGAGGTGGGACTTCTGCAGTTCCAGCTGCTGAGGGATGGCACTGCCTGGGGACAGGGTGGCACGTGGGCAGAGAGCTTTGCGGTGCCAGGAGAGAAGGACAGTCCCAACAGGATGATTAATGTTCAAGCTGAAGCTAAACCATGCTTGGCAGTGATCTGGCTGCTGACTGTCCCAGGGTAGGGAAAAGGGAAGATGCCTTTGAGCCCACTCAGCCCTTGTGAACTGGGTCAGAACAGCACAGCTGCGGTGGCAGCCACTCTCATGGCAGGTTTTTGATGCCTGGTGGAGACTGAGGTTGCTGAAGGTTTCAGTGAGGGCAGTATCAGCCCTGCTGTAGGTGTTCGGTGTACAGCTGCAACATGCGGAGTGAAGGCTGTCTGTGAGAGAATGACATTAAAGGGACTGGGAACAGACGCAGATCCTGACACCGTGCTGATGGACATTACAGCTCACTGATGTTCAGCTTGTGCTCCATCGTCTGCCCATGGCCCCTACAACAGGTGCATCAAGCAATGACTGGAAAATAATAAAAACCTTGTCTGTCTTCCCACTCAAGGGGAAGACAAGCTGGCGAGCTCCAGGAAAAGAAATGCAAATCAATGAGCAGTCAGTGTTCAGGGTCTTTTGTTTTCTCTGCAAATGGGTGCAAGGGAGTCTTGGGACTGCTTTGGGAAGGTCAGGGGTCCTTTAAATGCCAAAAGCTTGAGGGATCCAGCTGCATCTTGCTCAGATGTCCTGTCTGAAGACAAGTCAAACAACGAGCTGCCTTTTAACTTTTTCATGTTTTATTTAGACCTCTTCTTCCTTGGAATCTGTTTCAAACACGTACACTCAGTCATTCCTTCACAGCCCTGTCCCCTTCCGCACAGAGGGAGAATGGGGAGACTGTTGTGGTTTTGGTGTGAGTGTGACTCTGCCTGTCTGAACTAGTAAGACATTAAACATCTTGCCCAAGGTCACAAATAATTCACTGTCTTTCCGTGATGATTTTCAATACAGTATGTGCTCCAGCACAAGCCCTCTTTGGAGACTGTATATTGCAGTTTTACTGCCTGTATATGATGACTTCCCCTTCTTTTCCCTACAATCACCACTGTACCTGAAGACCTGGTTTGAAGGAAAGTTGGGATATTGTTCCCGAGAATAAATCTGTCTGCAAGTTTGAAAATGGTTGAGTATCTGGGCCGTTCAGTCTTCACTGTTCTTTCTCCAAACTTGTGTTGGAAAAATCTTGAAGGGATGTTCCTGGGGCTCTGAAAGGTACTGCCCAGTGTGATTCCAGTGCCTGTAAGCTCAGCTGGGCACACCCTGACCCCCTTGGAAGAGCAGGTGGAGGTTCATGGCACTGCTCCATGGGCATCCAACAGGGACAGAAACAGAACTGCAAAGCAGTAGCTACTGCCTATTAAGAAGCGTAATTAAAAATTTAATTACTTCTGAAAATAGTGGTGTCACTGGCTAGACATGCAAATCCCACTGCAAGCCAAGTGAGAAATTCAGGTTTCCAGGAGGACCCTTGGGATGAGTGGAGTGAGTGGCTGGGATCCTGGTGTGAGGGGCAGTGGGTGCCACACCCGGCCTGGTGAGATCCCCCTGCCCACACTGCCCTCCTTCCCTGGCCAGACCAAGATCCTCCTGCCCACGCTGCCTTCCTTCCCTGGCAGGCCTCTGTCCCTGTTTGCCTCCGCTTGCTGCACTTATCTGATGGTCGAAGTCACTTACTCTTATTTACATTGCCCACAGGGCATGTTGGATTGGAGCACATTTCCTCTCTTGTTACAGTTGATGAATGCAGTTCTATTAAAATATCATCTCATCCTCACACTAGATTGCAGTCTAAGATAATATGTGTTTTTTCTATATCGTTTATACAAGAAAGATTATGTTAAATGCCAGACCCAGTAAATATTTCAAGATCCACTGCATTGCTGAGAACAGTTTCTCCCTGGGCATATGTTTCAGAGCCAAAGAAAACACTTTAAAAATTTCCTTCCTGTTTAATTTTTTTTAAAGGGCATTCTCCCTATATCTGTTACTGAAATGACAAGTTGTCATGTTCCTTGATCTTATTACAGTTGCAGATGTAACTCAGCAGGGAATCTGCCCAAGTTTACATTTAAAATCATAAGACCCTGATTCTGATTTTTTTTTTTTTTATCAGTTTAAATCTTTCTGTGGTGTAGGACTTCCAGCTTTACCTCATTGTAATCAAGATCAGAATTGCTCCTAATTATAACACTTAACTCCTGTGTAGTGCTTTACACTTTTCAGGCTCTCTATATTCATCAATTAATTAATCCCCAAAGCAGTATTAGATTTCCACTAAAAAAAAAAAAATGGAAACCAAAGCAGGAGGGTGAGAAGAACTTGCCAAAAGACAGAGGTGATGGAGGAAGAGAAAGGCCCCAGTTCTAATCCCAGTATCCAGGGAGGAGAACACCCCCAGTTCTAATCCCAGTATGTTCTTGCAGTTCACTCTCTCTCAAACCCTCACTGGGTGGATTGTCCTTCCCAGTGTGCAGGGAAATGTCCCTGTACAATTGTGGCACAGTAACTGTTCTGTGCCACCTGCACCTGGATAAAGCCCTGCACGGATTCTGGAATAAAAGCCGTGGCTGCACAAAGACATCCTTCCAGAATATCAGTTTTATTCCAGAGTAATATCCAGGCAGGATATTTTACTGGCCTATCTGTAGAGGATTAATTATTCTAGTACAGCTGTTCTGGGAAGGTATTTCCCTGTAGGCAAGCCCATGGAGGGCAAAGGGGAAATGTGAGCTTGTTGAGGGATTAGGCAGAAGGGTGGGATGTTTAAAGGTTCAGCTAAGCTTCAAATAAATGAATTTAAACCTTTGGAGGTTTTCTCCACCACGCCTCATGGAGATCAGATCATTTTTATCAAAGAGAGAATAAAAAGGACCAGGATGCAAATTTTTTCTTACTACATTGGTTAGCTGGAGAGGGAAGAGAGAAGTGACTTCAAGAGAAAAAGCAGGTTACATGGACTTTAGATTATGTGATTTTGGAAGGTGTGAGTCATTAGGAAAGAAGAGGGGGGAAAAATAATTTTCTCTGGTCGCTATGCAGTAATGCAGAACAGTTGTTCCTGTGTTTATTTCTGTGTTTTCCAGCATGGAAATTGTTGGCATGGCCCATTGTGAGATAGGGATTGTGCAAACTGAAATAGAAAAGCAAATACTCACCAATACAACAGCAGCTGATGCCAACTGTAACACCTGGCGCAAATATGTTGAACCTATCACAGAGGAGGGATCATTAAACGAAATAAGTATTCTTTTAACTTTCATTTCCTGAAGGGATTTTGATTTGTTTAGGGTATTTTAAGAATAACTGGAACAACTGCACTGGACTGGAATGGCACACCAAGTAGGGCAGAGAGAAGAAATCTTTGATTCCTGCTTTTGTACTTCAGAGTCTGAAAACAGAAAAGTACTTCATTAAAAGCAGGGGCAGCAGGAGATTGAACGGTTTATTCCTCTTACAGTGTATTAATATTTTGAATCAATATTTCATTAATAAGATTCACTCTTACATGCCTACTATTTCTTAAGAAAAATTGAAAATCAAACACAAACAAATGCAGCTGTTGTTTGTGTCCCTCCTGAAGGTCCTCTCGCCTGTGCACTCGAGTGTTTGTTCCTTTCCCTTGTTTTATTTTCATTTTAAACCTTGAGGTTTTAATAAAAGTCAGATTATTTTCAAATTGTTTATGTTGTTGCCTATACCAAAATCATCCCTTTCGAAGGAAATTATCTTAAAAGCAGCCAAGTCTGCTGACATGGTATCGTCTGTTGAAAATGCCTCTGGTCGTGGCTGTGTTTCATAGATTGGTTGTGGGTACAGGAGTCATTGCAGGATTCTTCTCTGGCTTCCTCTGACCTTGCTGCTTGTTTTGTTTGTCTTTTGGGGTTTTGAAGTGGGTCCCTGGAGCAGAGTCACACAGCAGCACAACCAGGGCTGCCGAGTCACTCACCTTGTACACAGAGAGGGTGCGGTGCCGGGGCTGCTCCGGGCCCCGGCGGGGTTCGTATCCCTGGGATCCTTGTTCCTTCTGGCAGAGCAGCTCCGTGGCCTCTTGCTGGGATGCTGTGAGCCCTCTGGAGCTGGAGCAGCCTCAGCAGGTCACCGCTGGTTCAGCCCGACCGTCCAGACCAGCAGTGCCAGGGCGCGTCCCGGCTCAGGTTATCGCATCTGCTTATTCTGTGCACGAGGGCACTCTGTGTGCAGAGCCCATCTAAAGCTCACCAGACTGAGATGCTTTGCTCAAGGACCCGAATGCAGCAGTTCTGCTCCCACCTGGCCCACCTCTCCCCTGTGGCTTGTCTTCCCTGTGGTTCCCTCCCTGGGGGAAGCAGCTGCTGTGCAGACTCGGAGCTTGTCCTGACCCTGGGTGAGGAGGGAGCTGAGAGCACAACTGAGAGCTCTCAAATGCTTCTGGTTCACCAGTGCAGACACAAAGTACACAGCAGGAGAACATCTGCCTACAGGGAGTACTGTGCAGGGCTTGTAATGCTTGAATAATTTTTGTCTGCTCCTATGGTGCGAGATGGACGGATCCCAACCCAGCACAGAGCAGAGTCAGTGCTGCATTCTCTTCTGGCTGAATACATCGCCCCTGACTGCAGCTCCTTCCCATCCTGTGCTCCGGGGATGGCAGGGGAGCAGCAGCACAGAGCTCTGGGACTTGTGTGGGGTTGTGTGCCCTGGCAGTGCCCTGTGTTTGGAGGCTTTGGCCCTGGTGTGTTTGCCTGTCCCTTGTCTCACGAGAGGGACAGGAGGGGAGCTCAGATCCAAGTGCAGACATTTGTCTCCTGTTTAAAAAAAACAACTGGTGTTTGGGCAAGTTTCTCTTCTTGCATATCTAGTCCCAGCCTTGAACTGTCCCTCTCCATCCCACAGTTACTCTCCCCCTTAGCACGGGTGTATTTGTTTTTCTCTGCTCCTTTGATACCAGCATTTCTTCTCTCCCAGAGTTTAACTCTTCTCTAAGAGACTCAAACGTGTTTTCTGTATGTTCATGGTTAGGTTTGCAGAGCCATTCAGACCAGCTAAGAAAAGCCAGCCAAGCAGGTCAGGGAAAAGAGCCTTCATGTGCTTTGTGGATTGCTCTCATGGTTGGTGAAACTGGCAGGACAGGGGGAAAAAAAAGTGTTTGTCTGTGTGTGTGTATGTGGAAATCTTTGCAGCTCCAGTCTAGACCTTCCCTGCTGTTCAGGGAATCAGGGAAACTGCAGCCAGAGCGGCGAGGCTGGGTGAAATCACAATAGTCCCATTGACACCAGCCTGCACTCAGTGGCTATGCAGACCTGGCAGCCTGGCAGGGAAAATGTGTCACCCACACTGTCCTGACTGGGGGACCTCCTGACACCCACCAGTGGTGCTGCTTTGTCGTGCAACAGCCAGAATACCCATCAGGACACTCTCTCTGAGCTCTAAGCAGATCCAGGCGAGCTGTAGATCAGGTGTTGCTTGGGTAAACAGCACTTTAGCACCCCATTTATACAGAACACGTACGAGGTACGACAAGAGTAGGTTTTCCTTCCCCAGTGCCATCCGTGCTCTCCTCTCTGATGTGAGAAAATCGCACACGCTCCCCTGGAGACTGAAACACGTTGGGGTTGGCCAAAGACATTGTGTTGAGCCATATGTTGACCCAAATCATCAGGAGATTCTGTGGGTTTCGTGTCCCAGCTTTGTTGCGTTCAGGCCCTCCCTTGTGTTTGTCAGGCTTCCAGGCACTGATGTCTGGCGTTCCCACCCTGTCTGCCACCCAGTCCCAGCGAGCTTTTTGCTGAAACAGGAGCCTTTGATTTTTCATTTTGAAATAACTCTGGGGGTTTAAATTTCTTTCCTGGGTATTTTTCAAGATTTCAGATGAAAAGAATAAAAAGTCTGCATCCAAATCAAAACCTCTTATGTTGGGGGCAAATGAAATGGTTCCTCTTTTTTCGTCCTCCCCTTTCCTTTTTCCTAATTTGATACTGGTTTAAAACACAAACTGAAGACAAACAGAAATGATGTTACAGTGCTATTATCCTCTTTTTCCTTCCTTTCCTTGGCTGTGCTGCATTGCACTGCTTGCAATCCTGACGTCCCCAGAAGACACTTCCCGGGAGCCTCCTTTTCCTCTGAATTCCAACGCCGGCTCCCCAAGTTGTTCCTGTGCGTACCAGATTAATGACATCAACTCCACCAGTCTGCATTTTCGGCTGCAAAAATAGCAAGGTGGTGACTCAAAATGAAAAGTGCCTTCCAAGTGGTTATGTTGTATTTAGTGTATTAACCACCACCCCTCAGAGGAGGCGGATGAGTGTGGAGGAGGAAGAGGTTGTTTTGGAGATTTTGTGTGAAACTTCTTTTGAGTGACAGCATTCTGTGACAGTTCCTGAAAGCAGTGCTTTTTACTGGCTCCCAAATTCTCTTATCTTTTGGCAAATCTCCTCCCCATCCTGCTGCCTCTCCTCCTTGGGATACTGAGGCATGGTGAAAAACCAAAAAAGGAAAAGGGAACACCTGGCACATTCCCCCCATGGCACGGGGACACAAAATGCAGCTCGAGTCAGTTCTCAGATGGGCTCCTGCAGCCCTCTCGGAAGGACATTTTGGCCCCGGTGACCAGAATTTTGGTCACGTGGCCCTGAATATTTTCTGAGCTGCTGCTGACTTTTAAGAGCCATTGCGATGGAAAATAAAACCTTTATAAGTGCTACCGGCAGCAGCGGTGGGGAAGGATCTGATTACCAAAGGCATGTATGGCACCCTGGCCTGTGATAGAGCGGAGCATTTCAATTGTGCTCTGCAAACTTTGCCCCTGCAGACTGATGGAAAATGGCTAGATGGAGCAGGGATTCATTTTCTAAAGGAAATGAGGATATAAATTCATTTAAGAAATGACATGCCAATTTTTCTTGCTCCGTTTTCCTCTCATAATAAACGGTACAGCTGCCAGGAATTTTTTGTGAAAATAACACTTGCTTTCTTCTTTTTTTATTTTTATGTTTTTTAAATCCCGCTGAAACGTTATGAAAGACCCTGAGCCAGATATTTCATGTTTAAGATCTCAGCAGAGGTAAACCTCACTAAACAAATGAAGAGTCCCTGTCCCTGTCGAGTGCTGACAATGATAGTGACACACACTGCCACATTACTTCCTCAAAACTTGGAGAAAATATATAACCCATTTACTTAATGGACTGAGCTATAATGTCATCAGTTAAGTGAATCCCGTGAATAAAGAACAAGATGAAGTAATTGCTTCCAAAACATTTCTGGAATGAAGTAGAGCTTCACAGTGACTGGTCTCCTGGGGTCCCGTTGATAACCTCTTTGGAGCAAAGTTTGTTCTTCTGTGGTGCAGAGATCCTCTCCCAGATGCAGTTAAGGACTTAAATCACTAGACAGCATTTAAGGGGGGATCCTGATGTCACCGCACTGTGGCTGGGTTTGGGGATTGCCAGCTTGGTTGGGTTTAAAACAAAGCAGCTGGAAGGGAAAACAACCTCAAGTGCACCAACTGGCACAGATCTGCTGTGTTCCAGCTCTTTTTGTGGAGGTGCTGAGCACCTGTAGGTCCCAGTGCAGCAGTTTATAAACACAGCCAAGGAATGACACAGCAGGCTGGGGTGTGTTCCCAGCTGAGACAGTTTCAAAACAAGTGAAGAAACTCTGCTGGTCTGGTGTTGCAATCAGCACTCCTTGAGTGCTGTGAGAGAGCAGCAGCAGCGAGGTCTGCACCTTCACAGCTCTTTTTTCACTTGGCTTTGGATTTTCTCTTCAGAGGAGAAGCTGGGATGCCATCCCACAGCCAGGGCAGAGAAGGAAAGGCTGAGCTGGCTCTGGAGAGCTTGGTGGTGTGTCTGTAGAGACCCTCTCTTTGTTTCAGGGCTGTTGAGCACCTGAGAGTTGTCTAGGTCTTTTTCTCATAATGAAAGGAAAAACTGTTGGAAATGCTATTTTTGTAGTCCACAGGATAAAAGAGTTGTTTTCCTGAATCTTTGCAGCTTTTACTAGGCTGGAAGGGACGTGTGGGGATCATCCGGTCTGACTGTCTGCTCAGGGAAGTGCTATTTTCAAAATCAGATCAGTTCATATAAAGTAATCAGTTTAGCCCTTGATTATAATTTTTAGAGGTTTCTGCCTCCATAGCCACACAAAGAGCTAATCTGGCCTTGGGCACGACGAATTAGGCAGAAATTTCCAGCTCCAGAGCAAAAGCAACACAGAGGCAAGAAACTCTTGAGGTAGGTCAGCCATGGGCAGGAGAGCTCATTTCTTTGTCTGTGGTGGATCCATTTGGCAAGGCTCCCACCCCTGAATCCCACCTTCCCTCCTGTCCCCCTGCCTGGCTGCCAGAGCTCACGGGACCCTCACGCTCGTGCAGAGTGCGAAACGAAGCGTTCGTGTCACAAACCTTGGGGAGCAGGGCAGGAGTGGCAATGATAATTGTTCACCAACTGTGCTTACAAAGCAAAATTAGAAGCCTTCCCTTGTTCCTAACTCCCCTTCCTTATCCTTCACACAATGCCCCTATCTGCCCTTCTCATGTGATTTTTGTATTCCCCTCAGCAATTTTATTTGCACAATGTTTTTTTTCCTCCCACATGCTTGTTTTTCTTCTGGCTGCTTCACAGTGGCTGAAATGTTTAGTTCTTTCCATCTGACTTAAGAGGTTTCTGGTCTTGCAGTTGCTCTGGAAAAATATAAGTGCTTAATTAACATGCAACTACTGGAAGGGAAGAGAAAAAGGAAATACAGAGTCACGTTCTTCTTGTGTGACAGAGCGAGGAGCCCCACGGTGCAGAGTGCACAAGAAAGGGGTTTCATCAAGAGATCTGGATTCTCTTTCCATCCCAGTGCCTTGTGTGATTTCCAGGCAGTCCCTCATCTCTCCAAGCCTCCTTGCCTGCTTCCTGCTCTTGTGTCTTGCTTTTCTTTCCTATTCACTTATTTTCTCCTCTGTTGATGTGTTGAGCAGCTTGAGGCAGGCACCATCCCACCTAAAATGTACCTGTGTCAGCAAAGCCCTGCCCTGTGAACCCTTTGCACTCAGTGGTGAAGAGAGACACCTCACAGTGATTCAGAGCTTAAGTGGGATACATAACAGCCCTTAAAAAACCTTTTTCTTTTCATTAGCTGTGGTGGGAACCTAAAACTACTCTGTTCCTAACCTGGACAAAGAAAATCTAGTGGGAACCTACGCAGCCTGGAGCATATGCAGTGTTTATCACCAGCAGCTCAGCTGAAAACTTTAACACCTAACTATAACAAATTATAATGCTAGGAAAAGCTGCTTTTCCTGGGTTTCTTTCACACAAAGAATCTCGTTGCTGAATATCACTATCAAAGCAAGCACAGCAGAAATCGCTTGAGCTTTTTTGTGATAGCAGTGAAGGACTGTAAGCAAAATGAAGCACTGTTCTTCTGGGAATAAATAAAAAAGCAAGATCTGCATTAAAACAACACTTATGGAAACTTTGAGTAAACTTAACTGATACTTTGAAAAGTGAAGAGGAAGGATGAAGATGTGGAGGTTGGAGAGGGGAGCTTGTCCTTTTGGGTCATTCTTTAGTGGAAGCCACTATTTGGTGCAGCTCAGTGTGATGAGCAGCACCCCTTGTTACAGCCCAGGAGGTGGAAGGATTAACTTGGAAGGGGAAGGAACTTTGTGGTGTTTGATTACCTGCTTTCTAAAGACAGCAAAATGTTGAACACCACCAAAAAGTCTCACACACACAAAAAGAACTCCTACCCCCAAACCCCTCAAAAGGCCAAATGGTCTTTTGAAATGTGGTATTTTATCTGAGCGCTGCAATGACGCGGGAGCATGGAAGTCAGGAAGGGGTTTGTGAAGGCAGCTGCCACTGCTGGATGTGAGAATGGAAGAACAGGTCTGTCTTAGATCATCTGGTGGAGTCACCTTCCTTTGTCCACCCTCATCATTTTCCGTAAATCCCCGCTGCCCTCTCCTCCCTGTCCTATTCCCCTCTAATCTTTGTTCCCACTACATCTCTCTCCAGTTGGATCATTTTTGATAGCTACGCTTTTCCCTCAAAGAAATGACATATTCATGAAAATAATCTGTAATTTGCCACTATGATTTGTGTTTTCTTTCCCTTCCTACTGTATGCTGGGGCCATCTTTAGCTTTAGCTCTAGAAGATGAGGGGTTTTTTTTAATTTTCCTTCTGCTTTTCCTGCTTGTGCAGTGCTGAGCCCCTCAAAGCTCTAGTCTGTTGCCATACATTGCATGATGAAACACTTCTGCATGTGCTCAGTTGTAGGACTCATCAGCCAGCAAGTGGGTGACAGTCTCTACAGTAGCTAACACAGCCACTGGTAGGTAAAATAGCAATAAAAGTCTAATAATTAATTTGCTTAAGCCTTTTCTCATAGACAGATTTCCTGCTACAAAATTATGACTCAAGCACCACCATTTTCAGTGGTCTGTTCTTCAAAGGATGAATGTTTTTCACCCAACATGGTACTGAATCATTCCCTGGGATGTGTAAGGTATTTGTGCTTGCACCACGTCGAGGTGTTGTTGTTATGGTAACTCTTGTGTATTAGTCTTGATTCCTCGTGTAGTGCAATTATGAATGTTGTTGTTTTAAAATACTCTGAGCTGTCTCCAGCCCAGGGAGCCAGCACAGCTTAGTGAGACCTGCACGTCCCCACTGAGGCACAGCTGCTTCACCATACGTTGTTAAAATAAAGAGCTGGTAAGGAAAATAACACATCAGAACTATTTCTGTGGGAAATCAGTGGAGAAGTCCACATTTCCCTTGAACTTTTCTCCACAGCTCTAAGACAGACACTTAACTTCTCTTTTTTTTTCCTTTTAAATTAATTCAGCCTTGGTTCTCAGGTAATCACGTGAGTCCACATAAGCAAGACTGCACTGCACTAATTGAAATGATTATATAAGCTGTGATATTTCGGCAGAGGTGCTTTAGAAAAGCCCACTTTTGCCCAAGGTCCAGAAATTGTACATCCATGCCACACCTTCCTCAGTATATCCTAGAAAAGGGATGGGGTATCCAGTGTGAGGACCTCCTTGTGCCCCCTTCCTTTATGGGTTTAATCCACTATTTCACTTTTCTCGATGTGAAGCAGTTCAGATCTCAGTGCAATATTAGGGACACACAAAACCACTAAAGACTGTGGCTCCAGCATCCACAGTTTGCCTCAAGGTTCCGAAACATTCTCTGGATGTTACCCAGGGGACGATAAATCCACTTCTATCTCTCCAGACTTTGAAGGACAGACATTTTCTCTTAAATAGACCTTCTCTGTTTTCATTCCCTTATTCATCTGGAGCTGACACTTTAGCACAGTAGATGCAGCCAGACACTCAAAACAAAGAGAAACTCGAGTCCTTGACTTCTTCTGAGACTTGCAGCCTGTATTTAAGAAGGAAAAAAAATAATCTAACAAACAGAGAAAGCTTGTTTACAGATTTGTCTCTTTGGCTTTTCTAAACATCAAATAGGCAGAACAACGATTAGGACTTTCTTCTACTTCGTGAGATACTAAATAGAAAAGGATAAAAATATTTATAGAATAACAAAAGAAAGAAACAAAAGATACAGTGCACAAGGTGTTCCTTTGGTTTCTTGGGAGAATGTGCAGTGAGGCTTGAGATTGTTTGTCTGCATTGCAAACCCTCACAATGAGCTTTTGAAAAATGTTTCATTTTCTGGGTACTTGACCCTCTGTGTGGATAATGTGTCTCCAAAATGAAGGGAGGAAAGGAGGAGGCAAGGGAGAAGAAAGGAACTGTCTTTACTGCTATTATCTTCAAAGACTGTAACATTTCTGCAGGGTTTCTAGATAAATGGTGAAAGAGAGCTCTCCCGTCCTTCCCCTGCTCCGGGAGATGCTGTCCTCCACCCCTTCTGCTGAAGGCTGATTTCACTTTCCAACCATTTGCTGTGGCATGTTTTACCAGGCCTTGGCTGCAAAGAAACCAGATTTCCCAGCTGGGCTGGCCTTGGTGAGAGAATCACCCCTGCCAAAGGCTGAAATCAAGGTTTTCCACGTCATGTTCAAGTACAGAATAGGGCAGAAAGCACTAACAGGGGAGAAGGGTCGCATGGCCAGACATCTAAAAGCTCTGAGCTGTGTGGGATAGATGGAACCTCTTGCTGGGGCAATTTCTCCTCCTTGGGCAGCTTTGGGTGGAAGTGCCCTGTTGCTTCTGCTGTTACCTGGTGCCGGCTGCTGTGGGTTTGTGCTCTGGAAGTCCTGAGGGGATGCAGAGACCACTGGCTGCTCTCAGGCTGCACAGTGGGATCAGAAAGGAGGAAAGCAGTGACAGGAGCGGGAGGCAGCTGCAAGGACGTAATTTGTCCCAAAAGCAGTTTAAAAAGTGTAGAGAGCAGTGTGGGTGTTGATTTGGCAAAGGGTGCCCTGGTCATCGCACCAGGCCTTGCCATCCCCTCCCCTCATCAGTGAGGGCTCAGTCTCTGTAAAACACAGCCTTTTGTTTAATCACTCGGATAAGGGACTTGGGGCAGTTCATGTTTCAGGTAGCTGGATTCAAAGCTCTTGGCCCTGGCCTTGAGGAGGGAAATGAAGCTGGTCCTGAACACGGAGGGTGGCTCTCACGTGGGCTTTTCTGTCGCCACCATGTGAGACTGGCGCGTGCATGCAACAGGCACGGAGCCACCGCCACCAAACACATCCCCACTGCCAGCTGGACTTCAACCAGACATCCAAAGGTGAAATCTTATCTCCATGCCTGAGAGAAAACAGGAGGAGATGCAGATGGTCCCAATAAACCATTGCAGGAAACAAAGTACACTTGATAAGGAGCAAGGGAAAAGGAGGACGAGAATTCCTAATGTCAGTGATTCTGTTAAAGACTTTGACCATGCCTTATGGGAAACTGCAAAGTTAAAATATAAATAAACTGACTTTAAAACCTCAATATTGCAACAGTAGTGGCTGAGTTGAATTTAAATTACCTTCTGTAATTCTTGGAATATCTAATGCTTTAAGAAAGTGTGATGTTTTTCTTACCTCTTACATAACTTTTTTTGGTCAAATTTCTGACACAGTGTATTGATTTTATTTTTTAAGGCAGAAATTATCAAGCCTGTTATCAGTTGCTTACAAATAAGGGCTGGACATGTTAGAGAACTAACAATTCAAAGAGCAGGGGATTCTTCTCAAAATCTTGTACAAGGATCCTAACACTTTCCTCAAAGTCCCTGAGTATCGAAGAAAGATAAGGATAAAAACATCATATTAGTGACTGTCATTTTATTTTATTTATCTGCTGAGTGCAGTGCAGAGAGAGAATCACTTTTCAGCTCTGAAATTACTGTAGGTCTTGTCCACAAATAGAACATAAGTGCTGCAGACTTCACTGTGCTTTTGCTCTTTGCATCCTGAAAGACTCTCTGGCTTGAGGAAAAGGCAGCTCTGTATCTGCTCACAAACAGTGAAAACCAGACAGCTGCACACAGGAGATCAAATTTGAAGGTGTAGTTTTGCCTTCACCCTCGGAACAGGAATGAGTGTTACATCAGCAGGAGCACAGGCTGGCCCCCTCAATGCCCCAGCATTTTGAGGTTAGTCTGTGCAGACCTGCAATATTCTGTCTTATTGATTAAAATTAATTTAATAGTACTATTATGCCTCTACTGAATACAAAATGATTCTATGAGCCCTAGTAGAGGGGTTTTTTTCCCCTTCTAAAATGGTATATGAGACAACTAAATCTACAGGACACTCTTTGACTGTTGATTCATTTCTGATTCATAAAAATAAACAGATAGCAAGACATATGTCTGAGTTGAACAGCATTTACTCTGTGGGAACATGTAAATGTAATAACACTCTTTAACAGGGTTAAACAATATTAGCCCTCTGATTTGTCATTATTAGTGTCACTAATTCTAGTTTCATGAACATCACTGAAAATATATGGCATGCAAAAAACTACTACCATAATGTGAGCACATGCATCTGTCTTTCCAGAAGAAAAACAGGCTTGGCAGGGACTGCAGTTCTGCAAGGATTTGAAACAACAACTTTTTATTCACTAAAATGTGGTTATGGTCTGAAAATGGACTTGAGAGAGAGGAGGAGGGAAAAAATGATCTCTCATTACAGACAGCACTTAGCAGTTCCAGTTTGTCTTCCACTGGCAGTCCGCACTGACAGATACAATGGCTTATTGCTGCCCCGTTTGATGCCAACAGAAAAACTCCCTGTGGAATTCAATGGGAGAAAGACCAGACCCCAAATCTGGACTGCTGTCAACGGTGGGGAGCCAACGTCAGTCTAAACAGAGCAAGTTTGGTTTCTTTTCTGCCCCATGTGTCTTCAACAAATTGCCAGCTCAGTGTTGAATCCAGACTCTTTACAGCTCGTGAGGAGAGCGGCTGGGCAGGCTTTGCCAAGCCTGTGGAGTTTGAGGCTGTGTGAACCTCGTGAAATATTTACCAGCTTTGCAGGACTGGGGATTGACTTCTGCAAGCCAGTTCTCCTCTGACTTCAGGCCAGGGCTCGCCTCCTTACCAGGACGCTGCCGTTGCTCTGGGTGTCCATGCGCACGTGAGGGCAGTCCCCAAAATGTGGCACCTGCACGCGGTCACATCGCCAAAGGCACAGGCTGGACTGAGGCTCCAGGAGGAGGCTGTCAGAGGAACGTGGCCTCTGCCTCAATAACCTGTTCTGAAAGCCCCCAGTGCAGAGGAGACACCAGAACTGCCTTACAGAGCCTGGTCCAGGATTTCCCTGCTCCTGCATGTAGGAAACACATTTTCCTAATGCCTTAACACCAGTCGTCTTTGCTGCAAATAAGGTGATTTCTGAAGGAACAAGAAGAGTGTTGTTCTCTTTGTAACAAACTTCTGCATATTGGAAGACTTTTGTTCTATCTTTCCTCTTATCAAATCTTTCCTTGTTCTTTTCTTCTCTAGACTAAACAAACCCAATTCCTACAACCTTTCCTTACAGGTCACATTTTCCACATCTCTTATCATTCCTTTCTGCTCTTCCCTGGCTTCTTGCCAGTCAAACCAAATGATGGTTCCCAAAGCTGGACATCCTGCCCCTATTTTGTTGCTTTGGATATAGGACAGTGAAGAAAGCAGAATTAGCAAGAGATGAGAGCTGATTTTTAATCCCCTCCATATCCCTGAGCTGGATGGCACTGCTGCAGGGGTTTAGGGGAAAAAAGAGCCAAACTGGGAGCTCGCTGAAGCACTGAACAAATGGCATCAATTCCTAGTTATGACCATCTCTTAAATTACGCCAAGTCCTCATTGACCCTGAGGTTACTACTTTGCTCAGATAAATATTCACCTGCACGTTCACCTCGGATGGGGTTTCGGGGACAGCGTGAGGAGTTTGCCTGGAGTCAGCTCGACTCCTGCCAGCACCACTGTGCTCCCACAGTCCCAGGAAGGAGTGGATCACGACAGAAATTGCTGTGCCGACTGTGGGAGCAGGGGGAGGACACTGTTGTCATGTCCATGTTCTATCTGTCATCTACTGGTAGCTATTTATACTGCGCTTATCGCCGGGGTGGGATGAGCAGGGGGTAACGGTAACGTGTGAGAGCCTCCGAGGCACAGAGCTGAAAAAAGAAAGATCCTGTTGGGTTTTAATGTGCCAGACTGAGCCTGGGAGGGAGTCGCTACCTGTCACAGCACGGGGACTGCTCTGCAGGCTCGGCGTCTCTGCAGACCCACGGCCTTCCCGTGGCACTCAGAATCCCTGAAAAATCACAGCCTGCGCCGGGAAATTGCAAATCCCTCCAGGACTGAGCTCCAGGGCTTTAATAGCAGCATGTTTTATTCAGCCTGTTTCTCCTGTGCTGTATGTTGTCCTTTATACGTTTTCAATATTTAAAGCCTGTTTTTCATGACAATGTTTCTTCTGGCGTTTCCTCACAAGATTTCTCTTTTTCCATGTCTCTTCATTCCAGAAATGATGTGGTTTTGTGCAGTGTTCTCCTACGGCTGTGAAATCTCTGGGTGTCCATTAAAATGAAAAGAGTGACAGAAAATTAAATTAGTTTTATTATCTATGGTAGCAATGCTAGGAAAAAGATTAAAACTGTATCTGTTTGGGCTGTGTACCACAGGTAGAGCCAGAGAGCCAGACTTGGCCTCACCTGGATTATTAATTTTTATTTTTTCTTAATTCTGTCCCCTCAGTCAATTTGTAAGGAACCATCATTGCCTTTTATTGTTATAAACTAAGCAGTGTAGGAGGTTTCAAACAAACCCATTTAATTTTTTAATCCTCCACTTCCTCCATGGCATAACCATTCCCCAAACACTGTGGATTTGGTGCTACTGGGGATGGGAAATCAAGGACCGTTTTTAAACGGAATTTCTCCAGACAGTCCTGCTGTTGACAAATCCAGTTAATACCACTACACAATTTTAGAGAACACAGAGAAATGTTACATCTACTCATTCACCTGCAGAATAACTTAGCACTGCATGTCAGCATTTAAAGGGGATTGTCTGTAATTAGGCTGCTATAAAATATAAGCGTAGTGGTCACAGACAATAAAACCCAAGGAAGTATCTTTGCAGTGTGTCTGAGCACAGGCAGTTCCACATGACCATAATGATCTTTCACAGGAGACGCATATGGAAAAAGAACAATTTATATGTGTTTGTGTAAATGTAGATACACACAACCACCCAGCTGCAGAGAGGGTCTATCAGTTGTATTAGTTATGTATCAGCTCTGGGGAAAATGGAACTTGGTCCAGGCACATTTAAGGGAATTATTTTTAACTGAAGATGATTACATCTGTGTCTGCGATCCCGCAAGACACTGGGGTTTCTTTGTCTTCCTCTTATTTTCCCCGGAGACTGTGTAGGAAAATGAACAAAGCAGAAATGCAGAAATCTGTGGCTACTCTGGAGACAGCAGCAGCCTCGTGTATGGCATGGGAAAGGAGAGCCAACATTCTTCTTTCCATCAGGAGTCCAAAGCTCCTTCATAACGACAGATGAGCTACTGCTGCCAACACAGAGAACATCCTTTGGGGGCTTTGGGGTCACCCTGGATGCTGCAGCTGGCAGGTCACAGCCCCAGAGAGCTGTCGTGCCACAAGAACAGGGGCAGAACATCCCCTCTGCTTATTCCCTCTGAACCAGGATATCGAGGAGTGGGGAGTCCCAAACTGTGGGAGTTCCGGGGCTCTCGGGATCCACGGCCAAGTGCACAGCCCCTGCTGAGTGCCTGGTGCTCTCCTTTGCCGCGCAGGGGTGGTGGCCTGTGTCACGTTGGTGCTGTTGGTGCTCCATGGTCTCACCCGGGGCGGAGAGACCCGGAGTGCTGCTCCTTGCACCAGAGGGGCCTGGCTGCAGCTTCTCGACAGCCCTCACGTCTGTCAGCTCTGGGTTTAATGGCCCTGCTCCCTGGAAAGATGAAATATATGGTTGGGCAATAAAAGAAAAGCTGGAAAGAAAGATTTATAATTTTCCCCTTAAGCCTGTCATTCATGTCATTAATATAGATGTCATTTAGGAGGGCAACAACTTTCTCTTCTTTTTTCTTCTTTCTTTTTTTTTCTTTTTGCTAAAAGCTTTGTGTATGTACCCACAGTCTGACAACCAAATGGGTCTGCCTTTCTTTTTTTTCCCCTCCAATATGTGGATTGCTTCTAATTCTGTCAGTCAAATGGAGCAGCAGTTTCGGGAGGGGAGTGATTAAGGCTCCCTCGGAATAAAGGGCTGCATGCTGTGCCTCTGCTATTCATCAGCGCTGGGGATGGAAGAGCAATTCCAGGCTCCTGAATAACAGGATTTTTTCAAACATACAAAACACACCTTAGAAATACTGTACCAGCAAAGCGCACAGTCTCCAAGTGCCGTGCTTATTTTCTGTTTATTCATGCTTTATTTTCACTTTTCACCATGTTCACCCCACTCAGCCCGAGTGCTCGGTGCTTGATTCCAGACTCCCCCAGCAAAGCACTTGGCAGTACCTTAACAGTTCCTTAATCCTTAACTCACTAAAACCAAAGGATTTAAGCTTGTGCTTAAAGTAAAGCCTTCGTTACATACTTTGTTAAAAGAATCTTCATGATTAGAGCTGAGTCCATGGTGTTGGTCATTTCTGGGGGGCAAAAAATGCAGAGTAGGGAGTCCTGCAGTATTTCCCAAACCAGGGTCAATTTAACAAAATAGTTGTGTAAGGGAAAAAAATATTAAACAGGTGAAATGTTTTTGAAGGTGGTTTTAAGCAAGCTGCCAGTTTGCAGTTTCTCCCAGAATTATTTATAGGTGTTTAAAACCCACTTAAAATATTAAAAAAAAGCTTTTTATTTATAGTCAAACAGTATCTTTTATTTGACCGCAGATATTTTCTGTTTCCTTTCTGACTCCTCAAATATTTTTGACATTAATTTAAAGTTTCTCTGAAATGGAAATGCAGATGGGAAACCAAGCAGCTGGGGCTTACTGAGGAGTCAGGGAGTCTGTTTCAGGTAATGGATTCACAGTCCCCCAGATATCAGTCCAGCACCACTGGCATAATACCCTCTTCTCCATGCAGTTAAGATGAAAAACACAGATGATAAATTGTACTCCTACATACCAAGGGATGTGGGGGTCCTCGGAGACCGAGCGTTTGTTGAAATGCAAGATATTGCTTCTTGATTCCCCACTCTGTTTTATGGTGTGGCAAATTTATTATGGAGATAATATTCAATGCCCACACTTTACTGAATTTAAATCGAGGAGAACTTATCCAGGTCAGGGTTGTTTTGGTTTTTTTTCTCATCACACACTTTTAATGTCTGCAAACATCCTGCCTGCGTGAGTGCCTGTAGCAGCGTGTCCGCTGT
This sequence comes from Rhagologus leucostigma, assembly GCA_013397725.1. NCBI lineage: Eukaryota > Metazoa > Chordata > Aves > Passeriformes > Rhagologus > Rhagologus leucostigma. The sequence continues at coordinate 65,351 of VZTD01002526.1, read as the reverse complement.
GTTTGCCAAGGTACAATGGAGGGAACACTTGGGTGCCACATGGTAAATGTTTCATGAAAAGAGTATCTAAAACCACCCGAGACTGTCTGCTCTGCACTCAAATGCAGGACATTATTTCCTGATTCCCTGTGATCCCTTTGGCATTGTAATTCTAAACTGTGCAAAGAGAAGTGAATGAAGGTGGATTACAAATTCTAGGCCGTATAAAGAACCTGTAATTATTTGTTAAACTGTTGTGTTTAGTCTCCTGTTCTGCTGTCTCCAGGCTGGGCTGTGCAGTGTTTTCCAGTTTAACTCCCTGACTGTTTTACTGGTGTATAAGGACAACATGTGCCTCCTCCTGCTTTCTCACAGGCCTGCAGATAAGATTTCTCCTTCAAATCCCAGGTGATGGCCTGAGAGTGTCTGCAGGCAGAGGATAACTGCCTGTGGGATACAAGCTCCAGTCCCACGCTGGGCTGATGGGACACTTTTTGACCTGCCAGCAGACATTTCTGTATGAGCACGATGTCTCCAGACATCTTCTCATGGGTTTTTTTGTTTTTTTTTTTTCTTTTGTTCTTGTTTCCCCTTAGACACAATTGAATTTGTTTTGCTTCAAGGTAGAATTTCCCCTAAAATGCAAAAAAAAGTATCTGCTTCTCTGTCCACCCTTCCTTTCCCAGACAATGAGTCCCCTGCTTCATCTGGAGATGTGCGTGTATGTATCTATACCTATGTATGGATCTACCTACATGTATATTCTTTCTTACCCTGTTCCACTGTGATTTAAAATAGAAACCCTTTGCCAGTCTCTCCTCTCCCACCAGAGACAGGTAGGGTTATTTTGGAAGGTGCGAGGGTTGTTTGTTTTAATTTTTCTTTAAGTCACCAGAATGGTGTTAAATATAATTTCCATGAAATGCTCCAAACCCACTGCATTTGCCTGGGTGTATTGTTTTTCAGGCTCTCTCCCACCTCTAATCAGCTATGATTCGGCACAGTTGGCAGTCTCTGCTCAGCAAGCAGACTGTCTGAATCACAACTCAGCCCTAGAAAGGATGGTCTTTCTAGGTCAGGGCTAAATATACTGACTATGGGGGTGAGCATGGAAAAGTTCCCATTCCAGCTGCTATCCCGCACTGAGTCTGCAGGGATAAAACTCCCCACCTTGACAGCATATTGTGAGGCTTCATTTTCTGGGATGTGCAAGGGGAAGAGGAAAAGTCCTGTGGAGTCCCTGCCCCACAGCAGCGAGGGCCTTTGGGGCCGTGGCATCCGGGAGCGGCTCAGAGCAGCCTCGCCACAGCTCTGAGCTGGATGGAAAAAGGGCATTGGAGTAGTCCCTGTCACCCTGGCATGAACTGGGCCCACGTCTGCACTTATCCTTGCTCCATCCTAGGACTCACGGCTGGTGGGATCAGAAGGGCCGGGTTCCCCTCCTGTCTGTGCCTGCCAGGCAGGGCGCCCTGGGAATGCGCTGCCTGCAGGATGCTGCTTATTCTCCATCCTCAGGCAGGGAGGGACAGCTACCAGACCTTTCCGTGGTCTGAGGGACACTTCCAGGATGGCTGCCTGGCAAGAGAGCAAGCTCAGGCCACCCTGCTGTGCTGCAAAGGGGGTGCAGTGACATCCTCTGGGTGAGGATGCCCCGGAGCTCGGGGAGCAGCCAGGGCAGCGCAGGGAGAGCCGAGCGCTCTCCTCGGGGCTGACGATTGCACGGAGCCCTCGGAGGCACGGCAGCTGTGGAAAGAGAGCGCTCACCACATCTCCCTCCAGCTGGGCCCAGCTACTCCTCCAGCCCGGGGCTGACACTTGGCAATTCGGCTGGAAAAATTAGAGCACAAATCCATGTGCTGTTTGAAGTCAGTAATGAAACAAACTCCCGTTTCCAGGAGTGGGACTGCATTTCCATTGGCCCCTTCCTATTAGTTCTGTAACACCATCTTTCATTTTTATATAACACAACCAGCCTCCTGCAAGAGTTTTCTTTCCTTTTAGAAGATGAAGCTTCAAGATTGTTACAGTTGCTAGAGGCAACTATTCTGCAAAATCTTTTTATAAAATGTATTTATCTAATTAAAAATCTTTTAACAGCACCATGCCTGTAGGATCAAAAATCTCATTTATACTGTGCAGGACTGGAGCAAGTATTTGCTGCTTCTGTAGAGCCACAGATAAACAGGGACTGGAGGGGCATAAAATGACAGCTCCAACCCAGCTAATCCTAATGCACCTTTTCCAATAAAAAAAGTGGGCTCTGAGACCTCTCTGGTTTATTATTGGAAGAAAAGTAATGGGGAGGGGGGAGGAGTAAGCTTATAATGGAGTCAATTCAATGTAGTTGGCAACAAGAGTAGAACAGCCTTACATCAGTGACATTTTCCAGTGAAACAAACCTGTTGTACAGAGAACAATTTTTAATTAACTCTATATCTCATGTGTCGAGGAACGTGAGCAAACTTCTTTATGACTTTACTTTTGGCTGCAAAGTATATCCCAGTTTTTATTCTCCAAGAATAGATCCATGAGGTGAGTGGCAGGGAAGAGAGGGTTTCTAAATATGCATGTGAGACGGTACAAAGCAACTTTGCAGGCACTTCATTGATTTTATCTGCCTCTTTTTCAAGAGGCAGAGCATTTATTAAACACTAAATGGTACTCAGAGAGTCTTTAAGAAGACAAGGCTTGTTGAAGTTAGTAGGGAGTTTGGAGAAACCAAGTCCTTGTTGCTCAGCCTTGAGGAGAAGGGCCAAGGCTGCCCAAGTTGGTGGCCAGCATGGCCCTGTCATCGTGGCAGTGCCACTGACCTGCCTTGGTGGCTCTTGTGGCTCTGGGAGTGGCCCAGGAGCTGCTGGTGGCCCAGGGTGGACATCCCTGTGCTCTCCTGTGCCCTCTGCAGAGCCCACTCTGGACTCCGACCTAAAGAAGGGAGAAAAAGCTTTTTCTTTGTGGTGGCATTACCATGTCCCGTGTCCTGGCTCTTCTCTGGTGGGGTGAGAATGATCCCTGGTAAAATAGGACAAAGCTCAGGTGGGGGACCAGAGGAGGTGACCGTTTTCAGGTATTGGGTTGGCATGAGTGACTTCTCAGGGAAAATCAGGAAGAAACTGGAAGTGTCTGTGCCATGTCTGTGCCGTGCTGCAGCCACACTGAAGCTCAGTGTAATGTCTGCAGATGCTTCTCCAGAAGCCAAAGCTACCAAATCACAAAATGAAACACTTGCTCTGTGTATTTTATTTAAGCTATCCTATCTCGAAATAACTTCTGTTCTTAATTGACTTAGCCAATCAACACCATCAAGCAGCCCCTGCCAGCTGCTGGCGTGTCTGGTTTGGCTGTGTTTCTCTGTGCTGGTGAAGATGTGCTCAGAGCACGGCAGAGACTTGCATGGCTGCACTCTGAACTGGTGTGAGACAAAAAAACACAGAGAATGAGCGTAAAAAGCACGAGCTCTCTTTGGCCTTGCCCATCTTTTGATTTCAGGAACTTTGTTCAAAATAGATTGCTCTCAGGGCCACCAAAGGAGGTTGATGATTTCCAGTCAAGCTGAAAAAACGAGTATTTCATGGGGAGGTGAAAAGGAATTTAAAAGAACTACCTATAAACCAATTGGTTTCACTTGTGCTCCCGAGGCTCACCAGAGCTCAGGTATTTCTCTCAGGGGGGTCCCTGCCTGGCCTGTACCCCATCACTGCTCCTTCCACTGACGTGCAGAGATCAGACAGAGGAGTGGAGTGTTGAACAGCATAGATCATAGGGGAGCCGAATTCGTATGCTTTAGCACAAATTAGATTGCATTTCTAAAATCCTAATAAGCATGGAGATGGATCCAGAGGGATTGTTACAAACCAAAGCAGAATAATAAGCTCATCCGGAATTTAGCTGATGGACAAAAGGAGAGACAGTTCTCAAGTAATGGGCACATCAAATGAAGCAGAGAGCATCTCTCTAAGAAAAAATACGATCCTGTTCTGGGATGCTGGGGCCTGCAGTGGGACATGGAGGGACTTTGCAAATTGTGGCTATGCTGGGGAGAGGTGCTGATGAGTGGGGAGCAGAGTCTCGCTCTTAAATATGAGAGTCAAGGAAGTACTTTAGGTAGTGATGAAAAATTGCTTTTAGGAGACCAAGTCCTTCACTGAAACGAATGGAGAGTTTGTCATTGACTGCAGTGGGATCAGCACTAGACCTGTAACAAGAAAATAATAATGGTCTTGTCTGAGAAATTAAAAAAAATAAAAAGGCAGTATTCAGAGCAGCCAAGAGCGTTCTGTGTGGCTCTAGGAACACTGTACTTGGTGAATCATTTCTCTGTTAGATAGAGCATTTGTTCGGCTCCTGATTTATCTCCAAGCAAATTTAGACTACTCAAAATCGATTTGCTCGTTATAATTTTTCAATGCCTATGGGCAAACTCTTGGCTTCTGCTGTTCCCTATTGTTGTTCCTGCTGAGCATTGGTTGCCTGGCTCACGTGGGCCTGTGCCCCCTCCCTGCCTGCGTGACGAAATGTTATAAATAGAGGCTGGGGAGAATCGCAGTGCCCCGCGTTTCACAGGGGTGGGATTCATGGCTTAAAAAGGGCTCTGTTGCACTACTCTTACATGGTTAGCCCCAAAATTCTGATTCCGTTTTTCTAGAGTCAGTTCAAAGCACCTGTTCTTTAAAAGCACTGGGTGCACATGTTAACAGGCAATAAAGAAAACCAAAGCACATCAGGCAGCAGCTAAAGAGACCTTAAAAGGCTTCCGTGAGAGCCATTGAGCCAGGAACCTGCAAATATCCATTAATGAAAGTCATTTTGCTGATGCAGGTTTCTCACAATAATGGGATTGGGTTGGATTGCTGTTTGGAAGGAGGGGACCTAGGGAACATCCCTGGACATTATCCTGGGGAGCCTTTTAAGGCAGTACCAGCCCAGTGTCAGCACATTTTATGGACAGTGCTGCAGCTCCTCTGGCTCCTTGCTGGATGGGATTCAAGCAGTAGCCTGGAGAGGATTTTACAGACCTCTGGCCTTTACTGTTGAAGCTGCTGCTTACCCAGGATCCTGTTGAAATTTTGTTTAGATATTCCTATTTGGCCTCCCTGGTTAGAATTTTAACTACATTTGGCTGTTCTGCATCTCGTCAATCCAGTTTCATGCTTCAGTGGGTGCTCCTCAGCACTGAGGATTCATTACCTGTGGGGGCACTGAAGGATCCTTCAGCCTTTGTCACTTGCACTTCCTCTGAAATTCTGGGGTTTGCAGCCCTGCCTGTCCCAGAAGAGCTTTCATGGGGGGTGCCCCATTGCAGGAGCAGATCTGCTGGTTTTAACCTGTGTAAGGAGCTCTGTTCAGCTGCAAGAGCAGCCCAGGCTGAGCTTAGCTCTGTTATCAGGAGATTCTGTGATCCTCTGTACAAGAAAGCTGCTGTTTCTAACTCACACAAGTGACACACAGGTTTGTCTCACGTCAGACTCAGCAGCTCATCCGCTGTTGGGTTTAGCACTGAGCCTTTGTGCCTTCATTGGGATCCTTTGTTCTTGCAGTACCTTACACCAAACACATTTTTTGGAAATGCTAAGAATTTGCATGATATTAAAATGCATGTTCCGCTGGGCTTTCCAGTTANTTTTTTTTTTTTTTTGTCTAACAAATAGGGCTCAGTTTTACCATTGTTCAATTTTTTTTTTCTTTTATTTAAGCAAAATTTCCAGCCATTCAGCGCCTCTGTTGAGATTTTTTTCTTTCATTACTTTATGGCAGATGAAAGTTAAGAGGTCCAATTACTAACATTTTATGATAGCACAGAATATTATTAAAGCACTTAAGAGGTTATTAACACCTTTTATGTACCTCATTATTTAAAAGCCTGCCATATTTAATCATTTTAGCACCATTAAATTGGCATTAACAACAACCCTATGACTTACACTCAGAAATGTCACCATTTGACAACACTAATGCAATAAAATATCTCACAGAAACCTGGAGGCACCAGGTGAACTATAAAAAAAACGCAAAAATTGGGCTTTTTCATGGCTTCCAACCACAGAGAGCTGCAAGGAGAGCCACGGCAGTGCCCACCTCACCCTGCTGGCAGTGCCTGCTCCGGAGAGCCGGGAGGGAGCTGGGGGAATGCGTTTGGCAGGAAAAGCTGGGCTTGGTGTAGGACCCTCTGCAGTGGGTGAGGGACACGAGGGACACTGAGAGCTCCCTGTGCAGAGAAGCAGGAGCTGATCCTAGGCCAGTCCTCTCTGGAGTCCCAGTGCAGCCGAAGGTCACAGGTCTTCCCTGGGCAACGGGAGTCCGGGCAATCCTTTTGTGTCCCCGTGGGTGCTGTGGCACCTTTGCTGTGTCCATGCCACAGCACAGGCTCAGGCTTTAAAGGCCCTTAATTCCATGACTGTCACACTCCTCCCTGTGCCTGGTGATGGATGAGCACCTGTGGCAGGTGAGGGAACAGCAAAGCCCTTCATTCCCTGTCCTGCCAGGGCCCCTTGTTCACAGGAGTTACACATGTGCCATTCCCTCTTGAAGTTGTATAATTATTTCTCCTGTGACTCTCCCCTTGGATCCCTTTCCTTTCTTTGTTCCCCTCGCCCTGTGCTGGGGGGCTGACACAGCCTGGCGGTTGGTGATTGCACACTCAGCATCTGCCTCTACCCTCTGATTATCAAGGACAAAACCCAACAGCAGACTGGAACATCACGTTAATCAAGTCAGAAATATTATTTTTACAGCCTTCTGATTATTTCTAACAACCTGCTAAAAGCCAGTGGGACTGGGTGGGTCGGAAAAGCTCTGGCGACATTGGGAGTGTTCCAGCCCCTGGAGTTTTTCCAGCTCCTGCAGTTTTCAGCTCACCAGCTGAAGGTTCAATTCATGTGGGACTTTTCCACAGCAAAATATGGGATGAATTGTGTTTTCTCTGTACGGTTTACAAATAAATCCCTTTCCCATAATCATTATTTTCATAGACAAGTGTTACTAATATATTTTGGCATTTTAAAGCACATCCTTGAATTTACCCTGGCAACTGCTGTACAGCTGAACACACAATCAGGGAAATCTATTCCATGGCTTTAGTAGTATTTGCATTTTTTGTGATGGTCTGACAGGGAAAAAAATGAAAAAAGTCCCCAAAGCCTCAAATTTAGAGCCCTAAAAGGCCTCCCGAGTTATTTTTCAGATGTTGGCACTCAGACAAGTGACTGTGTCAAAAACCCCAACAGGTCTATGTACAAAACCATCTGCTGGAAGGCTGCCAGCAGCACTATCAGGATATTAGTTCAGCCTTTTGGGGAGGGTAAATGTCAGCGTTTGTAGCTGGGAAGGGTCGGGGCGTTCGCTGTTAACGAGGCTGCCTGCCCACAGCCAAATCCCCCCTGCCTATGTGATCTGTGGGATCTTCCCCGTTTCCATTGCCCTTGAAGGGATGGATTAATATTCCAGCCCAGCCACGCTCGGGTTTGGTTTGCTGTTTGTAATACATCGATGTCTGCAGCAGTTAAATGCTGGTAGGTCTTCAGGTCTGTTAAACAAATTATGGGAGCCTTTAAACATCATTGCACTGGGCTTTATCCCCCACAGCCAGCATGCAGATCGCTCAGGTGTGAGCGGAGAGGAGGGAATAGGGCTTCCTGCCAATCCCCCTCTCCAGCAGAGCCAACTCCCTCGTTATCTGGGAAGGCGGGGGGGTTAATTAGCATGGCTTGGTGTAGGGTTTAACAGCAGTGCCCCGGCCCTGAGGATAGAGCTGTGTCTTGTTTTCTCCCCCAGGTCTGGGTCTATCTCTCCAGGTATCTCTGAAGTTCCCTGGCCCTCCTTCCTCCATCTCCCCCACCCTTTCCAAGGTATTTTTTTTTTGTGTGTTTGTCTGCTGTAGCACCCTTCACTAGAAGCTCTGCCATGGTGATGGAGCCAGGCTGTGTCCTTGGGACCTGGGCCATGGGGTGCACCCCTGCAGGACCCTGGGGAGAAGGGAGGCTGTGGCTGGCTGTGTGTCTGAGGTCTCCCTGCCCCAGCTGCTGCTGCCAGCTGGGGCGTTTGGGACAGGAGTGTCTCTGCAGGGCCAGCAGCAGCTCCCCTTGCCATGGGCAGAGTGGGTCCGATGCTCCTGCAAGGGGCTGTGCCAGCAAAGTGAGTGACCAGCATGGGCCAGGACTGGGCACCAAGGGGAGGAGCTGCTGTACGTTTGTATGTTATGCTATATCATGCAAATCTGAAAATGGCAAAGCCCAGATCCTGCGTATATGAGCAAGTTTTATGTGTTACATCAATGCAGTTGCAGCAACAGGTAACTACTGCATTCAGTGCTGTAGAATAGCTCCCATGGGGCTTTTCCTACCAAGTCTTCACTACCAAAAGAGGTGTGACTTTTATTTTTTTTCTTTATGGGCAGATAGCTAATAAATGGTAACTATTTTCCTTTCAAATCCAGGGGTGATGAGACTCCAGACCCAAAGGCAGCGTTGCTGGGTGAGAGTAGCCACAGGTCACTTGGCATTGGCCAAGGGAAATGGTTCAGTCCCTGTGGTTGTTTCAGAGTCACTATTGCTCTTTACCTGCTGAGTTAACTTAAAAACCTGTCTCAGCACTTGTTCTGCTCGTGCCTAGGAACTGCCCTGGAACATCCACACCAGCCTGTGTAGCCAGGCCAGCAGAAGTTTCTAGTGTAGCCTGCCCTTCCTTGGTTGAGGGGACCATCTCCTCAGCAAGCAGAGCTGGGCAATCTGGCTGTGCTTTGCAGAGCATCACCGGCCCGGGCTGGTACAAACCCAGGATCATTTATCATCTGAGGCTATGATGGATGAGGTGATGAGAATTGGTGGCTTTGGTCCATTAGTGTTGGAACCAACTGATCTCCTTACTGGCAGCCTCAGCTGGAAAGACTTGTAGTGCCCTGTGGCACCTTTCCCTCTTTGGAGAAGGCCTCTGTCCTTCAGGGGGGACTGTGAGCGATCAGCACAGTGACCCCTGAGATCTTGCTGCCTCTGCTTTCTGGAGCTCTCTCCTACTCCGCCAGGGCTCGGTGGATACTCCAATTCCTGCTGCGAGGCCGACTCAGCTCCCCGGGGACCCAGGACCCCCAGGCAGGTGAGGCAGATCCCACAGCTACTTTGCAGCCTGGGATTTGCGTGTCTGCATAGCGGCTGCTTTGCAGCACCGAGTTATTTGCATTTGTGTGGTTTTTTTCTGCCCCAGTTTCCACAGCAAGCTCTGCTCAGAGCTGCTGCCTCTCGCACGCAGCACAGCCCGGGCTGGCTCTCTCCTGCAGCTCACCTGGTGCTTGCCACAGATTCAGCAGTTCAGGTTAAAGTTAGCCCTGGCTTTTAAGGTCTATTCCAACCCATTTAACTCCTCGGCTTTGTGTGAAAAACAAATGGGAAATATAAAAGCTTACATCAGCTCCTGCCACTCGCAACGTGAATGGGAAAGCTGCAATAAATTTACAGTCAGAAAAAGAACTGTGTGTAAACTCTCACGTTGTTCAAAGACAGTTTATTATCAAAGGATAATTTTAGGTGACAGTTGTTGCTGGGGTATTTTGTGCTTTTTTAAAAAAAATTATTACTACATTTTAGTTATACAGCGTAATTCTTGAGCAGATACTCAAACAAGCGAGATTGGCTCATCATTCCTCTTTAATTCCACATCATGTCACTTTGGAAGGGAAATGGCTTGGTAAAAGCCAGAGAGTTCAGATACGATGCTGGCAGATCGTTATGAAATATTCACAAGACATTTAGTTTAACTTGGTGCTAATTGAACACTGACAGCACAAGTTACTCCTGCCTGCAGCAATAGTCTATCACGTTTAGGCAAGTGGCATTCCTTCCCCTTTGATGCTCTCCGAGACTGGAGGCTGTGAGGGAGCACGGTTAACAACCAGTAAACACTCGGGGAGCAGCACTGGAGACGGATCCTGCACGGAGAATCCTCCAAAAAGTGGAGAGAGTTTATTTGCACAGGGGCTGTGATAAGGCTTCAACTCTGTCTATGAAAATACTCAGTATTAGGTGAGGGGTGACTCTAAATTGATATGATTTTTTTTTTTAAATATCTTCCTGAGTGAAGACACTTAAAAGCAAGACTATTTGCAGATTACCTAATGTCACTTTTCTGAAGCCATTGCCCGAAAGGCCTCCTTGCCTTTTGGGTTTCTCATCTTGAGATGAGAGGTTTCCAGGGCAGTTATAGCTATGCTGGTGTAACTCTGTATTTTTCTATGGAGACATGGCCTTGTTTATTTCTTTCCTCTTTATTTCTATAGCTCAACATGCTGTTTACTGATATTTGTGAATTTGCTTCTTATTTGTCAGTTCAGCTTCCCTGTGGACATTTACTAACAGGAATTTTCCTACCATTTTAATTGTCTCTTATTCCAGAGCCAAGCAGAGTTTGAAGCAGAGTATTAATGCCATCATTTTAGTCATCAGACATGATGTGTGGTCTAAATAGCTTGGATCAAAACTCGGTGCCCAGCTTTGCCTGAAACCCTCTGGCCATCTGTGGCTTAGATGCAGTCATCTGTCTTGGGTGCCTCAGTTTCCCCGCTATGGAGAAAGGCCAAGTTGTTACTCAAGGACTTTTCTCATCCTCCCATTTGGAGGAGTTTGCTGCAGACTCCTCCTGTGTGGCCAGCACAGGGGGTGCCCAGCAGGAATGTGCAGGAACAGCTGCCTCAGTAGGGACCCTGCTCCCCCTGCACTGCAGCCCCTGCCAAGCACATTTTGTTCCTCTCGGTGTAGCTGAAGGACTGAGTGACTTCCATGTGCAGCAATATATTAAAAAAGTGACCCAGAACATTTTTAATCTACCAGGGCAAATGTCCCCATCTGCCTAATTCACCTGTCCCGGGGAGTTAAACTGGAGACGGAGTCACAGATGGGAAGGTGTTAATGAAACTGTCACTGAGCGCTGAGGTGACACTGGCTTCGATTTCAGGAATTCCTCCAGCAAATGGGGTGGTGATTGAGCACTCGCTGGCTGTAGAAAGGCAGGCGGTAGTGCAGCCACCATGACTGACCAAAGTAGCAGTAGTACAACTGGTAGTAACCATCTAAGAGCTCCAGCAGCTTGGAGTAAAGTCCTGCTGTTCAGTGCTTGTACAAATGCAGGGAAAAATCAGCATCCCCTTCCCCACAGCCCTGATGGGAAGCTACAAGTAGTGTAAACAGCCAAGGAATATGAGTTAAAACATGAGCAATATTGCACAGGCAGCAGTCACAGCACGCACTGGTGTGGAGGCTGTGTTTTTCCCTTTTAAACACAAATTATTGGAAATGGGGAGTGCTAAGAAAGGATTTAAAGGCGGTATATGTGACTTCTTTGAAGCTTGGGGAAGGGTGGAGGGTGAAGGATGGTTTCTGAGCTGGTCAGACTGGAAGCAGCAGCTGAGGACACTGTTGGGGTGATCCCCACTCCACTTGCCTCCAGTGCCAGTCATGGTGAAAGAGTGATCACCCCAAAAGAGCTTCTGTCTGAGGTGGAGGACACCCAGCTGGGATTGCAGAGAGGAGGGACCAGGTGAATTTAAGCAACTAAGAAAAACATAATTTCATCAGCAGAAGGTTTTTTTCAGCCCAAGCAGATTCTGGATAAAAGGTCATGGCTGAGCTGAAAGCCAGAGAAAGGGAGCTTTCCTGCCCTGGAGTTTTACACAAGTTGGTTGATGGCTGTAGATAATGATCTGCTGGGAAAACACACCTTGCTTTCAACAAAAACATATTTTCAAAAGCCAAGGATGCAACACTGGACTAAAAGAGCTTCTTCCAGACTTCCTTTCCATAGACCCCCCACCCTCGGACTGTTGAGTATCACTCTACCAGTGATACTGTCCTTGGGAGGGTTGAATAAACTTACAGTGCCCCTCTGCAGAGAAGCAGCAGCAGAGGGAGGGACAAGAAATGTCCTGTCCTCCCCAGGGTCCTGCTCCAACTGGCTTCCATAAGCATTGCTCCTCAGGAGGGAAAACAAATGAGGCTTTCAAAACTGTTTCACTTTATTCATTTCATTCTGGGCTGGAGCAAGGCAAATAGACAGTGGGAGGACTTCACTGATAAAGTTTTTTGGTTTTTTTTCAAAAGCTGGGAATACCAGAAGATAACACAACAGCAAATTAATGCATATTTTAAACCCTTGTAGCTAAACATTCCCTTTTGGGGCTGCGCCAGGTATCTCGTGGTGCCAGTGAAAATGGGATACAGATGTTCACTTGTTTGGATGGAGACACTGCAATAATTCATGCCTGCTACAAATGATCAGCTGCCTCGTGCTCACAAAGGAATACTCGGATCTTTTTTGTCAGGAATAAGAAAACATATCCCCTGTACCTGTATTAAGGAAAATAAGGCCTGTAAGAACTGTGAAATGTGTTTTTCAGTTTTCAAAATGTAATGTCTTGGTAAAAGAGCAACCAGCACGATTCCAGTCCAAGGTGTCCTCAATCCAAGGGGAATGAGTTGGTGCCTGGGACAGGTATATGGAGCATTAAAATACCTGCTGTGAAATGTTTATTCATAGAGGAGCTTTGGGATGTTGTCCCTGAGACTTTTTTCTTTGTTTCCTTTTTTATAACTTTAGCTTTAAGTATTTGCATCTTTTGGTAAGATGAATTTAGGTGGTTTTAACATGTTTTACCTCTGACTTTGAACTCGCTTGTGGTGAAAATATCTCACTGAAGTCCACGGTAACAGTGCTCAGGAATGTGCTGTGTCTGTTTGAATGGACATTATGGAAAAGGGAGCTGCATACCCCAAAAATACTCAGGGACATGAGGAGAAAGAGCTGAGCCCGTCAGGCTGCAACACAACAGCAGGGCTGACACTCACCTTCTGCTTTTCCATGTACAGCAGAGAACTGCAAAACTGGCATCTGCCAGAAGGATTTGTTCCATCCCTGAATACCTGCACCGCTGGTTCCCCCCCTGTGCTGCTGTCAGGAGAGGTACAAACAGGTTCACACCTGCTGCACAGCTCGGGGTTGAAGGAATGCATGTGCAAATTTGGCAGGTAGGAATTGCTCTCTTCAAATCAGACTCCACTTCTTGAAATAGGAGCTCTCTGCTTTCCCTGCCTGCTGCTCTATTTTTCACTTTCTTCTTGCGATGCCCATATTAAAATGAAGATTTTTATAACTTTTTTTTTTTTTATCTTCTTAATTCATTTTCATGGTGGGGCTGTAACCAAATCCAAACTGGCACTTCTGGGAATCCAGCCCCAATGTTGTATGAGGGTTTTAAAGGTGTGCACAGTTTTTTCTCTCACTCCCCCAATTTTTTTTTCTCGGTAATTTTTGTGATGTGGATTTGGACCCGACACAACTGGCATCATTTGGGATGTAATGATTTTTTCTCCTGGTTTATTTGGGAGGGGTTTAACCTTTTGCTCACCTTTTTCAAGTTGTAGGTTGGCTTCTAATTGAAAAATCCCATTTAGAATCAAAACCCACTGAGAAGCTTTGGATTCAGTGCACTTCAATGCAGTGCTTTATTTCCCTATTTTTTCAACTGTTTTTCTTGGCTTAAATGACTCACCAGATTTTTTTCCAATTTAATGAAAAGTTTTGGCATTCTGAAAGGGCATTTTTTGCAGGACTAACTGTTAACTGATTGTTTTTTCCTGTTACTGTTTACTACATTGTAATTGTAATTTTTCACATCAGTGCAGACCATGGACAACCCCAGCTGGGCGTATATATATATATATATCTATACATACATATATATATATGCAGACTATTCAAGACTTTCCAAGGGAATTGTGGATCCCTGGACAGCAAATTTCTCTCTCTAACAGCTGAATACCTTTTCTCATTTCTCTGTGGACTCCTCAAAGTCCCCAGCCCCCAGAAGTTCACAGAGCATAGCTAAAAACTGTTTCAGGTTCATTCCCACTTGCTCACAGAATGCAGTAGTTCAGCCAAGACGTGCTGCCCCACTGGTGTTGCTTCACTGGAGCAAGTCACAGCCAGAAATAAAGGCAGGGTCTATTTTTTTCTTCTCTAAGTATGTTCAAAACATGAATTTCCATGAGTTTCCAACATAAGACCTATATCTGCATGGTAAGTAGAGTCACTTTCACTTGCAAATGAGGTTGGATCTGCTAAAAAATCTGCTAATTTGCAATAAAAATAGCATCCATCTTTGCTCTGCAAATATAGCCTCTTTGAAAACTGTCCCATTTTCAGAACTGCAGCAGCTTGTAGGATGGGAGAAAGGGGAAGGAGGAAATACCTTGCATTTGAAGTCACTTCGTATTTCTCCAGGACTATTTCACACACCTTTAGTCATTATGTTGCATTTTGTGTTGTCACATTAATTTTCACAGTAACAGACTGATATAAACAGTGTGACTGCACTGCAGAAGCAAGGGAAGCTGGATTGATTGGGAAGGGAGAAGGATTTGTTCAGACATAAATATCTCCTGCCATATTGAGGGGAGTTAAAAAAAAATGGCCAGCCAAGAAATTGCTTTTTTGTAGGAACGTTCTGTTTCTCTCTTTTTCCTATTTTTTCTTTCCTTTTAATACATGATTTAATGTGAGAGACCAGGAACAAGGGGAAAGCAAGTGGCCATTTAATGAGTCTGGGGTGCTGAATCCAGCTGCTCTTTCAGAGGGTGAAACTGCAAGGGATGGGAGACAAGGAAGGTGAAGGGGTGTGTGGAAGATGGTATGAAATAAGGAGGCCTGGTCTTGGAAGGTCTTGTTGGGGAAACCGCTGACTTTCTTGCAGGTTAAATGCTTGAAGGAACTGCAGAGTCAGGCTCCTAGAAAATGAGGGCACACACCAAAAAATCAGCACCTCAGCACACAACCGGGTGAGAACATCAGGTGCAGAGAGCAAAGCCAGTGCAATGCCTTCTATCCCGATCTCCCTGCACGCCAGGAAGGAAGCGGAGATCGCAGAGAAGAGCAGGTATTGCTGTCCCTGCACAGCAGCACCTACCTGGCCATCCCCTTTATCCCCTAGGATGGGGTTGCTCTGTGCAGCTCTGTGCAGACTTTGAGGAAGCTGTTCTAGCACTCACATCTGCTGGCTTGGCAGTGCTGCTTTTGCCCTGCCACGGCCAGTGGGATGACCTTCAGTGCAGGCTGGAAACATTCCCTGGGCTCCCATGGCTCTTCCTTTAAGGGAGGAGCTGAGAGATGCCTCAGCTTTGGAGCTGATGGAGTTCTCTGCTGGCACTTGTCACTCCTTGAGTATTCTGGGCTAGAGCTTGTGGTCTGGTGTAAGAAAATAAATCCTCCTCTGAGGAGGCTTGAAGAAAAGTCCCAGTATCTGATCAGAGGTTTTGCTGTTAAGGATGGGAGCAGTTGCAGCTCTAGGAATGCCTTATTCTTCACACTCCTCCTGTGCTAAGGACAGCTGGGATGGGTCACACTGTCCCTTGTGCAGCATCTGAGCCTTGAACTGAGGTTTCCTCTTGATATGTCCAAGTTTCTGACACCAAAAGCCTCGGGTGGAAACTTACTTATGTCTGGCTGGTTGGCAGCAGGCAAAACTCTTAAAGGAAGAACAGCTAATTGCATATTCATAATGGCACATACTTGAGAAATGCCCTTAATTTCTGCTGTTGTGGATCTGGAAATTGACCCCTGTCCATGCTCAGCAACATCCACCTGCAGTCTCTGAAGAACGTGGATCAAGCAGAGCTTTTTGGCCCTCTTCCTCTGAGAAAGAACCACTAATTTCTTCAGTTGGAGCACGTTATTTTTTTAACAAAAGAGCATGATACAGCTCTATACACCAGTTGGAAGCAATGTGATTTGTGTCATGAATACTAATACGTGTTTGACGGTATCCTATAAATTCAACACGTTCTGAAGAGCGTTAACAAGAGTTGTAGGAACCATACTTAAATTCTTCCCCTACTTTTTTGTCAATTAAAGGAAAAGGAAGCTAGTGAGAGTCTGTATTTGTATCCAAAACAAATATGGCTTGGGTCACGGCAAGACTTCTGCACGCCGTGCTAGACCTGGGTCTACAGCACATTCATTGATTTTTGTCTCCATGAATCACCCTAAAGCTATAGGCAACAAAAGCTGAAGCTATGTAGATGTGATTTCTAGTTCATTTGTTGTTCATTAGAAAGATTTTGTCTCTCTCATTTGCAGCACCCCTGCTGCTGCGTGTTCATTAGGAGAATGGAATGTATTCCAAATATTTCCTAGCTCTGGCAGGGCAGATGGTGGAAAGTAATTTTCCAAACTCTTCTGGAAAAGGGGTGGGGGGTGGAAACACACCCAAATAACCCCAAGTCACCCCCTGCACACCAGAAGAATTTGGTATTTCTGAGTGCAGACGTGCCGTACACTTTCTGTCTCTCTGGTTGTACAGTGCAGCGTGTCGGAGTGGTGGGAAGTGTGTATGAATGGGAATGTATCACATTACATGTGGGATGTTAGCAAGGCTGGGATTTTTTTTCACAGGAAACTGCATTTGCAAAGAGCACACAGCAACACGCAGTACCCTAAAAGATGTGTGTGAAGGAGCTAGCAAGATTCATTTCCCTAAATCTTCTGGGCAACCCAATGCCTGAGGGAATCCCAGGGAGGGAGGACAGAGCCTGGGCCCCACTCCAGTTTCCCCGTCCAGCCCTGTGCAGAGGCGTGAGGCAAACTGGAAGCTTCTCAGACACCCCATCCCCGTTCCCTGCCCTTGGCCGGCGCGGGCAGGAGGATGTCCCAGTGCTCAGACAATGGTGGAGGAAGCATCTCTGGCTGCAGTTCCCTTCTGCTCCCTGGGGAGCCGGGGGAGCACACAAGCCAGGGCCAGATTTAGCTCTTGGATCCACATGAAACATCCCTGTGCCGGCTGCTCCCTTCCTCCGTGCTCGGGCTCTTGTCACGGGAGTGGAAGTGGCGCACACAAGGGGAACAGAGGGTCCGAGCCCACGTGCAGCAGCAGGGCCGGGAACACAATGCGGGGGAAACAAAGAGCGGGGCTGCGTTTGCTGCCTTCCCGGGGCCATTCACTTCTCCTGCTTGGAGCCCATTTCCTCTTTTCAGGAGCCTCTTGACCTGCGGCTCCCTCTCCTCGGCAGACAGACCCCAAAGCCCCGTGGCTGGATCCTAATGCCTCTTCAGATCAAACCAGCAAAACACTCGGAACACAGAGCCCGAGCTGTGTGTTTGCAGCCAGGCTTTAATCTCCTTGGCGCTGGCACCAGGGGTTCCTGTTTGTTTTCCAACTCCCGGGGACAGCAATGGTGCTCTCGAAGTCAATACAAACAAACCAAGAGAGGCTCCAGCCAGTGCAGCAGAGCTTATCCAAGTGCCTCCATCCCTGGGACTGGGCTGTGCTCTTGCTGATGGAAGGTGTCTCTGGCACTGATCTGGGCTGTCAGCTCAGGCCTGCACGCTCCAAATCTCACACAAAAAACCTGGCAGAACGCAGAACTTCCTCAAAAGAAGGGCACCAATTGACCCGTCCGTGCCAAGACACCCGACTTGGGAGGAAGGTGCTTTGACAGCTGCTCTAAAACTCCATCAGATTTTCAAAGCTTGTTATCAGTGATGGATTTTCAAGGCCCCTCTTTCTCCAGGCACTCTTGCATTGCAGTGAGTGGGTGCAGGTGGAGGTGTTGGGGGGCTGTCACTTGATTCATTTCATAGAATCACAGACTGGTTTATGTTGGAAAAGCCCTCTAAGGTCATCGAGTCCAGCCATTCCCCCAGCACTGCCAAGGCCACCACTAAACCCTGTCCCTAAGTGCCACATCTACACGTCTTTTACACCGAGCACGAGGCAGGAGACCCCTCTGAGCCCGTGTTCAGCTTTCAGGCAGCTCCATCCCACGGCATCCGCCCTCTCTGTAGTTACACGTTAGTGCCTGCACGCGGTGCGGGCCCTGCAGAAGCGGGATGGGAAACGGATGCATCCCGGAGCCGCCGTGACCTTCAACCCCACTGCTCGGTCACCCAGCAGAGAAAATCGGGAGCATTCCTTCCCAACAGCCGAGTGTGCTGCCCTGTGGGAGCTGCTTTTCCTCTCTGGCCGGCCGGAGCTTCCTCCAGCCGGGACTGTCCCACCAGCTGAGATTCAGGGGTCTGCGTGTCCCACATCCAACGCCTGAACTCGTGTCTCCCACAGCCAGGCTGAGTTTTAAACTCCTCTCCATCAGCTACGGCCAGTGGCCTTCAGAGATGAGCAGGGGCTGTAATTGATTCATCAGGGCTCCTGTTAATTGGGCTTTGCTCAACTGTTGCAATGTATTTCGTTCCCGATTATTATGCTCTGGAGCCACGGTTCCTTTAGGTAATTTACGCTGTAGCCTACGTATGTGTAAAAAATTTATTGCAATCGTGTTTTTAATTAAAATGCATGCGATAATGCTAAAAGCAGAGAGGGGGAGGGAGGGAGGAGAACGCAGATTAAGTTTTTAATTGTTTTAATAGTGAGATTTGTTTCAGAGAGAACAGGGCATATTGGTTTCCTTGGAAACATTGGCGATGTATTAGCTGTATAAAATCTAGCATAAAAGATTTGAGAAAGTGAAGCCTTTAGGTTTTAACTGATGTTATAACTCTTTTCATTCGGAAAATCAGATTCACACATGCTCCCTGGAGTCCCAAAAAGGTGTCTTTTTTGTGTTTTCTCTTAAGCCTTAGAATTTCTAATTTCATAGATTATCGGAATCATTAGGAAATCCAAAACTGCCATAACAACAAGAAAAGAAACCCCTTCAACAATTCAATATCCCTGATTCATACGATTTAATTAGATGTGCCTGTAAGTTCTCCTTGTGCCAAACAGTACCAGGCTCAAGCAAGACTCCACGTGATTTAAGAAAGAAGGGCAAAAAATTTGGCTTTTTTAAATGTTCCAGCAAAACTAGAGATTTTTGGTAGTGGACAGGGGGTGATGTTTCATGTACATGCTGTGTTCAGTTATTTTATTGTACGTCACCTGGAGGTACAATATACAATGCACAGACGGTTTCAAGCTCAGAGAATCACTGAGGCTGCTGATGATGATCCGGCCTCACACAAAGTCTTCAAGGCGTCTATTTTTCCTGGCTTACGTTTTAGGAACCAGAGAACCCTGGAGAGCCTCGTCCCCAGAGACAGCACATCAGGTTTGGGGCTACAACACTCCAAAGCAGTACGGGAGGTCAAATGTACATTTTAAGGATGTTCTCATCTGAAGTTAAAACACTTTCTTTTCATTCTCTTTGAAAAGCAGGCTCTCAAATTATCAATTTTGTCTCTTTGTGAGGGAGGATTCACCTCTCTGCAGCAGAGTGGGACTGAAACAACCAATTTTAATATCTGTGATTCACCTCTGAGCCCAAACTGTGATGATACAGTGCATCTGGGGATCAAATACTGCAGAAACGCTCTCTTTGAAACAAAAGGGGAGGGAAATAGACTGCAGATAAAGTACCAGATGTAGGATTTTGGACCATCAGAGAAGAGAATGGATGGCTTGGTTTTAGCATGTAAGACTAATCACTCAGTCGAAATCATTTCAGCAGCTGAGTAAATAGACTTGTGGAAAAGACATTTATGGGAGCATTTGTGTTCCAGGATCCTCCCTCTTTCCTAGCCCTCCCGTTTGTTTGCTTTTCTGTCTCTTTGGTGTCGAAGCCTCCCCGCTCGCAGGTTTCTGAGGCAGCGGCGGCGGTGTCAGCCGTGCCCTGTGCGAGCAGAGGGGTGCGAGCTCCCCATCCTGCCCGGGGACAGGGGCCCCTGCGGGGCGCGGGGCTGCGCCCGGCTCCGGCCACCCGCACGGGCAGCGGGAGCAGCGGCCCGGCCTCCCCGTGGCACACGGCCCTCCGTGTCCCGCTGCCTCCTCCGCTCCGTGTCGTTCATTCCCAGCAGCGGCTCCCGGCTCGGGCAGCCCAGGTGATGTCCTGGGCGGTGTCACGGAGAGCCACACGGAGGGTGTGAAATGAGTAAAGCCTGAAGGAAAGCGGAGTTTAAGAGGGCACGGTCCAGGCAGGTTCGGCCTGCACAGGGAATGGGGGGCTTCATGGCCCAGCCCTGCCCGCCTGGCTGGCTGTCCTGCCTGGCCTGAGCCCTGGCTGTCCGTCCATCCTGCCCAGCGGAT
>VZTD01002526.1:0-38907 GCA_013397725.1 Rhagologus leucostigma | reverse complement strand
AGCCGCTGCCGGGGGCGCTGCGCCGCGCCGGGTTTTTTATTTCCAATTTCTGATCGCAGCTGCATTTCCCTCCCTCCGCCCCCCCGCGCCGAGGAGGAGCCCCGGCTTTATGTGGTGCTGCCCGGGGAGCGCTCGGCGGCCGGGAAGTTCTTTGTGTCGCCGTCNGCCGTAGCTATTCAGCCCAATGTGTCCTGCACATGCAACTGCAAAAGGTCTTTGTTCCAGAGCATGGAGATCAGTAAGTACTCGTCCTGCTGCTCCCGGGGAGGGTGCGGGAGGTGCCCGGGGTGCGGGAGTGCCCGGCGGCCCCGCCGCGGGCGGGGAAGTTCCCGCGGGGGCTCCCGGCGGCGCCCGGGACCCTTGGCTGCGATGCGCTTTCCCGGAGTGGTTTTCCTGCCCCCTCCGAGCGAGCCCCGGTCTCTCATCTGTTGCAGCTGGGATGTCGCTGCGGGTGTGACACGGCGCGGGCCGGGCTGGCGGAGCTGCCCGGGATCAGCCTCCCCCGGCCGCTCCCCGCCGGCGCCGGGGCTGAGATCCCCGCTCTTCCCCATCGCGGCTCCATCACCACGCGCGTCTCGCCCCTTCCCCGCCGTGCCCTGGAGCCTCTGCCCCGCGCCTTCCCCTCCTGCGGGGGTGATGCTGGGGGGCCCCCGAGCCTCCTCCGGTGGTCTGCACTACCGCCGTGTAAATCACCCTCGCCTCGGTGCCGGGGGGCACCGCGGTCCGGACACCCGCGTAGGGTTTGTATTCGGGAACCTGTTCCCCCCGTCTCCAGCTCCCCGGGGCTTTTTGTTCCGAAGGGCGATTTGGGTTTTTTCATTAATATTTTTCAACCCTCGCAGAGTAGCAGTGAGGGCAGTGCCTGACCTAAATATCCACCACTTCTCTATGTGCTCTTTCCCTCTTGGAAATGAAGTGCACGGAGGTGAGAGAGAAGGAATATTACTGCTGAGGGGAGAGGAGAATGAGTTGGGCTCTTTGGCAGTTTTGAGCAAATGGTATTTTCTGTAAAGGGAACGTTTTCAAGGCGTCCCAGACCGGGGCGGGTTGTCAGGATTGTACCCTGCTTAGCACCTTGTGCAGTGCCGTGAAATCCAAACCCTGCGCAGACTAATGCAAAATGGCCCAAAAGGAAAACTTGGGAAAGAGTCTGGATTTTGCATATATTCCTGGCACTGCGACGGGGCAGGCTGGCGCTCGGTGCGTGCAGGGAGAGCCAGCTGAGCTGTGCCTGTTTCTGCTAGCACAGGATCTGCCCCGTTACCTCCAGCGGGGCTGCAGAGCATCTGTCCCTTGGTATTTTGGATGGCTTTTGTCCAGTGTCATCTGCCTTCTCCTTCTCCAGTTTCATCGTTGTTTAATTCAGGTGTCTGAGTCCCGGGAAAGGTCTGCGGGCATTTGTATACTGGGTACTAAAATGTGTTCATTCTGAATTTTAGCATAAACCATACCCTTTGTACTGTATGCACTTTTAATCTTGATTTAATCTCATTCGTGTTCAGACAAAACTAAGCTGGATTTGCCTGATTTTATTAACACTACCGGTACTGAATAGACCATTATTCTTCCCTGACTTTAACAGGCCGGGCTAGATGTGCATACCAATAGCAGTGTATAAATAATGAAGATACAGTTCTTTTTTGTGTCAGCCAGTTGCTGAACATAAACTGTGTCCCACAGAATCCCAAGGATGAGAGACTTTACTTTGTGTCTGATCAAGGCTCATGGTTATGATAAAAGTTGTGAATTAAAATGTGTAATGTCTTTTGAAGAAAAAGCTTCTATTCCAGTCTAACTCTTGGCATGAGGTTTTGTTGGAACAACTCAGGCTTTTAATTTCACTCCTTGACTTTTTAAAAATAGCATAGTTTATAATTTTTCCCTCATTTTTTTCAGCATATGAAAGGCTTGGTAGGAGGCAGGTGCTGCTTATGGATGGGGGGTGTGAGAGGCTGGGGACAGTGAATTACACCGGAGGAGACCTTGCCTGAATTCGGATGGGTGTTGCGGGAGCCTCGTGCCTGATGCTCCCGAGGTCCTTCCCTGACTTGTCCCCTGCCCTCTGTCAGCTCTGGGGTCCTGACACTCAGGTGCTGAGTTCCCATTAGGTCCTGGGAGCCTTGGACTGAGCTCCCTTACTGCTGACCTTCCTTATTTCATGTTGCTCTAGGTTTCTTATCACCAGTGTTATTATTTATTTCCTGCTGATGGCGGGCAGCCTTCGCTCACCTCTGTGCTACAGGAGAGCTTTGGTGGCACTGCAGGGTTGTTACCTGATCGCTTCCTCCACCTGGCTCCAGTGGAAAGGACAGAGCTGAGCCTCCCTGAGATAAATTCATTCTACAGCATTTTTCTTCCTCCGGTCGCTCGATTTTGTGTGTCTTTCTGATACGACTTTGAGGGAACCTCAGAGCAGCTACCACCAGATGCTCCTTAATTTTTCAGCCAAAATTTTCAGTTACCAGGCGGGAACGCTTCAGGAAAGCGGCACAGGGAGGAACATGCAAACGCATCTGATTTATAACCATCTAAATAGGTTAACTGTCCAACCGATGCCCAGAACCCTTTTCCTCGCAGGCTTTATTCCGTATGGCGGCTGCGGCGCTGCGGTGGAGGAAGCAGCTGGTTTCTGTGTGTGGCGCTCCCAGATTAGGATTATAAAAGGGTTTTTTGGGGGCGGGGGCGCGAGTCTCGCCCGCCGCCGGGCTGGAGTGCCAATATGCCGGGCGGTGCTAAGCAGCCAGACGTCTGCAGCAGTGGGCTCTAATCGCCTCGGCTGGGTGAAGGAGGTCAGGGGTGACCGGCGTGGCGGACGAGGCTGTAAATAACTAATTATTTGGTGCGGGGAGCGCAGCGAGGTGCCGTGCCTGCCTCCCCACCGGGCACCGGCACCTGCCCGCTCCGGCCATCCCGCGGGCACGGCTCCCGGAGAGTGCGGGTGCCAAGGCGGGGATCCTGCGGGCACCTGGGCATCCCTGCGGGAGGTGTGAGGGCAGCTCTTTCGGGGCTGGGTGGCTCTCGGCAGAGGCTTTGCTCATGCAGACACTTCAGTCGTGCAGGAACGTTATTTGAGGCGTTTGGGATTTTTGGGAGGCGTCGTTGCATCTCCCGGGAGTCGAGGCCAATCCCCCCGACTGCAGCGCCGTGTCCGGCTGGGCTGAGCGAACCGTGGGAGTGGGTTCCTGTCCAAGCCAAGACTTCTAGGTTTTCACGTTCTTTAATAACAAACCAAATGCATATGGCTCAACCAGGGATCACGTCTCCTTTCCACTTTCACACTGCTTTTCTGACAAATGCATTTCTTTACTGGCACTCTGTGATCGGCAGTTGTGGCTTATTCCAGGGCAGAGTGGATAAGAACCACGTGCTTCTTTATTCCTCCCCAAAGTTTTCCACATGGAGGAAAGCCAGAGCTGCTCCCAGTGTTTCAGCAAGCCCGAAAGTGCTTGCACAGAGGATGTTCAGTTTGTGGCATCTCAGTTTGACCTCAGCCAAACCGGGGAGTTCTCTGTGTCTGCCTCTGGCCGTGTGTCCATGACAAGCTCTGGTTTTTGCTGAGATCAGCGTCCCAAAGTGTGATCCTGGAGGAACAGAGCACGGGTGGCTTTTGCTTATGGTGGCCCAAGAGCTGTCTGTGTGTGCCCTTGGCCATCCCAGGGGACCTGGACACTCTGCAGTCCCAGCCCCGTGGGTTCCGTGTCTCATACCCAAGGAAAGGCCTGATTCCCTCAGCCTTGACAGCACAGGGGTCTTTATTAAAATTACAGTTTATTTTGTGCCCTCAGGTAGTGGTTTTAATCTTAGTGTTTTATAATGGATGTTGAATGGGAGAATGAAAAGACACAGAGGAGGAAATGCAGGGGAAATAGTCAAACTTTGTTTTTTTCCTGTGGGTGAACACCTGGATTGTGCCGTGCTGCACAGCGGGACCGGCACACGGCACCAGAGGTGATCCTGTATAATCGGAGGTGATCATTTATAATGCAAAGTGGAGGCAAGACATGGTTCATTCTTCCTTTTCAGTCGTTGTCAGGGTGTTTTCAGAGGAGGGTGTTTGCTGCAGTAAGTTCTGTTACCTTCTGCCACGGGGGCATCCCCCACCCCCTGAATGTTTGCCTTCGTTTGTTTAGTAGCGTGTTTTCGGATCCTGGTTGTGAGAGGACCTGCACTGAAGGGTGTGTGGGGAACAGCAACCATATTCTTTTCCTTAAAGCCAGGAATTGCCAAGGTGGGGTCTGGGATCGCCTCTAAATTTTTGGGATATTGAATTAGCTGCTACCTCTGCTTCCTTTGCGAAAGGAGAGAAGAGCACCTACAAACACGTGTCCTTACTTTTATTTGCTCTCACTCACCACATATACTAATAATTTTAGATTTCCCAGGCTGAAGTTGGTGGTTTGATAAATCCAGTTTTAGAATGAATTTGTAAACCTGAATTATAAGTGGAGAGACATGAGGAGACCTTTCCAAGGGAAGTACCAAACTACATAGTGTCACTAATAGAGGGTAATTACAACCCAGCTCCTTTCCTGAGTAACTCATTGTACAGTCATGTCTGTCCGTGTAGTTTCATTCAGGTAGCAGCAGTCGTCAGAATTTGCTAAGCCTAATTAGTGAAAAAAAAGGTCATTTATTTGCAGTGGTGTCTCATGTGAAAACTGCCAACCAGTTTGCTTCCTGGAGGGAGATCCCGTACTGGTGTGTGGTTTGTCTTATCAGATCCTTCCCGTTCTCTGATACACTGTGCATCTGCTCCTGGCGGGTTTCATCAAAGTGATAGAGCCTGGCTGGAGAGCTCGTGAGGAGAGAGGTACAAGGGCCACTTCGCTGCAATTAAGTGGAAACTTGGTTCACGCCACGAGCACACTCCCAGACGTCCATAAAGCACAGGAATCATTGATGTCGACGGGGATGTTTCTATGCAGTGTTCTTCCTGTCTGTGTGGCTGAATTGCTGGGTGATTATTTTATAACTATTTTGGCAGAAGGTAGGTCACTCGGGCAGGTCCCAGGTGAGGAAACACATCACAGCCCTGCTCCGTCTGCGAGCGGCACGGCCGAGTCCGGCACAGGGAGGAACAGGGAGGAATTCTGTGGCAGCAGGACCTGACCCCTCATCTCCATCTTCCAGAACTGATCAGTGGCTGCTGTGTTGCTGCTTCCTTGCTGCAGGGAATGCAGTAGGGGTCTGGGGGCTCCTCCAGGA
This sequence comes from Rhagologus leucostigma, assembly GCA_013397725.1. Taxonomy (NCBI): domain Eukaryota; kingdom Metazoa; phylum Chordata; class Aves; order Passeriformes; genus Rhagologus; species Rhagologus leucostigma. The sequence continues at coordinate 33,702 of VZTD01002526.1, read as the reverse complement.
GCGATGGGTGAGTGCGGGGTGTAGTGGAGCGGGGCAAGGGCGATCCCGACGCTGAGCATGGGAACTCGGGTTCCAGCTCCCTGAGTGCCAGCGCCTGCAACCTGGACACTCAGTGCTGAGAGCTGGAGAGACCCTGCACACACAGCCCCTGGGAGCTGGAGAGACCCTGCACACACACACCACCAAGGGCTGACAGGTTTTCAGTACTTGAGGAGGTCTCGGCACTGTGTGTGCGTGCACACAGGCGTAAACACATCCGTGAAACTGAGTTTAGTAATACAGGAAAGTGGCTCCAAATGAACTGGTTAATGGAGTAGTTGGTAACCAGAGAAAGGAGTTGTGGGGTTTGGGCTTTTTTGATTGTTTTTTTTGGTTTTTTTAAAGCAGATAAATTTCAGCTGTAAGAATTTATCATTCAAATCTGAGGATTTGGGGAGCTACTGAGAGTAAAGAGAGCTTTGATGATTTGGCAAGGAATACAGCTTCTAAGGCAGCACTTTGATCTGCATTTTAAATGCTTCTTTGTAATGGCAGTTTCACAATTTCTTTTCTCATTTTGAGTCAGTTTTGCAGAGGTATGTTTTGAGAGAAAATAGTAACAGCACACATTATTCTTGTTGGCTTTGGAGCCAGCTAGAACTTGTAGTTCATCCCAGTTCTTTTGGCTACCATGGTAAATTTATGATTGCACCAAAAAGGAAATTAGTGAAGATGTTAAATATTATCAAAGCTTTGCACGTCTTTTGAAATCTCTCCAGTGTGAAAACTAAACTTGCATTAGCATTTCTGCTGTGGTGTGTTGAACAGTGTTTATCCAAGCATCCACCTAATACTGCAGGTTACTGATGTAGCTTTTTTTTTTTCTGAAGGACATGCTACTGTTTAGCACATGCATCCTTTTAATCTTGCATTGCACCTGCAACCTTGGCTCTAGTGACTCAAGCTTTCTAAGGACGACCCTACTGGGAACCTTTTTCCTTCCCGTCTATCTACAGCACCTCCTCAGATAAACTCTCGCTGGAGGGAGAAGGTTGTTGTTGCCTGCATGTTCTTATACAAGAGCGCTTGTTGCATTAATTTATGTAATTATTAATTTATGTAATTGGAGAGGGGTAGGAATTGGGAATGTTTATTAAGGTTTTAATTTAAATTTTGCCTCGCATCTTGAATCCAGTTTGGGGAGGGGTTTATACCTCTCGTTGGAAATCAGCAGCCTCAAGCACGAGAACAAGCAAGCAGGTTTTCCCAGATTGGTTTAGAGCTGCGTGGCAGCTCTTCTGGTGCTGGTTTTGGCCTCTCCTGAGCTGTGGCTCTGAGCTGTACCAGGCTGGCAGCTCTCTGCTTGTGCAGCAGCTGTGTAGAACAGGGCACACATTTCATTTGCAAGGTAAATTCGCCCAGGAAGTTGGGTCTTCAGTACATGCAAAGGGTACTGGAAGGCCTTAGACAAATAGTGCTGTGTGTACATTTAACTTGCATCCCTCCCAAACTGTCAGAGGCTGTGCTCAGTGGGGCATTATCCCTGTTTTTGGATCTCTCTGGTACAGGGTGCTGATTTGGAGCGTGTGGCCCTGAGACATGTCAGTCATCCATCCCACTCAGAGATGGTACAACCAGGGCACTGTCTGCGTTCAAGCTCAGGCTGGCATCAAGTCCGCCTTCACTTTTAGATTTTTTTAACTAAATGCTACTTTTTCACTGCTTACAGCGAGGTGACAGTGCTGAGGTTGTAATCCATCAGTGTCCCCTTTTTCTCCAGGTAGTCAGACATTTCTCACTGCCACAGGACTAGGCTAATGCTCCATTTAGAAGAGGGTGTGTTTTTCGCTGTGTGTGGTGTGTGTTAGCGTGTCCCAGACTGTGGTGTTACGTAAAGACACCTTGCACATCTTTGGAAACTCGCCTCACAAGTTGTCAGTGTTGGTGGATGTCCACAGTGCTTTCAAGTGGTTCACACATTTGTGTTTGGTGTGTTCAGTCTCGCACATCTCTTTAATAAAATGCCTCAGACTGGGTAATTTTTCACTTGCAGTATACATTCAAAAACGTGCAGTTAGAAAGGCAAGTGCTTTGGCACATGGCAGTTCTCTGAACCATTCACGAGACCCTGCTGATGCCTGCAGAGCTGAGGGACTGTGCCTGTGATGGTTTGTGCTCTTCAGCAGGTGCAACAGGATTTCCCACATTTGCAAACTTAGCCTTGGCGAGTGAAATTTGATTAACCCCCAGGCTTGGAGCGTACCAAGGATGAAAAAAGTTACTGGCACAAAAATCAAGGCTACTTTTCGAAGAATATGTGCAAGACATGGCTTGGGGATTTTTTTCCATCTCTTCATTCTGTCCAATATGTAAAGTAGCTGGTTTGTTACTCTAACCCCCTACAAATGATTGTCAGTAATAATTCTGTAAAACTGTGAATCAACTCTGCATGACTTTGTGCAAATAGACTGAGTAATTTCTTTGTTCTTTTCTTCTTACTTTGTAATTGGAGTCTGTAAAAGCCCAAAGGTTTGGTCTTGTGGAAAGCATGATTCATTTATTGGTGTCTGTGCCGACTAGTTATCTTTCAGTAATTCCAGAGTGCTGCTACAAGCCAAGAGTGATTCATACATGTCTAAGTGCACAAACAAATGGGGTCATGGCCATCTGCAGAAACTTTTCTAATCTATTTATGGTATCGGAGAAAGAAGTGGGTGTATTAAGGATGATGGAATAGGTGTCAATTACATTAGTGACTATAACCGGTTAAGTAACGCTCACCATTACTCAAAACCACATCTGCTCCTTGCTAAAGATCACAACAGCAGGTCCTGTTTAAATGTTAACGCAGGTCTGATACGAGAGATGGATTGAGTGTCTAGCCTGCCTCCTGAGGAGCTCGCCATCCTCACAGCTCTTCTGCCTTCCTTGAGATTCAGACAGGGATCAGGAACTTGGCACTGGGAATATTTGTAGTGGCAAAGTCCATCTCTGCTGTTGCAGACCTTGGTCACTGCAAGCTTTGCACACAGAATTTGGCCTTACACTTAACTTGTGTTGGTGATGAGGGTAGGGTTTGTCATTGGCACGCCAGGCAGAACGTCTGTGCGACATCTCACAGTGGTGGTCCGGTGGTCAGTTTTCCTTCCAAATGCATCCTCAGTGGTTTAAAATCTTGAGGGAAGATGGCCAGCATTTTACAAGGTGGCATTTCTCTGCTTCCGTCCCTTTTCACTAATTGTGAGAACTAATTTTCCCTTTGTAACTCCGATAACAAAGCAGCCCTGGCTGCAGCTGTGTCAGAATTGCTCTGTTCAGGTTTTGGGCTTTTTTTTGAGGAAGGCCATTTGCTCCTGCCCTGCTCAGGAGTGGAGGAGCCGGGCCCAGGGCTGGAGTTGGTTGTGAGGAGGAGAGAGTTTGAGACCAGCAATAAGAAATAGCAGGACAAGAAGCACTCCAGAGGCATATGGTTGAGGGTCTCTGGTGGGCTCCCTCTGGACCCCTGACTGCCAGAGCCTGCCTGCTTGTCAGCCTTGCACACTGCAGCTGCTTTTGCACCTGAGATATATGTATCCAACAAGATCTTGGCCTTGCAGAGCGTGGAATGGTCTCACAGTGTGTTAGAAACATCCCGTGTCTGCAGGATGGATGAGTGTTACTCACGATGAGGTTTGGAGGTGGTCATGGCCTTGTCTGCCTGAGCCCTGAGAGACCTGTACAGTCACTGCTCAGTATGATTTCAGAGGACTCGAGTAGAACACAGAGCTCACGGACTCCAATTTCTGTAAACTGAATTTAAGCATCAGCACTGGCCAAAAATATGGAAGAATTTGGCAACACATCGTTGTTGTCCTTTCACTGATGTTTTGAGTGCTGTGTTCGGCTGCACCCTTGCTGCATGTGCTCCCACGGAGGGAGACGAGTCCTGGCTGACACCCTGAGTTCTCTGCGGACAGGGAAGTGACCCAGACTTTTGCCCAAAGGACTGATGAGTCTCTCCTGATGTCTGAGCGGCTTTCTTCTCCTGCCCTTGCTTTACTTAAGTCAACAGATTGTGTAAGCCACATGCGAGATTTACCTGCAGGGCAACTGGGAGAGAAGCAGTGCCATTTGGATGGATTCCCAAGAGACATCTAACCGCTGAGCGTTCAGACTCACATTTCCAAGCCCGAGTCCTACAACAGTCCTGAATCTGCTCGTCCCCTCTTCCCTCCGTGGCTTTGGCTGCCGAGGACGAGTCCCAGGGAATTTGCCGGCTGTGGCCGCTGGCTGGCAGCTCCCCTGCGGGCTGGGCTCTGTGCTGAGCAAGCTTGGAAATTCTCCCCGTTAGTGGTTTCTGTTTAATGTTATGATTAATGTCCTTATTTCTTATAAAAACAAAAGATCCCCCCAAAGCAGAGCGGAGCCCTGCGCCTCCCACACCCTCCTGTGCCGTTTCCCACGGTGCTGAGGGTACATGGGGCTGACTCTTGGAGCCACGGGGTGAAACCCACAGCTCAGCAGCTGAAATGACCCAGGGTTTGGCTTGTCCTTGGTGCCTGTTCCAGGCCTGAAACCAGGCTGGGTTTCCTTGTGCTCTTTCACAGGTATTTGTGCAATGAGAGTCAGTGGTTGTCGGTGTCCCCCGCGCTGGCTTGGCTGCAAGGGCTTGGCTTCACTGAGGGCAAATGTCTCAGCCGCTTTCCTGGAGGAGCAAGTCCTGCTCTTTCTGTGTTGTTTTCATTATTTCCACCATTATTCCACCTTACCAAGGGTGGTCTCTTGGCTTCAATACCTCAGAACAGCATACACAGATTAGGCCTGTTTAGCACTGAGTTCTGAAAGTACCTTGTCCTGCTAGGTGTTCTCCTTAGGACAATGAAGAAACAACATGATTGATGGGCACTTGCTTCACACAATTCAGGGAAAAATTATCTTAAATTGCAATTATTTCCCACGTAGTAAGCAGCAATCTCATTTTTGTTGTTACACTTACATTACCGTAATGGGACTTTCCTTGAATGGGAAGATGTGTTTTTGAATTCAGCGTTTCCCTCTCCAACTGCTCAGACACACACAAGATGTGTAACACTTAATGATACTGATCACTGGTGTGTAATGCAATCAGGGTTTATGTTTCTCTAGTGTGACTTATTCATAGCAGTATGTGCACACTGCACCTTCCTCAGCTTTTTCTGGGAATGCAGGTGCTGGCTGTCCTGCCAGCTGATGAGCTGGAGATGGGCTCAAAACCCAGGAGAAGGGGCAGAGGTCTGTGGTGGGGGTCCTGTGCGAGGTGCAGAACAAACTGCAGGGTTACAAACGCGTTCTATCCTGCTGATAGCTTTTAATCCTCATTGTTCTCATGGGTTTTTTTGATAAATACACTTCTCAGCCTCCACTGAGTTGCCGTCCAGGCCTGAATTGTAAGGAACAATAAACCTAATGGATGGACTCAGTTTAGTAGATTTCGCTATGAGCTTTTTATTAGTGCAGCTTTTTTAAAAAGAGGGAAAAAGAGATGACTGCATTTATTTACTTGAAGTGCAGAAAGCAGCTCTTTCAGATCTGAGGGAAGCGTGCCCGAGTGGGCTCAGTTCAGCTGGTGGTTGTGGAATGAGGGAAGGATCCCTCCTGCTGCACAGCCTGCGGAGTGCTGGCCGGTCTGGAATGGGTTAACAGCGTGTGCAGATGTTCAGGAATTCCTCTTTTGACTTGACCGTGGGGTTTTGCTGCTCTTCAGAGCACAAGTGCACTCCAGTCGCAGCAGGTTCATGGGTTTGGAGATGCCTTTCATCCTCTCCTGTTCTTGCTGCGTGCTCGGGAAGGGATCACGCCGTATCTTGCAGCCATGTGTCTTCCTTGGTTGCGTTTCTAGAGATTTGCAGACCACATGAAGCATCCATTAAATTAAGCAAAATGGCCTTTAGAAAGCTACATTTCAAGTGGAAGAAATGCTTTATGTAACACAGGGGTATGAGGGGACCTAAATACAAGCTTAAATTGGCTGTTACGAAAATAGGTATAATAGGGTTTTTGCACAGTGATTTTACAGCTTCTGAGTTTAATGTCCTGGTGAAATCCTGCATCCAGTCCACGTGCAGCTGAGGAGACGGGGGTTGAGGAGCCCGAGTAATGGGGCTTGTTCTAGGAACAGCCTTGCCCTCGATTGCAAAACTGGCCATACCCGTCATTTGCTGAGGCTCTGCTGTGTCTGAGAGGTGTCTGGAGCAGTGATTCCCCTCTCACCTGTGTTTGCCCTTCGGTCTCTCCCCTCAGCCCTTCTGTGGGCTTGGCGTGAGAGCAACTGCTTCACTTCCCCCCTCGGGAGGGCTGGGAAGGGTTTCCCTCTGAACCCAGGCTTCCCCAGCTGCATCCGGGCACAGGTGATGCTGTCCAGCCGTTCTGGGATCAGGAGCCTGAGGAAGTGGAGGATATCACATTTTGACCTTGCATCCTCATATTAATCCTGATGGTTTTTCCTGTTTTAATGTTTAAAGCCTTTCCGTTCTTATCTCTGGAGAGACAGAGTATTGGCTCTCCTGGGTAAGGACTGACACATCCTCTTTTGGAAAGCTCGTCCCAAAACAGGTTTTCTTCATAGAAATCAAGGCACCTTCGAATCCTGCTGGCAGGAATTGGAGGAATAATTTTTTTATTTGTTCTATCTTCAACCAGTTAGGCCTGAGAGCTGGTTTCCTTTCTAGCTTACTAAAGGTCTTGCAAGGATGAAAAAAATCTGTTGCTTTCCTTGGAGTCTCTTAGCCAAGGCATGGGAGGAAGGCCTGGCAGTGTGAGACAGGGTGGAAAAAGCTGAGATAGTATTTGCTGCTTCTTTGAAACTATCCCTTTTTGGTTGTCTAAACAGCGTTTCAAAGAAAATCTCTGCTCTTCTCTATCTTCTTCCAGCATTATAATTCTATATAATCACTTTTCTTTCTCTGAAAGAATAGAGCTTGATTTTTTTTTTTTTTTGTGCAGAAGGAAGAAGGGATAAATTCCAGATGTTGCTGGAAAAAAAGATACACTTTTTGCCTCTGTTTAATGTTTAGTGGCTTTCAGTAAATATGCTGTAAGAGGTGGGGCTAGTGTTTTTATTCCAGGACAAATCATCTACAACAAATCCCATCTGCCTGCGGGGGGAGAACGTATCTTGGGTGTGAGCTGGTGGGGTTGGAGCTGATCCTGCCTTTCCTGCCGTGCAGAAAAGCAATGGACTGAGGCTGGCCCAGGTGCTCCCTTGGGGTCTTTGCCCTTGGTCACTCATGGTCTTCATGCTGCCCTTCCCACGCCACTGCCGAGCTCCGGCTCCGTGAGTGCAGGGGTCGGATCCCCGGCTTGGGAATGGGCACTCCTGCTCGAAACTGGCACAGGGCATTTTTGGGAGCAGCTCTGCTCTGCAGGCAGCCCTGGGTGGGTGAGGGCTGTCACGTCCTCCGTGCTGTCCCATGTGGGATGCTTTGTTCAGCGGGACTCTCCCATCAAGCCAGGCTTTTTGGTGCTGGTGTTGCAGCCCAGCAAAGAACATCCATGTCCCCTGCACCAGTGTGGGGCTGGATCCAGGAGCTGCACTCTACAGACGGGCAGCCCTTTTCCCTCCTTTCCCGGCAAAGACTCGCCTTTTCAGTGCACGCCGTGCTTGTCCCTGCTTTGCAGCCTTGCAGGCTGAAGCAGCGGTGATTTTCCGGCATGTGTTGCACACAGGAGTTGTGGGACCAACACGGCAGCTCCGTTCCCTGTTTCATGTTTTCACCTGTTTAGGCGAAGTACATCCCTGCTTTGTTGGCAGCCTGTTGGGTTGCACAAACAGTGTAAGACAAAACCACGAGCAGGTGTTGGTCCAGCCAGGGTAATTACTGGTTCCATGCTGCTGCTGGTAGGCAGAGAGCCTGAGCCACCCTTCCCATGGAGCTGTCTGGCAGCACTGCGGCTGCAGAAGGGCTCCGGGCACGGCTCAGCCACTCCCTGGATCTCTTCCCTGCTGCCGATTGCATAAAAAAAGTTTATGCATATAAGGAGGGAGGGAGGAGAGCTGAGGGTGGCTCTGGTCAGGTTTAAAGCACCGACTTTATGTGCCAATGGCCATTTGCATTTAAAAAGTTGGTAAATGCATGGCTGAACCTAAAGGGCAGATGTGAGGATGGGAGAGGCAGGCTTGCTAAGGGAGAGGGGAGAAGCAACGCCCCAAAATCTTGCCTGACTTTGGAGGGTTCAGGCTGGCTTCTCTCACGTATCCCAGACCATGGGCAAACATCTTGGATGAGACGTGATGGGAGCAATGTGCCCACATGTGCACAGGGTGTCACGCTGCATCGCTTGGGCTGTGGAGCAGGGAGGGGAGAGACATTGCTTCCTACCCTTTTGGATATTTAGCCAGAGAAAAGCTGATCCTGATCCAGCCAGCTGCATGCACAGGTTCTCTTTTTCTCAACCCTTAAATTTCCTTTGGACTCCCACCCTTTTGGGTCTCCCAAGCCGTTTTGGCATCCAATTTTTCTCAGACTCTACATTTTACTTTTGGGACTCCCACCCTTTTTGGCCTCCAGTCTTCTTTTGGCCTTTCAGCCTCCCACCTCTTTCCAGGCTCCGTGCAGTGAGCTGGCTGAGCAGGAGGAGGAGGAGGAGGTCCTGCTGCTTGTTGCCGCACGTCGGTGTTTGGCTCGGCAGAATTCCTTTCTTTCCCTTCCTGTCACGCTCGGTGTCGGTGCCCGTTCCAGCGGGGTGGTGGTGGTGCACGTGGGCCTGGAGGCTCTCGGCCGCCCGTGTGCATTCGGGTGACACCTCATGTTTGCAGGGCCACTTTTGAACAGCTGCATGTGAAGCATCTAAATCAGCCTGACTTCACATCAGTGAGCCCAGCCTGCGAGCCCTCATTATTTAGCTGCTGCAGTAATTTACAGCGACTCTCTGATCCTAAATCTTTTCCTGGGATGAAAAAGTTGCTTATCTCAGTCCTCCCAGGTACACATAAAGTAACTTTTTAAAGCTTTATTTGAGAGCAATGATGTGCTGATACATTCTCTTGAGCCTCCCAGCCTGCTCTCTTGCTGTGGCAGCGGGAGCAGTGTGAGGAGCGGGCGGCGTGTCCGTGGCCCCAGCGTGGTGTGTCTGGCAGCGACAGCCTCCCTTGCTCTCAGGTTAAAGGCCACTTTTATAGGCCAGTAGGACTCCTTCTGATCAGACTGTACTAATTAGTACCAATTAACCATTATCAGTGACAGACAGTTCTTACAGGCTTCATAAAAGAGTCCTGTGTACGCATGTTTCTCTGGCGAACCTGCTGCGGGATGCAGAGCTCCCACCCAGCCCACAGTGTCTCTGCCTGTCAGGCACTGGGGAGGATCCATGTCCCATAATCCTTTCAGTGTTGCAGGTAGTCACACACTGATGGGTGAGAGAGAAGTCATGAGTTGTCTTCTGTTGCAAACTTTTTGCTGCTTTGTTCTCCTCACTTGAAAATACATCTGCTGGGCATTGCTCCTGGGGTGTTGTGCAAGGTTTTGCTGTGGCTGTTCCTCTTCAGCACTCCACAGGCACTGCCCCCGCTCTGGACATGGGGTGTCAGGAGACCCTGAGCTTTCAGCAGGCTCAGCAGCATGTGGGGCTCAGCTCTGTGTGTTTGCAGAGGAGACAGAATGTGATAAATAGTCCACCAGTGCCTTGAAGTGCAGAGTGCTGCCCAGGGCCATGGACAGGCAGTCTGGCAATGCTGGATGTGGCAGGGAGGTCTCTGGGGTGAGGGCTGAGTGATCCCAGAAACTTCACGAACCTCTGCAGAGCTTTGGCATTGCCATCAGGCGAGATCAGGAGAGCAGTCCTGGGGAAGCAGGGGAGAGAGGAACGGGCCCTCGAGAGACAACGTCTGGTGTGGGAAAAGCACGTGGGGTCATTAACCAGGAGTGGTGGCACCTCTGGTACTGCTGGCCCTGCGGAGGTGGCAGGCGTGGGAGCAGGTGTCTGCTGGCCACCGGGGAGCTCTGCCAGGACGAGTCCCCAGGAGGGGAGCTGGGGTGTGTGTGCAGCCGCTCGGAGGTGGCTCCCATCACTGACGGATCCTTTCTGTTTTTCTTTCAAATGTCTCCAGGCACTGAATGTTTAGGTCGCACCTTTCCAGGTAAACTGGGTAAGTGAAGTATTTCAAGAGTTGCCAAGATCTAATTACGAAGGCTGATTGCATGATTGCAGCTGCTGTACCGTAAACACCCCGGTTACTGCTCCACGGAACGGGTGGGACATTGCCTGGCCCTGGGAGCAGCAGGTACCTGCTCTTCTGGTGCAGAGGGGGATGCAGTGGTGTCTTCAGAGGCTGACTGTGCAAACCTGCTATTTTTTGTCTATCCATATTTGGCTGCACTTTGGTAATCCTGAATGGCATTTTTTTTCTTCTGCTGTTCAATGTAGAAACATGTTCAAAAGCCGAGTGTCATTTTAAGCACCAGCAGTCTTCCATGTGCTGCTACTCTGGCAAATGCTGATGAGCAGCATTACATTGAGGAAAGGGACTTTTACTCTATTTCATGAAAGTAGTTGGCATCCTGAACCTTTTTAAGTCATGGGATGTGGGACTTCTGCTGAGTGTGGCCAGAGATGCTCATGTTCAGCGCAGACAAAACCAGGTGTTGGAAGCCCTGCTAAACCAGGCTCCTGGATTTGAGCTGAACCTGTTAGCAAAAGAGCCTTTAAAAAGACACTGTTACAGTGTTTGTGGGTCTGTCTCTCAGTTTGGAATCCAGTTTATGACAGTACCTCAAAAGTAAGGTGTCTTTGCTCAAATGTGGTGTCCCAAGCCTGCTGAGGAAGAACCAGCTAAATAAAATGTTAACAAGTGGTGAATAAATGATTTTAATAAATGGCAAATCAATTGCTCTAGAGCCGGTGAAGTCAACAGAGCTTATGACCTTGGCTTATAACCACACTCAGATCCTTAACGTGCTTATAATGCCTACGAATCATTCATTAGGCTTTTATCAAGCATCAGTTAGTAAAAGTCATAATCTAAAATAAGAGGAAAAAACCGAATTATTTCAGTTCCTTTATTTCGAGCCTGGTGGCACAATTTGGTTGCACAGCAGGATAGTCCTTGCTTATGCAAAAAAGCTGTAAGACACCACCGGTCCCCCGGCAGCGTTATCGTGGTGCAGACATCAGGCAGGGAACCGCGGGAGCCTGAGGCTGGGATCAGCCCCGGAGCTGGGACGCTCACACCAGCCCGCAGGGAAACTGTCCTGCAGCAGGCAGTGGTTTATTTACATTTATTTTATATTAATGCCTTAAGATCCCAGCAGATAATGCGGGCAGAGGGAGCCCTGGTGTCCCCGTGCTCCGAGCGGCTGCTTGGGGCGTTTTCGCTCCAGCAAAAGGTGCTTGGCTGTCACTCCATGGTTGTAAAACTCGCACCCGTTTTCTTGTGCTGTGATTTGGGAGAGCGTGTGAGCGGGGATGTGTTCGAGCTGTGCTGCTCTTCCTGCTTTCCCTGGTCTTCCCATTTTGTGTGTGTGTTTGTGCCTCGGGGAGGGAGGCAGAGATGCAAGTGAAAACATGCGGTTTTCTTAGAATATAAATAACAGAAAATTAAGTATAATTTTTGTTTGTTGTAGAGTCATTCCCTGCAGTCTCCAGTTGTTTGCTCCTTTGCTGCACTCCTGTACTCTTGGGTTTTTTTCATCTTACCAGACGGATACTATTTGGAGTGTGCTGCAGGACACTTTAGTGATCTTGCTGCGGGGTTAATTGTGCGCCCAGCGAAGAGCTGTGCTTGCAGACATCAGTGCATGCCCGGGCTTCTGAAAGCCCGGCCTGCCAGACGGGGCTGCCTCTATCAGACGGCTTTTTGCCTCCCCTTTGTTGTCTGGGTCCTTGTCTGCAGCTCCAGCCTGGGCCGGCATTCCCAGACATCGCCACCTCCACCACCCGCGTCCTCCCGGAGCGTCCTGGTGCTGCAGAGCCAGAACCCCAGGGGGAGATGCCCATGCCCATCCCTGTGCCACCTGGGATAAAGCCCTGCACGTGGTGGGTGAAAACACCAAACCTGGACAGGGAGCCGCACTGCCTCCCTCAAGGGAGGTTTGGCTTTCACTGGGCTTTTTTTCCCCTGGGTTTTTAAGGTATTCCACCATCTCCCTGGTAACTCCTGGGTGTCTGCGGTGTGGGTGTCAGACTCTTGGATTCCTTTGAATGGCTTGTGGATCCCTCTCTTGCCTGCTGAGAGGGAACGGTTTGGCTGAGCTGTGGCCTCTGCCCAGATCTGTGCCCTGGAGCATGGTCAGGCAACACTGTCCCCTCCATGGGGCCTAAAAAAAGAGGTGCTGCAGTTTCTGCTGGATTTTGTGTCAGTTCTCCTGCTTCTCACAGAGGGTGGCTAGGAAATGGGTACGGAGGGGGAAGAGGGAATGCCCTCAACAAATGGCTGTTCATCTTATTTAGGAGGAGATGCATTCCTTGAACTCTGTAAAATCAAAGGGCAGGGTGGAGGGTTTGCAAAATTCACATAGCTAAACATGTAAGTACATGAAAATGCATGATTTCTTAGAGGTTTGGGTGAATTCTGAGAGAAGCAGGGTCATGCTCTACATTCACTGATATGCTCCCCTGTGAGAATGCCAGTGTGCACCATACTTTATTTTATTGTTGTGGGTTTGGGCATTTTGTTATATTAGTCTTAAACGTGTTTGTTTCCATAGCTGCACGCTGCTGATAAAATCCCAGTGTGGGATCTCTCAGTCTCCCCGTGCATGTGCACCAAAAATAAATCCCAGGCAGTTGTCAGGAGATGAGCTGCTGCCACGGCAGGTGCCAAGCTGTGGGGAAGTTCTGGCTGGACCCTGCTGAGGCTGCAGGTGTGTGGCATCTCACCCTGGTGCCACCACACAGGGTGCTGCCACAGCTCCCGGTTCTGTTGGTGCCTCAGTGGTCCCAGGGACCTGGAGCACCTGGGGAAGGAGTTGCCGCAGGACTGGTGATGTTTTGGAGGTGGGGTAGGAAGCAACAGAGGCAGGGGGAGAAGAAAGTCCTCGTCCCTCACCTTTTTGGTGTGTAAGGTATGGATGGGGTAAAGTGTGCTGGTGAAGGAAGGATTGGCATCACGTGGCTACCGGGATAGTAAAACTCCTCTCTTGCTCTGAATTCACTGCATTCACCATCAGCTGTTGATATTTCACCTCTCATCACAAGGAGGTGGGGATTTAATAGCTGTTTAAACTACCTCAGCTGCTGGCTCTGGTTTTGCTTGGTCGCAGGCTGTAGGTCCAGAGGTCCAGCCTGGAGATGGCAGAAGGATGGGGGGGTTCCCTGAGGTGGCTGCTGGCTGTGCCCAGGGTCACAGGTCCCGTGTGGAGCGGTGCCACTGGGCCAGTGAGTGTCACTGATGCCCAGGGTGGCACCACAGCAGTGCCACCATGGGTCACACTGGTTTCCCGTCTGTACAGCTGCGCTGGAGCACATCTTCCAGGTATTTACCTTTCCTTCAGGAATAGCGAAACCAAAGGGTTTTGTTTGGCCCAAAGTTCTGATCTGTGGGTTCCCAGGTTTGCGTGAGGTCCCGGTGTGCACTGGGTGTGTTCGGGGCAGCTGCTGCTCCTGCTGCGTGTGCTGACATGGTCAGGGCATGGCCAGGGCGTGGGATCACCCCAAAACCTTATCCTGAGGGCACATGGGGGTGGCTGGCCGGGAGTGCTTCCCCTCACTGCTGTGCCAGGGGTGTCCTTAGCCCCCCCGGATGCTCTCTCTCCTTTAATGCATCTTTTTAAGTACTGGGTAATAGCGTTTTCTTTCTGGCAGAGAGGAACGAGGGCTTTTAATAGTTCTTTTGTTTTCTCTTCGTGCGGTTCCCTGGCTGTAACCGGCCATTAGCTCCAGCATTTATTTAGGGTATTTGTATTTTTATATGTGGGGACCTCAACACTGAGAAGCCAAGGGGTTTGATCAGGGTCACACAAGAAATACGTGTTAAAGCTGGGACTACAGCTTTTTCTGAATGTTGAGCTGACCCCTAGGCTTGGCAGAGAGGGAACATCCTGCTTTGTCCCCTTTTAACTGAGCCAGACAGGGAAAGCAGAAAATAAAGGCTCTGTGCAAGGAAGCATATTTTTTTTTCACTCTTTCCTGCTGGCAGTCTGCACGGAGCTGGAATTGCAGGATGGTATGTGTAAAATACACGGAGGCAAAGGGAAACCCGGGGCTGGAAATCTGGTGGGCTCCTTCACCTCCGCGGGTTCCAGCTGCGCTGGGAAGCGGCAGCGACCCCGCAAAAGCTGTGCTGGGGAGGAAGGGTGGGCTGTGCCCCCTCCCCCGGCAGCGTTTCGGGGCGATGCTGGGGCTGCAGCTGGGGCTGCCGCGCTGCTCCTGCCCCGCAGCGCCTCTGTGCCCGCCTTGTCTGAGCAGCCCCAGTGTGCCGGAGCACAATGCTCCCTTCACTCCCCGTCAGACTGGAGGTCTAGACGCTCTCCCTGCCTTTTGTTGTCAGGGTCACAGGTTAGGGAGCGTTCCCAGCTCCTTTTCCCTCCGCTGATCAGGCATCCCTCCCCGCGTCCAGTGCTGCACCGGGGCACCCCTCCGGAGGGAGTCACCCCGCTACCCAAACACGCTTAGACTCAAAATTATTGTGGCAGCTCCCAGAAAGAAATGTGCTTTTGAAAGGCGGTCGGGATCACCCCCACTCCAGTTCTTGCCGGCACAGATGCTCAGCTGACACCAGCTAAATAGAAACCTTTTAGCCCTTGCCAGTAAGTCTGGAGCAAACTGCCAAAAAGCATCGAGGACCAAGATACAAAACGAAGTCAGGCCTGAGCAAAGTACTTGCAAACCAAGGATGGAACTGATGTGTTCTGTCTCTTGATTTTTAGCACATGAGGTGCTTCAGTCTCGGGGCTGGTTTTTTTTTTAATACAATGGTGGCATTTTAAAGGTTTTCAGCAGATACAAAGCAAGTAAGTCCCCTAGCAACAAAGGGATGGTTTTTCCCTTAATGCAGGTTTTCTTAACGTGAAGCATTTGTGAAATTTTCCTTTCCCCTTAAAGACAAGTTTGGCTGAAGGAGACATTTTTTAGTGGCTTTTAGACGTATTTAGAGATGAGACTTGAACCTGTGATGTTGCCCCAGCCCCAGCCCACCCTTGTCAGCCTTGCCCTGGCCGGGAGGTGCTTCTGGGCTGCAGCCGCTTGTCTGGAGGAGGGAGGTGCAGAGGAGGGAATGGTTCGATAAAGAAGTTGGGAACAACTTTCTTCTTCTTCTTCCTGGCAAGAAGACATAACTTCATGCTTTTTATTATTGAATTAAAATCTATTAAATAGTAACAGAGAGCCAAAACCTGAAATTGCTGTTAGGCACTGCTCTTGGTGAAGTGAAATGCTTCTGGATCTGGCTCACTTCTGCATTTTGTGTGTGTGTGT
This sequence comes from Rhagologus leucostigma, assembly GCA_013397725.1. Lineage (NCBI taxonomy): Eukaryota > Metazoa > Chordata > Aves > Passeriformes > Rhagologus > Rhagologus leucostigma. The sequence goes on along the minus strand of VZTD01002526.1, from coordinate 18,357 downwards.
GTATCATGTGTGAAGAATGAGTCTATGAAGCTCAAATAGAGGTTTTAAATAGAAATAATGCTGGCAGCTCTTTCTCCCTGAATCCAAGGCTATTGTGTGTCTGGCTCTTGCCAACATGAATTGCAGAGGAAGTTCATGTGAACTCCATGGCTGATTTGACAGCTGCACAGCCATGGTGGGTTCGAAGTCCAGGCACTCTTGAGCAGAAGTGATGACATTTTTTGGTGTTTCGTCTTTTCAGAGGGTGAGGGGGGACCAAGGGAGCCTATTTCCCACCCCTGTCCTGGCACATGCAGGGATGGGCACACTGGGCAGCGGTGGCCCAACTTCTTCCCCAAAGCTTTATCTGTGGTCCCAGATGCTTCCACTCTCAGGGGAGTGTCACTGATTTGTGCAGCCGGGGGGACATGAGGGGGACACAGACCATCCCACTGGCAGTGGTGGAGATCACAGAGCCCCCAAACCGGCCCCTCTCGCTGCTGTGGGAATCCTCGTGCACCTGTGTGCAGTGGGAACAGTTTGGGGTTAATTCCTCTGCAAACCCGCAGTGCAGCGAATGATGCTGCTTGTACGGGGCACGGGGGGAAATAATGTTAAATTAAACTCTCCGTAAGGGAAGAAAAGCATCCAGCCCCATTCTTTACTGCTCATTTTAGTAATTTCTTCCAGATAACCTACACATCTGTGTCAGTGCAATTAAAGCAGAAATTCTGTCTAATGAACAGTTGTAGCCCTTGGGCTATTGCGGAATGAACAATGAAGTTGGAAACAGTCTTATTAAAATAATAATTAAGAAACAAGGGTTGGGAGACAGGGGGAGGTGCAGATGAGGTGGTGGTGGGATGCTGTAGGGTGAGGAGCAGAGAAGAACTGAATTCGACCTGGTTCTGAACTTGCAGGGGTGACTCCCACCATGACCCTCCCCTGTAGAAGGGACTGGGCAGTGAGGTTGGACCCGGGGCTGGGCACGGGTCGTGCCAGGGACGTGTGGTCATGCCGTGTCACAACGAAACAGTTTCTCAAGCCAGTCTTGCACTGGGGTGGAAGTGGTGGCTCGGGGGTGGCTGTGGCCTGGCCCTGTCACCGGCAGCGTTTGCCCTCCTGTTCAGCAGATTGGTGATTTTGCCTGTGTATTTTATTTTGAGGTTTTTTGGTTCTTCAACAGCTGATAAAGCTCAGAGAGGGAGCAGAATGTTTCTTGTGTTAGACAGGATTATATCTTGTTTTGCTTTTTCCAGAAAACTGTCCTTTCTCAGTAAAAAAGACAACACTCTGCTCACCCACATAGTTTGCTTTAACTTTCTTTTCTCTTTTGCATTCTTGAGGACTGGGACTGACCAGGCTCAGCTGTGTCAGTGATGGGGACTGGCCAGTTTTTCTCATGTGATGCAGTTTATTCTTTTGTTTCTAAGTAAATAAAAACAAAAAATTCCTTTTCAGTGTTAACCCTTGGGGTTATAATAGTGTCTCTCCAGAAGTCATCATTTTTTGCCAATAAATCAGTTAAAACTTGGAGCTGGCTTTTTCAAACTTAATACACTCCTATTTAGAAATGCATGTGCTGCAGAAAGGTACTGACATCTCAGATTAATAAAATAAATTAAAAAAAAAAGGAAATGCCATAAAAAAAAAAAGAGGCCAGACAAATCCCACTGGAATGATACATTGGAATGATTTTAGTGGGATTTATATCTATGAGCTGTGGGGGTTTTGTGTTTTTTTTTTCTTTTGAAATGGTTGTGAACCAGAGTGATTACTTATCATTTTCATTTTAACTCCATCTGACAAATCGTTTTAGATGGAGAAAGCAATACTGCATCTTTAAATGGCTACTCTGTCAGCGCATCTTGCAGGGCTTTAAATGCCCTTTGTTATCACAGTCTAGACAGGACGCAGGCGGAATATTTGATATGTTATAAGGCAGAGATGTGACAAGGTTGAATTAATTTACTGGCTTATTTAAAACTGAATTTCAAAACATTTTTCCTTACAAATTTGTCTTTTTCTCTGTATCCTATATGTTTTTTTTTTTTTTCGAAGTTCGTGCAGTATGTTTCAACTGTTTAGACTGGGAGAGGAGACATTGGCTTACTGCAGCCTGCAGTACTTTAATTGCCCTTTTTATGACTGTCTAGACATCATGCAGATGCATGTTTGTGGTGAGAAGACATTTCCCCCTCTGGTTATACGATAGTCTGAAACCTTTACATTCCCTATCTCCTTACCCCCTCTGCCTTGGAACGCGCTTTACTCCCTCCATCCCCGAAAATCACTTTTTCCCCCTCAGTTTTATTTTTTGAAGGACGCTTCAGCCCCCGTTTTCCTGAAGTTTCCCACATGCTGGTGTGTGAACGCTTTGTGGGGATGGAGGTGTGAGGAGGGGACGGCTCTCGGGTGTCGCTGCAGCGCGGTGTCCCCGCAGCCCTGTCCCCGCCGTGGGTGCGGGTCCGCAGCCGCGGGCCCGTGCGAGCGAGCGCATCGGCGGGGTTTCAATGGGTGCGGAGTTTTAGTTATGCAAATCGATGCATTAATTAACCCCGTTGCTATAGCTACTGCTTTATTGTTAAATGCAGTGAAAAGGGGACAGGCTGTGTCCGTGGATAATCCTCCCGTCGGTGCTGTGCCCCCTCCCGCCCGGTGCGGGGCAGCTGCCGCCCGCATCCCGCATCCCGGCGGGCAGGTGGCGGGGCAGCGCCGGCCCGACAGCGGCCGGGATGGGCCAGCCGGGGCTCTGCCGCCTCCCCCCGGGCCCGTTGTGGGGGCTGACCCGGGGGTCGGCTCCTTGCAGCCCCCCCGCCCCGTGTGTCTGGGGATGGGACGGGAGAGCGGGACAATGGGGCGGCAGGAGGGACGCAGATGGGCCGGGATGGGGATGCTCGGAGGAGGGGGCAGAGCACCCCGGGATGGGGATGGGGATGCTCAGGAGAGGGGGGCACAGCATCCCGGCATGGGGATAGGGATTATTGGGTTGCTCAGGGAGGGCAGGGAACCCCAGGATGGAGATGCTCAGGGAAGCCCAGGATGAGGATGTTCAGGAAGGGCAGGTGACCCCAGCCGTGTTCTTGGCCCCAAACCCCGTCTGTGCCTGGCTTTCTCTTTGTGTGCGCCCTAAAACCTGCACATACAGAACCCCCCAACAAAACAGACTTCCCAGCAGATCTGCTGTGGGAGTTAAAACCTTTCTCAGGCTGTTGCTGCAGCTGAGGTGGAAGTAAATTTATTACCTTTAATTTTGTCAGATTTGGGGCGGTTGTACTCACCTCCCCCATTCACTCTGGTGTGTGTGTATATATATATATAAATATAATTTTTTTTCCCATCTCTGTGAGACTGTGCACATGCATTCGCTCCCATCTGGTGGTAGCGACCAGTTCAGACCAGTTCAAGAACTGAACTTAAATCCTGCAGTGACCAGACACAGTGTGCCTGTCTGGGCATTTGCATGCATTTTGCATATTTTTTCCCTGCACTGCATAATTTTGCCTGTAACTTAAGATTGTCCTTGTTCCCTGGGAGTAACTTGCCTTGTGAAAGGTTGCTCCTCTGGTGAGCGGGAGCTGCAGAGTGGCACAGATGATAACGGCGCTTGGGGAGAGGCAGAGCAGGGAGCGTTTCCCGTTTTTTGGCCCTGGACGGTGCTGAGGAAATCCGGTCGCAGTTCCAGCCCTGTCATGACCTGTGTGGCTTTGGCCAGCTTGCTCAATCATGGGTTTCGACACCCGTCTGCGAGCCAGGGCAGCCCCTGTGGCGCTGCTGCCCAGGGCTGCGTGTCCTGGAGCCACCGGGGGAGCTGCAGCCTCGGGACAGGGGCACGGCAGGGTCCCCGGCACCGCTCCCAAATGTCACGGGGCTCCTCGGGGCTGTGCTGGTTGATAAGTGAGGTGGTGTGAGGGAGCCATGCTGGTACAGAGGAGAAATGCTGGAGGAGCACAGGTTCCCCAGCCGCAGTTCAGGGTGTTTTGTGGCTTTTCTGCACCTCAGTTGTGTCCCTAGCCGGGTGCTGGGTATGAGTTGATGGGTGTCGTGCTTGTGGCAGGGAGGCACAGGCACTGCTGCTGTCTGTGTCTCACTCGAGGTGCCCCTGCTTGAGCACTGGTCCCACAGGACTCGCTGGCCGCCGTGACAGGGATTGGGTGCTGGCCCTGGGGCACCTGGAGCTGCCTTGGGCTCTGACAGGGCCATGGCTGAGCGCGCTGGGAATTGACCCACAGATGGTTTCCCCAAGAATAAGTGGAAATGGAAACTTTCTAGGGGACAGCCAGGGTGGAGAGACACCTGGTGAAACCCAGTGTATGCGGCGTTTGTTCAGCTGGAAGAGGCTGTGGTTGATGCCGATGACATCCACAAACCCCCATCTCCACACCCACGTGCCGTCCCCGCCGGCTCTTGTGCGCTGGGGTGTCCCACACGGAGCAGGACAGGCTGTGCCATCTCCCTGCTCTGCTGCTGCCTGCCTTTCTGTGTGCACAGCAAGCGCAGCCTGCTGGCTCCTCGTGACCTCCACAATTCAAGGCGCCTTGTTGTGCTGGGCTGGGTGACAAATGAATCCCGTATTCCCCATGTTCCCTGGTGTCTCCACGGCTGCAGGAGGAGGGAGCAGCTCCGGCACTGCCGGGTGACGCGGCGCAGGTGGATGCAGCTGATGGAGGCTGCAGGTGCCCTGTCAGTTCGAGGCAGCCCTGCTGCAGTGGGAGACAGGGCTCGGAGGAAGCTGGAATCAGAAACCCAATCCCTGTAATTGCCATTTGGAGAGGGGGCAAAGCCCTCCCTGCATGGAGCACTTGCTCTCCTTGGAGCGTCCGCGTCTGGCAATTTGTCTGTGGAAACAGATGTGGGCAGCGACAAACATCTATTTCTATAACTAGAAACAAATTTGGTAATTGCCTCTTTCAACAGGACTTGCTCAAGCAGGAAATGAAATTCCTAAATGGCAGTTAGCAAAAGTATTTATAGCTAAGTTCATAAATGAGATGTGCTTTCCTTTGTCATGAGTTTCTGCTGGGTGGAAGGAAAAAAAACCTCTACAGTAGCAAGCCACATATTGATCAGGAGTGTTTCCAGGGTATACGAAAATACTTATTTATTAATGTGTTTATTTTTACTGGCTGGTAGAAATACCCCTGACAAACAAAACCTGTTTGGTCTTTCAGGGTCAGCTGGTGGGGTTTGATCCGGATGTTGTGTGCTGTGTTTTTTCACTCATTATTTGGTAGATTTTTTTTTTTTTCTGGTTCAGGCTATTTATGATTGCAGATGGTAAACTCTTGTTCCTGTGTCCCTCCCTCTGGATGCTCATGTTCAAAGGGGTGGGTGATATTCCGCCCTCACCTCTGCCCAGACATCATCCAGGCCTGATGCCACTGTGCTTCCTCTCCGGAAGCAGGAGGTACTCTGGATGTTCTCAGCTTGGTGGGGGCCGTGAGCCCTGCTCAACATTTTCTAGTGAGCAAGCAAATTTACCTGTCTTTTAAGTGCAAAATCAAAATGACTTTATTCTTTTAATCCAGTTTAGCTGTTCTCACCCTTGGGAGTAACTTCAAAAGCCATGTACTCCTTCCAGTCATCTCAGTAGGCTGGAATCAGCCTTACTGTGTGTGAAATACCTCGTCTAAAAATCCTGGAAAAGGGGAGGGTGAGAGAAATAGGTACAGAAAAGAGGGAAGGGGGTGGCATATGCAAGATTTCAGAGAGTCTGTGTGTCCCAAAGAACCTTGTTGGTTCTCGTTGCTCTGAGGGAGCTGTTTCATGTCTTCAGGAGTTTCTCTGAACAAGTCTCCAGCTGACAGGTCTCTGCTCGGAGCTGGGAAGTGTCCTGGCTGACGGAGCTGCTGACCTCAGCTCTCACATTTGCCATTTCCCTGTAAAAGCTGAGTTCTGCCTTGCTGATCCTGCTTTTCTGGCCCTTGGATGCACGTCCCACTCCCCACAGCTGCCACCGAGCCGTGCGAGCTCGGGAAGGTCACCTTCTGAAAACAGGCCCAGTGGTGTGGCCAGGACAGTTGCTGTGTTTTTGAAGCACTAAAAAATTTTCTGAGGCCCAACCAGTCTGATATTTCTGTGACTATTAAGCATGAAATGGGGCTGTTTCCTTTAAAACAAACAAGATTGGGGGTGGGGGGATGAGGCTATCATTTGCCAGTGACTCAGAGGATGTGATGCTTGATTACCTGGGGTGACAGATGAAGAAAAAGAACTATATTAAACACAATTATGGCCCAGGGCTTGGCACTATAAACAGGACTTCTTGGGGCTCTATCCCCTGTTTTCCAGCAAAGTTTTTTCTCAAGTGGCTCCTTTTCTGAGTCTCACTTGCTCCTTGCCCTCCTGCCCCATCTCAGCCTGTAACCACTGGCTCACACGGCGTCATTTCTGCTTGCTGCATCAGAATTGACTGTGCTGAATCCAGAAATGCAGTTTAGCTGTTAACTGTACTGATGGTGCGTGAAGCAGGCCCAATATGAGCTCTTCCCAGCTGTCCTGCCTGTTGTCACAGGCCTGATCGTGGTCCCTTTGATGCCTCGGTGCTGCTGCAGCTTCAAGGTGCTGCCAGTCAGTGCCAGCAGCGGCACTATCAATGCTGAGATCGTATTCTGTATCTATCTGCAGTACTTCCTGTGCTGTCTTGTAAATAAATACAGTTGTTGACAATCTGATGGGCCCTTCGTATCTGTTTTTATGGAGAAATTAGAAGATAAATGTGGCAGATGCTAATACAAAAATAGTGCAGTAATGACTTCGCCTGCTCTGATTGTTTCTAAGATGACCTAGCAGACTAGCGGCAGAGGGTGAGTAATCTGCCGTCTGAAGTTCTTTGTTCTTTCATCTCTTCTTTGCTGTCCACAGCCTCTGAGAGGGAGAACACTCTTTAAAGAGAGTAAGAGTGTGTAAGAGCATGTGTGAGTGTGTAAGAATGTGAGGTTTTTTAAACTTTTTTTCTTAGGAATTGTGGCTAGTGCAGCTACGTTTCTTCAGCTTAGCCGTTATCTCCTGAGTAATTTCACTTCTTCTCATCACTTCTCACACGATACGCAATTCCAGTACACATAGAAATTGTTACTGAAGCTTGAGGATGACTGGTTTGACCTGCAGATGTGTGTTACACCTGGCTGAAAGCAGGGGTCATCTTGGCTGAGACCCTGCCTGAAAGCTGTTCCGTCCACCTGTAAATGATGGCCGGAGTGTCTGAAATGATTGCAGCAAAATACAGGTTTTGGGTTGGTTTTTTTTCTCCTTTGTACTTGTGGTGGTTTGGAGAGTTTGTCTTCTGCAGAGATGCTCTGTGTGGAAGGAAGAGCATTAATAAAGTTTATAGGAAGCATTTTATGAACTGAAGTGTAGCTGTAAAAGGCGAGGCAATGCATTTAAAGTGTAACCCAGCCTCACCTCCCCTACGGCCGTGAGGGTGCTCCCAGCATCATCATTGACTCAAATCACTCTCCCTCCTTGTAAATATATTAATGAATTTAAACCTGTGGGTGCCAGTATCTTGTTTGTAAGGACTCGAGGAAGCTCCCAGATGCACCTTCCTGCAGCAACTTCTGTGGAGCCGTGAGCGTGGTCTGCAGTGGGAGGAGTGCGGCCAGCACCTCAGTGCGGGGCCCACACGTAAATCCGTACATTTCAGACACTTTAGAGCTTTATGGTATTGGTGGCTGGACAGCAGGGTGGGCAGCAAGGGCGTGAGCTTCTTCTAAATACAGGAGAGTGGAGTCCACAGGCTTTGGGAAGCGGCGGAGTCCCCATCGCTCATTAATACATTCACATAATCCGCCGTGAAGCCCTTGTTCAAGGCCACGCGTGGTTGGAAGTGGCAAGCGAGCAGCGAACGTGAAGAATGGGACGTGACAAGTCATTCTCCTTGGTCACGAATACCCCGTTTTAGGGTGGTGAGAATCTGGGGGAAAAAATGCTTAGTTGCAGAACGGTTGCACGCACGGTGCCCGGCTCCCGGAGCTGCCGCGTCTAGACAGAAAATACGGAAAAGCAGGTTGTGTCACTTAAATGTGATGTCTGAACCTGTTAGTTTGAAACGTATTCTGGAATAAAAATTATGCAAAATTAAATTAGTGTGACCTTGCTTTGCATTTGGAGGCGGAATATGCCCGTCTTGTAAAGCCTAGTGCATTTATAACACTTCCCTTGGGGAAAATTACAGAGAGAAATGGAATGAGGTCTCTTCTAATTGAAAAGTGACAATGATTAGGAAGCCAAATACAAAATGTGTTGAGTATTTTTTTTCTTGTTTTGTTGTGTGTGTGTTTTTAAGAATACCAGTAGAATTATAAATTATGTGCTTTGCAGTTTGGCTTGTTTTTCATTCCCCAAAGGCTTTTTATTAGCATAGCAGCTGAATTGCACTTGTATAATAACATATTAACTCAAACTTTGGGTTTTTAATGATCTTTCTTCATTAGTTTGACTGAGCTGCTTGGATAAAAATCTTACTGAGTATATCCAGCTTTCCAGTGTGTTGGGTTTGTTTTCCCTTTTGCAGAAAAGAAGCCCATGAAGACAAGTTAAAACAGAGGGAGATTTGGCAGAAACTTTGGTGCCTCGAGTGGGTATGAGTCTCTTGAAACATGAAAAGCACAAATTGAGTGTGTGGGCTTTTTTTTTTTTGTTTGGTTTGACTTTTATTTTATTTTTTCCAAAGGCCAGATTGGGCAACCTGAGTGTTCTTGGGATTAAAGCTCATCTCTTCGTACGGGATGGGTTTGCTCCGGGGCATGGTAAGGCTGGGCTGCTCCTCAGAGCCTGGGCTTGGGGTAGAGATGGGGCAGGAGGAGCATCTCCTGCTGGAAAGCAGCATCCCCTTTGTTCTGGTAATCATCCTTCGCCTTCCTGCCGCACCTCTTGGCGAGTGTTGTGTAATCCCCAATTACAGCAGTCCCAGAGCACTGAGGGGTGGATGAGACACTGGTGTGTTGTCCGAGATGCTGATGGAATTCCCATCCTTTCGTCTGCTCCGTGCTCTGCTGGTTCTGTGTCTGTGTGTGCAGGAAGCCTGGTTTGGGTCATTTGTAAGTGACATATCTTGTGTGTTCCTTCCTGGGAAGGAGTTGGGGCAGCACTTCCCGATGGCCAGAACTTCACCTGTGTCACTGAAGTACCAGGACAAATCTAGCAAGGTTTGGTTCTTTTAAGGGATCTCTTGTCCTAGGAAAGGAGCTTTTCTTTACTACTACTTTGGCCTTGTTTTTCTTCAGAAATATAACCCCTTTTAACAGAAAAGGAAGTTTTCCATCGCTGGCTTCATTTATATTTTTTCTTGTGTTTTCTTACCATGGCCAAAGCACATGCTGCATTTTGAGGCTGATGTGACTCATCTTCTTAAAAACATTTGGGGTTTTTTTGTTTAGTTTTTTCTTTTCCATAATGATTTGTGCAGAAGATGGGCTCTGCACCCAGGCTGGGTGGCTGCTCTGCTGCCCACGGGGAGGGCAGGCACAGGGGCTCTGGGATCTGGCTCTTCATGGGTGACCAGGGGAGGACCCAGGGGAACTGTGGGGTGCCCTGCTGGTTGTTGCGTGCTGGAGGTCAGGGGGATGCTGTCAGTGCTCAGTTACAGCTGGCACCAGGAATGTCTTTGGGGTGTGTAGGGACACCCCTACATAGTGGGGATGACATGGGAAGAGTCGCCGTGCCTTTTTTTAAATGGTTTTGCGTCGTCCCCTTTCGCAGCCCTTTTATGTTTTGGTGTGTTTGTGCCTGTGGTCAGTCTGGGTTCTGCTCAGAGGCAACGAGCTCCTGTTCCAGCCAGTTCCTCCAGCACAGGGCACCAGGGGCAGCTTTTGGGTCCCACAGATGAGCTGTGCTGCTTTGGGGCTGGATCAGATTTTTGGGAATGTGGTTTTCTTCCATGCTCTTCCTGTCACGGTGGCGCTGGGCACCTTGTTGGGGTTGCTGTGAAAGACCCAAAGCTTGTCTTTTATGATAGCTAAAAAGCATTTTTAAGGCAAAACTCCTTTACAATGTTAGTCTTTTAATCCCTCTCTTCCCACCCCGTGTGCAACCTTCCAGAGCAGAGGCAGCTGTGTTTTAGGGGTGCTGGAAGGATATGGGCTCCAAGTCTCTCATCCGTCCAACTCGAAGTGCCGGATAAGGCTCCTGCTTTCAAGGCATAATTCTGCTTTCTGCAGGCAGTGGGTAGAACTGGTGGAGGATTTTGGGCAGTGGCAGAAATAGCTGCTGTTTAGCAGAAAGAGCTCCAAGGTAACTGGCAGCACTCACCACCTGGACTGTTTTCTTGACATTTATTTGCTTTTACTGGCACTCAAATGCCACCTGTCAGGAGAAAACTTTCCATAAAAAAAAAAAAAACCCAAAAAAATCAAATAAATTTGCCTGACTCAGCAGAAGCCACCCCAGCTGGTGTGAGTGGTGCCCTTTGAGGTCTGATGGGCCTTGCTGTGTATCCGCAGATATATGTGTGTGTCTGTATAGATTAAATACAGATGGCAGCATCCATGATAGCTTCGGGCATGGCTTTCCCAAACTGGATTTTATAGCTGTCGCTGCTGAGAAGCAAACAAAGTGTAAATCCTCAGAATGACTGAATTTTGCTGTCTGGCCCCTCCTTTATGCTGGGCAGTGGAGTTGCTGCTGCCCAGTCCTGGGCACTGCTGGCATGAAGGGGGCTGGGGGGAGGAGTGACTGAGCAGTTTGAGAATGGCATGTACTCCCTGGGCACCAAATTCATGGAAATAATAACCCAGCACTATGTTTGCCTCCAGTACTCAATTTTCCTTAGCCTCAGAGAGGTGTGAGGAATTATTTCCTTAGGAAATTTTAGGAGTGGCTTCTCACTGCCTCCTGCCAAGTGTCTGCAGAGTTAACGGGATAGTCTGTTGTTTGCTTGTTCTTGTTTGTTTGGAGGGGTTTTGGCAGTTTTCCTTTCTGCCAGTTCAAGCCACTCAAGCTGCCACTGTCAGCTGGCCGAGCCCTGAGCTGAGGTCTGTCTGGAGCTCCGGGATGTGGCCCCGTGGCAGACGCATCGCACCCATCTGGCGTCTCACCCAAAAGCAGGAGCTCTCCCCGCCCGCTTCCTGTGGCGCGTGGGCAGCTCGGAGACGGGGGGCTGCCACTGCCTGCTGTGCTGTGCTGTCCCCTGGGCCCCCACTGTCTGACCCCTGGGACAGAGGGGACGTGTGCTTGTGCGGGGATGTGCCGAGGAGGACTCAGTCCTGTCCTCCCCGGAGGAAGCAGTGGTGGTGATGGGAAGAGGATTGCAGAAATTTGGCTTGCGTTTAGCTGAACTGTTTCATTAGGATGACTCGGGTTGGTTCATGGCTGCACAGCCTCGAGAGAGGCACGTGAGGCGCTGGGATGCTCCTGGTTTTGTGCCCAGCCCTGAGGAGGGCTTTGGGAAGTCCACTCTGTGCTGTAGCCTGGAAACACTCTGCAGTATAGATGGTCTTTTTAAAGATCCCTTTTGGAGATTCTTCTGTGACACTGAAAGTGAATGAATGAGGTTTTTGTGGGCTCAGGGCACACAGAGCCCACGTGTGAGAGCTGTAATGGGAAGGGTGCAGTGTTGTCAGTGGTGTCTCAGCTACTTTGTTGTGCTCGTGCTCAGTTACCTGGTGCTGTTCCTGATGGCTCAAAGCCTGTCTGTCTGTCTCTCTTGCAGCGGAGTTGGAGTTTGTACAGATAATCATAATCGTGGTGGTGATGATGGTGATGGTGGTGGTGATCACGTGTCTGCTGAACCACTACAAACTCTCTGCACGATCCTTCATCAGCCGGCACAGCCAGGGCAGGCGGCGAGACGAGAACCTCTCCTCAGTAAGTCACACCCTGCTCTTCCAGCCACACGTGCCAGGTTATGTTTGGCCTTGGCATCGTCTGTCTCTGTTATTGGGGGTAGGAGGGCGTTTTAGGGGTGCCTCTGGCTCTTTAGGGTGCTGTGTGTGCTAACGTATGGACAGCCATAGCCTCTGCCTTTGCTCTGAGCTTTGCAAATCTGATTTTACATCAGTAAAGTGACTGCATGAGGCTGTTCTTGGCATGTCCTGTTCCTCAAACCACCACCCTCATCTGGTTGGGGTTCATATGCCTTGGTTTAGCAGTCCCAAACTATCCAGTCCTTTGGCTCCAGTTAGAGAGTCTCAAGTGACTGTTTAGAAACTTCCTGCCTGCCTTGCAGGGAGCAGGAAATCCTGACTGACTTGCTCCAGTTTTCACCAGTGCTGCTGCCATTTCTGCAGTGGAAGGGGCAGAAAATGCCTGTCAGCCAGACAAGCAGAGACCTCTCCGAGGGGATGTGCGAGAGGCTCTCTGTAACCCGGGCTCCCTGCTTCATAAAAGCCCGAGGAGAAACGTGTGAATTGTACCTCTGGCAGAGATTTGAGGGGAAACCTCTCCAGCCTTGAGGCAGATGTTGGTTCATGCAGTTTCCTTAAATGTAGTGGCTCAGAGAGACTCAGAAGGATGTATAGAGAAAAGGCATCACATTTTCTTGGAGGTTGAGCGTGTACTGTTCACTGCTGCCTCCGTGGCTCTGTCTTCAGTGCAGGGCTGTCTTGTACTGATACGTCTCTTTTTTAGCAATCGCCCTGAAGGGGTCTTAGAGCCCTTTCAATAGGGCTCCCTCAAGGTCACTGCTCCATGCCCCCTCCTCTGCAGGCTGCCAGGGCAGGCTGGACACACCACTGGTACTGCGGGGTGCTCTGTGTGGGGCCGTGCTCCCCTGAATCAGATCCGTACTCGCTGCAGGAAAAAGATCAAATACTGGGATTGCTTGGGGGTTTTTTCTTCTACTTTTCCATTTTCTTTCCTCTATTTTTTTTTTGAGAGAGAGGATATCTAAGATCTTTCACTAAGCCAGGCTTCAGTGCTGTTGAAGGCTGCCCAGAGCTGTCCCTCGTAGCTGCTGTTTTTGTCACACACCACACGCCGCAGACAGAGGTCCCTTCTCGGCCTCTTTGTGAGGGGGATGCCCCGTGGGAAGGAGATCTGTGCAAACCCCAACCCGATTAACCCCCTCCTCGTTCCATGGGCTGTGCTGCACCTCTCCAGAGGGCACAGTCCCAGCTCGGGGTCGTCTGTGGATGCTGCAGTGGGATCAGCGTGCTGGGAATGCCTGATCCCACGGGATGCCTGGTCCCACGTTAAACCAGCTGGTGTGAGGGTGGAGATGGCTCAGGCACCTCCCTGCTTTGGGGATCAGAGCCCAACTCCCCACACATATCCCAGCTCCACCCGGAAATCTTACGTTCCTCTTACGATCCCGTGCACCCACTTCCAGCAGCAGCAGCGTGTGGGCATCCGAGCACATGAGTTATTAAAAATAGCAGAAACATTGTTTTCCCTTTTTCAGATTCTTTTACTGTATTACCATGTCCAGAATGTTTTACTTGCACAATGCCAGGTTGTGTCATTTTACATTTTCAAAGCAAAGTTCAGATCAAGCCCTCTTAATTTTAATACAGTAATTTTTGTTTTCTTAAGTGGCGTGCTTTTTATTTTCTTTAAAGAGAGCTAAGAAGGCTAACATGGAAAGAGAAGAGAAAATCACATGGAGATTGACCAAAAATTTCAGGTTGAATGAAAAATTGACTCTTTAAAAAACTATTCCTTTTTCCCCTTTATTATTTTTTTTTATTTTAAGTTCTACCAGGCCAAAATTTCCAGCCATTCTTTGGCTCAGCTCTGTTACTTATTCAGCCTTCAGACGCATCAGTGATTAAATGGCTTTTCAGCAGAGTTTGACCTCTGTGCCTCTGCTCGACCCCAGTGAGGATGTGGAGTCTTCAAAACCTTTTTTGGAGCTAAGGAGAGAAATAGGAATATATATAATATAATTTTGTTGTTTTTTTATTATTTCCCATCTTTATGGCTGTTCCCCACCTCCCTGCCCTGTCCATGCTGTGCGTGCAGCACTGATGGAGTGGCAGCAGAGATTCCCTGTGGTCCCAGCACCCTCCTGATGGGACAGAGAAGCCCCTCGTGTGCTAACGAGCGGGAAGCTCGTTACAGTGGGATCCAGCATAATAAAGATGTTAAAGGCAGCACCTTTGAGGCTCAGCACAGCATGTCTGTCAGTGGAAAACAGCTCCAGTCTGAAGGGGGGCTGGAGCCTGGCAGGCAGAGGCCGCCCTGGGCTGGATACTGGTTTATGCAATCCATTAAACTTGCACTGAACTGGTGTTGGGCTTTTTAAATCCCAAACTTCATTTTGGTGTCATGACCGCAGACGGGCACTGGAGCTGCATTCACGCTTTTCATCTGCTGAAATATTAAAGCAGTTCATCCCATGGTCAGGATGCTGCTGGGTCTGCTGGAGTTGTCCTTTTTTGTTGCTGCAGCTCAAAAATTACAGCTGAAGGAGAAATTAATTTCCCTAAAGGGTTTTTTAATGCGGTTCTTGCTGGCAAGCAGTTTTTGTATTACTTCATGCGTTTCTCCATCACCGTTCTCGCTGCACTTAAACTCTTGTCTCCTCATGACAAGTACCTTTGATTTTCCAGAACTAAGAATATTTAAGAAATGCTGCTGAGAACTTTTTGCCGTGAGAATGGCACTGTCCCTACACCTTTGGAACAGTGGTATCCCACTCCCCCAAGAACAAGCAGTGTAAGTGCAATTTCCAAGCACACCTTTGTCCCCCAAAATAGGAACTATGAGTCTTCCTGAAGGCTCAGAGACTTAATCTGTACCATGCAGCTTTACAGAGAAAATTCTCTGACATCACTAAAACAAGTAGTTCTAAAAAAGTCAAAGATTGATCTCTAAAAAGAGATTTAAAAGTAATTTTAGGTTCTGCAGCAACTCCTGCAATACTTGCGGAGGCTTTTACAGCTGTGTTGCTCACCAGACAGCAGAATCTCAGCTTTCATTTCAGAAACCTGTGACTTTCTAGACTGTTCATTGTTGAGATGGATTCAAGTCCTAAATATGCTGAAAATCAGAGGTGAGTGAGGAGAGGCCGAGGGTTTGCAGTGATGTTGCTCCTGCAGTTTTGCTTGGCTCAGCGGGGCTGTGGAGCCATCCCAGGGCCAAAGTGAAGGCTGAAAGCAGGGATGTATTCTGTCCCTGAGGCTTTGCCCTCCTCTGGCTACTGATTTCCAGCAGTTTTAATCTTGCTATGGAGTTTTCAGGAGAGCTGAGCCGTTCCCCGGACGGGCTTTGTGGTAGTGTGTGAGGCAGGGGTCGGTGTTGGGGAGCACTGGGTGCCTGTGGTCGGTCAGCTGTGGGCACAGGAGCATGGCCGGGCCCTGGAGTCCTGGGAGAGGTGGTTAATAACGGCTGCAGAGATGCAGCTCCTACAGAAAATGGGTCTCCTGTCTGCTGCTCCTCTCTCTGCACATCCCACTTTCGTGCTGCTTTTGCGGCTTTGCTACTCTTGCATCCACATGTTGCCCAGGGCATCATTCCTGGGGCTCATCTGTACAAACAGATGAATGGCGCGTGAGCCAGAGCTTTGATTCTAAACACATGGGCAGGATCTTGGTGCAGGCTCTGGGTGAGCGGGCACTTAGGGGTAGGGCATGTTTTGGGTGGAGCAGCCCCTGCCCATCACGTGCCACCGCGGGATGTCCCAGCTGAGCCTGGCGGGGCTGGGAAGCACCAGGCTGCGGCCACCCTCGTGGGAGCTGGCTGACATCACTCCCGGGAAAGGGGGGAGCAGATGGGATATTGCCATGGCACTGCCCACTGCCAAGTTAAATATAAAACATCTAGCAGAAGGCAGCGGGGTACTCGCTGCTCAGGAAGTCTGCCACGGGGACACGGCAAAGTAAACACAATTTTCGGAGTGCTTCCCGCTCCTGCCCACTGCTTCGGCGTCCTTTGGGATGAGGTGACGGGCTGGCAGCGCCTGTGGTGGCACTGGAAATCCTCCCTGGGCCCTTTGGTGTCAGAGCCTGAGCACAGAGTTGGAGGTGAGGATTTGTCCTGTGGCAGATGCAGTTCCTCTTGGATCTTTTGGCTGCTGGGGGAATTTGACTGCAGACTGTCCCTGCAGGCAAGAAATCCCTGTAAAATGGACCAGACTAAACAGCCGATGCCTGTGTAAACAGTTTCGTGTTGGAGTGTCGAGGTCTGGAATGGAACAGGGTTGTCTTGCTCAGGAAGGGCCGTGGGGCCGAGCTCAGCCAGCACATTCCTCAGCTGTGGCCAGGGAAGGTGCTGGCATTGTGGCACTTCACCTCTGCTCCAAGGAGATGCTCCTGAAAAAACCATGGAGAAGGGGAAGACTGGGCGGTCTCATTTCCATTTAAATCGCTGTTTTCCTTGCACTGGCACCAGCACTGCCTTGAGGTTTGTGTGCAGAGCTGAGCTTCAAAACCCAGAACCTGATGGGTTCTCTCCATACCTGATACCATGTGCAATGCCACAGGAGAAAATAGGTTCCAGCACTGGGGAAAATGAAAAAATAGGATATAATGGGTGGTTTCTCTGGAGATTTTAATGTCGTGCTAGTGCTGTATTTGGGGCAGGTAGAGAAATTGGGGTTCTCACAGCAGGAAGGTGTGTGGTTTGCTCAGACCAGCTTCTGAGTGCAACACTTAAAGGGAAAAAGGGGGTTTCTTTTTCCCTTGGCTTTTTTTTTCACTGGTGCCAGATACTTCTGCCTGTGCCTGGCTTACTAGTGCCAGAACTGGAGATTCACCTGCAAGGAACTGGGAAGTTCCGAGTTATAATTACAAGCCTTCTGGCTGTTTTCCTCCAGCTCTGCCTGCCAGAGGGATGTTGCTGTATGTGAATATTAGCAATATTTAAATATTGCAGTTCCTAAGGCAAAAATGTCTGGGGTGAGCTGTGCGTGCTCAGAGTATCACCAGCAGATGGGAAGAACCTTTGTTTGTTTGTTTTGATCATGAATTGTAAACTAGTCTCAGGGTTTGGGGGAAATCGTGGCTTCACCGTGCCTGGGGTTGTTGGCACAGAGGTTTGGATCTCAGGATCAGGGTGATGCTTGCAGTGTAAGGAAGCCTCTACACTTCAGTCCCTCAGTCTATTTAAGCCAAGGACCACTTATTCTTTGGGGAAAAAATACTCTGAAACCATCCTGTTGCTACAGATTTTTTTTCTTTTTTTTTTTTTTTAGCCGAATCAAAATTAGGCTTAACATTTGGTTATTCACTTATTATCTTTATTTTCCCAGGATGTCCGTGGTTGTGAGCATCAGAATGTGGGTGTGAGGGGTTTTTTTTTGGCTTGGTTTTTTTTTTTTAATCTTGTCATTATTTCATGGAGCATTTTTTGATGTCTTGTGAATCACCCACGGCTCATGGATCACAAATTGAAAAATACTCCTCTGGCATGTTTGAACCAGGGAAAGAACCGTGCTGGGGGTGTGGGGGTGGGAGGGGGGAAGTCTGCAAACGGGAGAGGGTTGTTTGCTGGTGCCATTCTCATCATTCATTCTGCAAACGATCCATTAAATGGAGGCATAGGTGCAAGGGGAGGGAAATTTTGATCGGAAGGGGTGTTTTCAGTGGTGATGTGGTAACACTTGAGCATGTATCCACATGATGCCCAGCGTATGTGATCATGGTTGGAGATGCTGGTTGGAGTTGGTGCGGGTGGGTCAGGAACATGTTGGTGGCAGTGTCTTCTCTAGGTGACACCTGGCATGAGCTGCTTGCAGAAGGAGCTTAACCCCCCCTGGCATCAGACTCACCCTGCCCTCTCTTCTCCTTTCCCATGCAGGAGGGAAGCCTGTGGCCTTCGGAAAGCACCGTGTCAGGGACCGGCATAACCGAGGTGAGGGCGCCGCGGGTGCCGCCTGTCCTGTCCCGCTGTCCCCTGTCCCGCAGCGCCTCGCGCCTCTCACCCTCTTTTCTCTCTTCTTCCAGCAGCAGATCTACACCCCGCGGTCCAGCGAGCGCCTGGCAGTGCCCTCCTTCCTGCAGAGGGACCGCTTCAACCGGTTCCAGCCCACGTACCCGTACCTGCAGCACGAGATCGACCTGCCGCCCACCATCTCGCTGTCGGACGGCGAGGAGCCCCCGCCCTACCAGGGACCCTGCACGCTGCAGCTGCGCGACCCCGAGCAGCAGATGGAGCTCAACAGGGAGTCGGTGAGGGCCCCCCCAAACAGAACCATCTTCGACAGTGACTTGATAGATAACTCCGTATTCGGGGGGCCGTGCCCCCCCAGCAGTAACTCTGGCATCAGCGCCACCTGCTACGGCAGCAGTGGCAGGATGGAGGGGCCGCCGCCGACCTACAGCGAGGTGATCGGCCACTACCCCGGCTCCACCTTTTACCAGCACCAGCAGAACAACAGCGGCATGCCCCCCATCTTGGAGGGCAGCAGACTCCATCCCTCACAGATCAATGGCCTTGAGAGCACAACGACGGCGTGGAACAAAGAGAAAGAGAAACAAAAAGGGCACCCCTTTTAAAAAA
>VZTD01002522.1:35160-47723 GCA_013397725.1 Rhagologus leucostigma | reverse complement strand
CTGCCCGGGGAAGCCCGGAGGAATCGATCCGGGAATGAGGCGGGATCTGGGGCAGCCCTGGACAGCCGGAGCGGGATGGAGCCATTCCCAAACGGATCGGCAGCAGCCGCCGCTTCCCAGACTCCCAGCAGGGAAAAGGGGGGAGCTGCCGGCTCCAGAACCCCAAAATCCCGGGAAGCGAGGGAATCGGGGTCCAGTCCCGGCATTCCCGGCTGGAACGTGACTTCAGAGGATGCNAGATTCCCTCCCCACGTCTCGTTTTTCCGTCCGTACCTCCTCGTCCTTGTACCAGGAGAGCGACTCGGCCGTGAGCACGAACCAGTACTCCTTGGAGCCGCCCTTCATGATGCTGATGTTGTTGATGGTGAGCCAGCCCCTGCGGATCACCTGGGGCGGGCCGGGAGCGCGACGGAGCGGGGGGAAAGGAAGGAGAGGTCACAGAGGGATCCCAGGGGCAGCCCCCGGAGCGATCCCAAAGCCCGGCGCATCCCGAGGATCCCGCAGGGAAGCTGGGAGCGGGCGGGGGGGACACCCGGAGCGTTCCCAGCTCCCGAAGCCGGGTGGGAAAAGCCGCCCGGGCCAGCGGGACGATCCCGCGGCTCCGAGGGATCCAAACCCCAATTCCCATCGCTGGCGGACAGGAAAAGCTCCAGCTCCCCTTGGATGGATCCGAGTCCTGGGGAGTGCCCGCGCAGTGCCGGGGAACATCCCACTGGGAATTATTCTCCAGGACTCCGGGCAGGAGGGAGCTGGCGGGGATCCACCGCGGATTCCGAATCCCAGCGCTTCCCCGTATCCCAGCGCTTCCCCACCCCAGCACATCCCCGTATCCCAGCTGCCCCGTCCCGGGGTTATCCCACCACACGGGTTAGTGCCAGGGGGTGACGGGGTCAGCGGGAAGCGCGGCCGGAGCGGGAACAACCCTCGGGAAGGGGCAGGGACGGGCCGGACACGGAGCTCGTCCTGGCTCCCACGGGAACGCCGGGATCCCTCCGGAGCCCAGGGGATCCCAGCTCCCTCCCAGGGGTTTTCCAGCGTCAGAGCCACGACAAATTCCCGGGGCGAGGAAGGAGCGAAGCTGCAGCTGCGGCGGAGCGCGGACGGAGCGCTCCGGGCGCCGGGAAGGACGGAGAGCCCGGGAATGGCGGGGGGCGGGATTTCACCTCCGAGATCCCGGTTCCCGTTCGGGAAGCGCCTCGGGATGGGATCCGAGCGGGTTTTAAAGGAACTGAGGCGGGAAAGGGGAGGATCAGGGATCGGGAAAGGGATCGGAGCGAAGCGAGGAGGGTCGGGAGACGATTGGGAAAAGGGATCAGAAGGAAAAGGGGATTGAAAGGAGGGAGGAAGTTCCTTTAAAACCGATGGATTTTGGTGAAAACCGGGACGGTTTTGGGGCTCTGACCCTGAATTCCCAGCTCTTCCCCCCTTCCCGTCGCGATCCCGTCCCACAGCCGGCGAGAGAACGACCCTGCCCGGAACTCTGGGGGGTCCCAGGAACATCTGGATGGCGCTGAGAGGGAACGGAGGGGCCTGAAGAGCCGGGAAAAGGCCGGAGCTGCGGCAGGGATTCACGGAGCCGGAGGCACAAACCTTCCCGGGAAGAGCGGGATCCCGGGGCAGACCCGGCAGCCTCAGAAAATCCGTGGTTTTTGAGGAATAAAAGCATTTCAGTGCTAATCCCACGGGGACTTGGTGGCCGAGGCTCCACCTGCCGCCGGCTCCGACATTCCAGCTTTATCCAGAGGCAGGACCCATGGGATTATCCCGCTTTTCTTGCCCAGGGGGAAAACTGGGCAGGGGGCTGAGGCCACCCCGAGGCTGTAAATCCCGAACCGGGGGTTTGGAAACAATTCCCTCTCAGCCACTTCCCCATTCCTGGAATGGTGAGGGGCTCCGAGCGTGGAGCCGTGGCATCGGGATCCACCCGGAATCGCTGCCCTCCCGGTCCCAGGAGGAGCTCCGCGGGTGGAATGCCGGGGCTTGGAGCAGCCAGGTTGGAACTCTGGTGTTGGCTCAACCTCAAATCCCCAAAAAAAGGGAATTTGGGGGAAGTAATGAACTTCCAGCCCTTCCCTGCATGTATTCCCAAAGGAATCAAGGGAATCTCATCCCGCCACAGCTGTTCTGGGCTAAACCACAAAGATTTTGGATTCCTGCTTCCCAAAGGTTGGGAAAACCAGGCACGGGCTGGGATCACCCCGAATCCCCTTTTTTCCCGGCCATGGGAAGAGCCAGGAGGGGACAAAGCCGACTTCCCGCTGGCAGATCCCGGCTGCTCCCTCTGGGAATCCCGTCCCCCTTCTCCCACCAGCGTCCTCCAGCCTGGGAAGCGGGAGGGCGGCAGTTTTGGGGTTGGGATTGGGAATGCTGTTCCTGGCAGGGCCGGGCCTCGCCGGGTGCTGTCCCGGCACTGTCCCGCTCCGTGGTACTTACCAGGATCTCCCCCTTTGGGCGCACAAAATTAAGGGGGAAAAAGACAAAAAAAAGGCAGGAAAAGGAGGCAGGACAGGGAAGGGGGAAGAAGTGGCAGGAGAGGGAGAGAGCGGGAAGCACAAGAAAAGGGAGGAAAAAGCGGAAAAACAGCAGAAGAAAACCCGTTACATGCTATTAATGGTCATTCCCAGCGTTAATCCCTCGGAGCGGCTTCCGGAGGGAGCGAGGGCCCGAGGCCGGGGAAGGGGCACGGCCGCTCCTGCTCATCCCGAAATTCCCCTGGAAGCAGGACTGGGGGGGACACGGCTGCCGGGACACCCCAGAGTCCTGCCGGGACATCCCGGTGCTCTCCTGGTTCCCGATCCCTCACCCCCCGCTCCCGGGGCTGCGTCTCCCGCCCGGTTTGTCCCAAATCCCGCTGGTTTCAGGCGGGAATTCCGCTCCTGCTCTGCCCTGGAGTTCCGGCTTTTCTGTGCCCAAGCCTGGCCTTAACTATAAATGTTTAGGGATGGGCTTGGATCCCGCTGCGGAGTGGGAATTCCGGGAGCCTCCGGCTGTACCTGGTTCGGGATCGCTCTCTTCTTGTTGGTCTGCGTGTTCCGCTGCTGCGCGCTGGGAAAACAGGGGGAAAAACGGGACTTTTAGGTCGGGAAGAGGAGGGTGAGAGACAGACGCTTCCTGCCCGGAACGCTGCGGGGGTGAGCCGATCCGAAGGAGGGAAATTCCAGAGCCCCTTCCCCAGGTTTGCCCAGGACCGAGTGCAGAGAGCGGGGACGGGGACACCGGGATCTCCTTCCTCAGGGATGGGCGTTCCCAGGACAGAATTCCAGAGCGAAGGGGGACACCGAGTGAGCGGAGCAGCAGCTGCAGATTCCCGAGGGAATTCCCGGCCCGACCACCGAGAACCAGGAGCTTCCAGAAACACCTAATTCCCCCGGGATCGGGATCGAGCATTACCTGCACCAGAGGGAAAGCTACCTGTCTCTCCTGAGCACCGAGGGGGCGGAACCGTTAGTCAGGAGCGGGAACAAAATCCAGGAAATCCATTAAAATTCCATCGGGACACCCCGGACACACGGGGGGGACACACCCACCCCTGGGAACGGGGAGCCACGGGATTCGGGGAAGCGCTCCCTGCCTGCCCCGATCCCAAGAGCTCCTCCCGGATCCCAGATGGTCCGAACTGGGAGGAGAAGCTCCAGGCTCCCAGTTGTACTGGGAGGGGAAACAACCCAGCTCCCAAACCCAGAGAAGAGGCTCTCCGGCTTCCAGATCCGAAGGAAAAGCTCCCTGGATCCCAGTTCCAAAGCTGAACTGGGAGGAGAAGCTCCAGGATCCCAGTTCCAAAGCTGAACTGGGAGGAGAAGCTCCCCAGCTCCCAGATCCAAGGACAAGCTCCCAGCTCCCAGCCCCCAGTGGGAACCTCCCCAGCTCCCGGGTGCAGAGGGGAAGCTCCCGGCTCCCCCGGATCCCAGGGGAAGCTCCCGGGATCCCGTGGGAAGGGGCAGCTGCTGCCGGTACCCACCCGGTCGCCACGTGCTGCTCAGTGAAACAGCTGGGGCGGGAGAGGATCGGAAGAGTCCGGAGAGACAGAGAGAGGTGATGGATCCAAGGAAAAACAGCAGAGAGCAGGAGGAGAGCAAGGAATGTGACCGGAGGTGGAAAGGAGAGACAGAGAAAAAAAGGGGGAAGAGAGAAAAAAAACAGGAGGACGAGCGTGGGAATTTAAGGAGAGGGAAGGGGGTATGGGCTCCAGGCAGTCTAGGGGCTTCCCGGAGGTTTGGGGCCAGAAAACACCGGGAAAAGCCATGGGAATGTGGGACAGAGGACAGGGAGCGACTCCCGCTCCGTGACAGCTCCAGGGTCGGTCCCACAGCCCGAACCATCGGGATTCATCCAAGCGGCCCCAAATTCCTGAGGCTGGAGCTTTTCCCAGCCCCTTTGCCGTATCCCAAACCTGAGGGAAGCGGGTGCCAAAGGCGCTGGTGTGGATTGGGATGTGGGAGACTCTGGATTCCCGCGAGGAAAACAACCCCC
Organism: Rhagologus leucostigma; assembly: GCA_013397725.1. Taxonomy (NCBI): domain Eukaryota; kingdom Metazoa; phylum Chordata; class Aves; order Passeriformes; genus Rhagologus; species Rhagologus leucostigma. The sequence goes on along the minus strand of VZTD01002522.1, from coordinate 43,253 downwards.
GCAGGCCGGGAACGTGGGAATTGTCCCCCCGGAAAAGGACTCACTTGGCGAACCCGATGAAATCCTCGTGGTTGGTGTTGATGTAGGAGAGCTCGATGTCGATGAGCAGCAGGATCTGAGGGAACCGGGGATTAGGGAAGGCGGGAATTCCCGCGGGAGCGGCGTCGGGAACGGGGCGGGAGCTCACCTGGTCCTTGGTTTTGCCCTCGCGCTCGCGGATGTGGGTGGTGACGATGCGCTCCGTCTCCTCCCGCAACCTGGGGTAGGAACCGAGCTGAAAAAGAGGGAGAAGGCCCGGGAAGAAGCGCTGTGGACGGACCGAGGCGGCTCCGGCGGCACCCGCAGGCTCCGGACCGGGACGGGCTCCGGGGGGGAGCAGCATCTTCGATTCCCCACTAAACCCCCCAGATTCCTGGCCCGGGAGCTGCGGAAGCAATTCCTGTTCCCACTGCTCCCAGAGGAGCCGGGCGGGCCGTGGGGCATTCCCAAAATCCCGGCCCATCCATCGGGGAACACAAGGAAAAGCCCAGGAACGCCCAGTTTGATCCCAAATTTTACCAGCAGGGGATTTTTGGGTGGAGGGAGGGGGGAAGCGGCTTGAATGGCTCCAGCCAGAGAGCCCTCACTGGTGTCACTGGGCTGACCAGTCCCTCACTGGTCACTGGGCTGACCAGTACCTTACTGGTGTCACCAGGCTGACCAATCCCTCACTGGTCACTGGGCTGACCAGTCCCTCACTGGTGTCACTGGGCTGACCAGTCCCTCACTGGCGTCACTGGGCTGACCAGTACCTTACTGGTGTCACTGGGCTGACCAGTCCCTCACTGGTCACTGGGCTGACCAGTCCCTCACTGGTGTCACTGGGCTGACCAGTACCTTACTGGTGTCACTGGGCTGACCAGTACCTTACTGGTGCACTGGCGCACGGTGTTGATGAGCTCCTGGATCACCAAATCCACGCATTTCAGGCACGGCTCCTTCAGCTTCACCACCTGCTTCTTCACGATGGCCTCGAACGCCAGGTCCGGTGTGAACAGCCCCGTCCTGGAGCCCAGGGAGCGGGAAAAGCGGGGTCAGAGCGGGGTTGGGATGGGAGGGAGGGATTCCCCCATCCCAGAGAGCAATTCCCTGCTCCTGGAAAACTATTTCCACCTCGGCAGAGCAAATCCCTCTTCCAGGAGAGCAAACCCTCGCCGGGGACGCTCCGAGCAGCCCCTGGATCCGGGAATTGTCTCTAGGGAAGGAAGGCTCCGTGCCCGATACTTGCCTCACCCCATGGATGTTCTTGATGGCGTAGCTGATCTCCCGCCTCAAATCCTTCTCGTCGAATTCCATCTGCCGGGAAAGGCAGCGGGAATCAGGACCGTCCCACTGTCCGGCAGCTTCCGGCCACAGAGGGACCCCCCCGGAATGACCCATCCCAGGATGGACCGTCCCTGGAGCATCACCAGGCAGGGGCTGCTGTTTCGTTTCCCTCAAATCTCGAGCTTTTTGTGGAATCATGGAATGGTTTGGGCTGGAAAAGCCTCCAGAGACAAGGAGGCCTCTGGGGCTCCGTGCGAGCTCGGCCCGCCCCGCCCAGGTCCACGGGATCGCCCCACGCTGGCCTCACCTTCACGAGCTCGAAAGGGAACCTCTCATGGAAAATCCGGTTGATCCTGGCACCCCCGGAGAGCTCCAGGGTGTCCACCTGGTCTCCCGAACCCTCGATCCGCTTCTCAAAGTCCACCCCGAACTGCTGCACCATCCTGGGCAGGGGAATCGGGAATGAGGGAGCTCCCGGAGAACAAAATTCCCCTAATTCCTCCAGATGGGAGGTGGGAGAAGTGAAAATCCCGCTTTTCCTGCGGCGTGGGCAGGCCAGGGACGAGCAGGGCCAACGCTCCCAGTTCCCACGGGCATTCCCAGCAGAGGTTTCCCCCATCCCTCCCCTGTCCAAGGAGAGCGATTCCCCAAGGCGAACAGGAAGGGCAGAATTCCGTGCTGGGGATGTTTCCAGCCAGGAAAGGTGAATCCCTCCCAGCTGGAGAGGAACCTACTGCAGCAGGGCTTTGGTTTTCCGCGCGGGGTCGTCGGGGCGGAAGTTCTTGTACTCCTCCACCTCCTTCTCCAGGGAAAGCAGCTGGCTCTGGAGCTTGCTCCGCAGCGAGGGCAGCGTCTCCCGGATGTGGTTGGTGAGTTGCTGCCGAGGGATTGGGGAAGACTGAGCCGGGAGCCCGGAAAACTCCGCTTTTCCAGGAAAAAAATGGCGAGGGAAGGGGCCGTCCCACCTGGTTGAGGACCCTCTGCAGGTGCGGGGTGCCCATGCGCTCGGCCATGTGCCGGTAGGCCGGGTGCGACAGGAAGAACTTGCGCTCGGCCGCCAGCGCGGCGCGGATGTCCTTCTTGCCGTCGATGTCCTTCTGGCTCCGGTTGACCACCCCGATGTACCCTGGGACAGCCAGGGACGCGGCAAGGGGTCGGCACGGGGCCGGGGCGGGCGGCGGGAACGGCGCGGAAAGGCCACGCGGTGACATCGTGGGGTGGAGGGGGGACACGGGGGGACACGGAGAAGGACACAGGGCAGGGGTCACTCAGAGTGACCTGAGGGCGACACAGGGGACACGGGGGTGACCCAAGGGACGCGGGGGGACGCTCTGGCCGCACCTCTCCGCAGAGGCAGCAGTTTGTTCTCCAGCACGTCCCGGGCGTCGGTGCCCTCGTCCATCAGGTCCAGCTTGGTGATGACCCCGATGGTCCGCAGGCCTGTGGAGCCAAGGGTTGGTCCCAGTTAAGCCCAGCCTAACGAGGTGGGACACAACGGGGATCCAGGGACCGGAGAGGAACCCCTGGCCTTGTCGGGAGAGGGGACAGGGAGGAAGAGGAGGAGGAGAAGAAGGAAGAGGAGGACGAGGAAGGCAGAGAAGCCCCTCCAGCCCCAAACCCTGCAGGCCCCTGAGCCACGGCGGCCCCCGGGGCGACCCCCGTCCCTTTACCCTGCGGATCCACTTCCTTGGCCATCTTGAGCGCGTCCGAGTTGGCCAGGTCCATGTTGGCCGGCGTGACGGCCAGGATCAGGCTGCTCTCCCGGCTGATGAACTGCAGGATCATGTCCCGGATCTGGAACTCGATGTCCTGCGGCTGATCCCCCACCGGCACCTTGGTGATCCCCGGCAGGTCGATCAGCGTCAGGTTCAGCACTGGGGGGACACGGGCGGGGTGAAGGGAGGGATCCCTGCGGCCGGATCCGCGCCCACGGCCCCGCTCCGGAGCCCGATTCCCAACGGGTTCGCTCCGGGACGGCCCCATAACCCCCAAAGCCGTGTGAAACGGGATACGCGGAGCAGCTGGCATTGGCTTTTAGGGCGCCCAAACTTTTCCTGTTTTCCTGGAGTTTTCCCGGAGTTTCCCCTCACCGTGCGGGGAGTACACGCGCAGGTTGATGGGCACGGGGGAGATGCCCTTGTTGGTGCCCGTCACCCGGTCGGTCTCCGCCTCGATCTCCTGCCGCACCTCGTCGAAATCCGTGAATTTCTTGGATTTGCAGTGCAGGAACTCAGCATATTCTGGAATGGATTGGGAACGTCAGAAACGGGGAGCGCTCGGCAGCGCCAGGGCAGGATGGGGCCGGGAGATCCGGACGGATCTGGGGAACGCGGAGGAGGGGCTGGAGCACACGGAGAAGGCTCCCCGGATCCCAATCCGCCCCAGGAAAAGGGATTTCGACAGCTCTGGGCCGCGGATGGTGCAACTTCCTTCCTCCTTTCCTCCGTACGGGAAGAGGGGAAACCTCGGCCCTGCCTCGCCCTCCCGCCCCTTCCAGGGCTGGGATCATCCCGACACCTCATCCCAGACACCTCATCCCTCACACCTCATCCCTCACCCCAGAGCCCTTATCAACCATCCCAGAGCCCTTATCAACTGTCCCATCACTCAAAGTCCGGCTCTTCCCAACCCTCCCTCAGCTCCCGGGAACCACAACGGCTCCAGGAGGTCACTGGAGGCTCTGGGATTAACCCGAATCCAGAGATTTTTTGGAAGAGGTTGGTTCAGGGGAAGGGGATGAGGGAATTCTCCCCGGATATCAGGACGGCTGATGTTAAACGAGGAAACCTGGCTGGGAAAACGAGTCATCCCCGTGCCCAGCTCAGCGTTCCTCGGTTTTCCTTGGCGTTCCTCCGGCCTCCCCAGCATTCCCAGGCATTCCCGGAGCTCTCCCCCGCATTCTCCCGCGATAAGCAGGGGAATCTGGGAACGTGGGGGCAGCGGGACAGACCCGGACGCGTCACGTGGGAGAGCTGCTGTGTGCAAAGCCCCACGATCCCACCCGGAATCAATTCCCGGTTTTCCAGCCCCGTACCCGTCTTGGAGAAGATGAGCTGCAGGATGAGAGGCCGGCGAGTGACAATTCCAGAGCCACGGGGAAGGAAATCCCTGGAAGGGATGAAAAGACGCGTCAATAAATGAATTAATCCCATTGATTCCTCCAGCACTGGAGAGTCCTGGGAAGGGACTGGAGGCACTGGGAGGAGTGGAAGAGGCCTGGGAACACACGGGACCAATCCCTGCTCTCCTGGGGGAGAGTACAGGGCATTCCTGGGAGTGCAGACCCCATGGGAACTCAGGGATTTGCAAGGCACAGATCCCACAGAATTCCTTCTGGCACCGGTGCCTGGAGCTTTTTTGGGGGAACTGCGCCTGGAAAAGGCGCTGCTCCAACGGGAAGTTCGGGGTGGGGCCGAGCCCAGGGCAGCGGGAAGGGGACGGGGAAGCACCTGCTGGGAAACAGGAGAGAAAACTCCCCGGGAGCGGCCGGGCAGCTCCGGAGGGATTTCCAGAACCCTTGGGCGGATGCTCTGCCGGGCAGAGCTGGCATCGCCCAGGGAGCGGCTCCGCCTGGACGTCACGGCAGTGACAATGACGAGATCCCGGCTCTGTCATCCCGATGCCGGCACCGCGCCGCAGCTTTCCGGGCAAACCCTGACCCCTGTCCCCAGCAGCCAGGAAAAGCACTTCCTGCCCAACCGGGGGGACAGGTCCGGCAGGAAGAGCCCCGGGCAGCTCCCAGGGTGGGAAAAGCTGGGATAAACCTCGGGGAGGCCCCGCTGAGTATTGATCCCAGGGGGAATGCGGATCCCAACAGGAATGTCGGTCCCAGGGCGATTCCCACAAAGCGGGGTCCAACGCCTCCGGCTCCGCTGCTCCCTTCTCCCAGCCCCGATCCCGGGCGGAACGAGGTGATCTCCCACTCCCAGCCCCCCCGGCACTCCCGGCTCTATCGGGAGACGAGGGGAACCCCCAGCTTCCTGCCGGCATTCCGGGAAGGACGGTGACGCGTGTCCCACACGGAGCAGGTGCCACCCAGCTCCGGCTGTCCCCGTGTCCGGGGTCGGCAGGATCCGAGCCCCGCAGTGACGCGGGAAGGAGCCACGGGACGTCACCTCCCCGGATCCTGCCGCCTCCCACCTGCTTCCAGGTGTGACCAGGGCCGGCAAAGGGACAAAGGGACCAAGGGACACAGGGACAAAGGTCTCAGGGTGGAGAAGCGTGGTGGGAACGCGCCAACCCCAGGGGAATCTGTGGGGAAACCCCTGAGCACGGCCCCGGCCCTGCCTGTCCCCATCTCGTCCCTGCCTGTCCCTACCCGATCCCCGCCCGATTCCCTTCCCATTCCTGCCTGAATTCCCATTCCTCTGGTGACGGCTCCCGCCGAACCCATCTCTCCAAGGTAAATCCCAGTGGATTTACCCCCGGACACCTCCAGATTCTATGCAGCTACACCAGACCCGGGGGACACTCGTGGCAAACCCCTCGGGATGGGTCACTGCCACCCTCACATTCCCACGGGATCCAGCTCTCCCTCCGGCAGCGCTCGCACCGGCCCCAAATCCTGTTGATCCTAAATCCTGGGGTTTAGCACCACTTGGGGATCTGCAAGGCATCCCACCGGGAGCAGGGGACGCTCCCGGGGCGGGACAAGGATTCCCGGCCACCCCCAAGCCCCAGCCCGGGGCGAACCCCGGCCTTCCCTTCGGCACGGCCATCCCGGGGGCTCATAATGCCCCATTGAGGTCAGGATCCGCCGGGATTGTCCCCACCCCCGGGTGACAACGGCTCCATTGTCCCCCAGGCCAGAGACAGCTGCGGGAAGGGCTCGGACGCCGGGATTTGTCGGAGCGGGGCCGGGACAGGGCTCCAAAGAGCGGCCGGGGGATGTCGGAGCCACAGTGAACCCCACTGACGATCCCAGCTCGTTCCCTCCATGCTTTTCCCACTAAATCCGGGGATTGAGGCGCCCCAGGCCCCTCACCACCAATTCCAACCCCCCTGAGGATGTATCAGTGAGGCCAGGCCCTTCCCCATGGACAAATTCCAGCCCAGTTGGGTTAATTCATGGATTTAGACCAATTCCAGGCCCTCCACAGGGATTTTGGGCACCAGAGGCCCCTCGGGATCCTCTTCCTGTGTGTTTTGAGGGTAAAAAAACCCACAGAAATGGGACCATGGCTTCCCAGTGTGGATCCAGGGCTTCCCAACGGCTTGGAAAAACTGAGATAAAGCTCAAACAGCTGCAAAAATCAAGAGAACCAACCCCCCAGGGGCAGCTTTCGATCCCGGCTCGATGGATCCGTGCAGATCGTTGGGACAATCGGAACAGCCCCGAGGCCTCGGCTCATCCCAGCCGCCGGAATTGGCGATCCGGAGAAACGCTCGATGCCGCCGGTGTGGGAAAAACCCCCGGCCCCTGTTCAGCCATTCCGGGGCGAGAACCCCAGAACTGCCCCTAAAAGCTGGGATAACAGCGGTCAGCATTCCTCACCGCCGTATTCCCAAGGGTACCAACAGGATTTGAGGGAGAACGGTGCCGTGAGGAGGCCACGGACACCCCTGGGGTGTAATTAACCCTAATTAGCACAAGCTGCGCAACGAGGTGGGGAAGGATTCCCGGATGGATCCGGCCTCCGACTGCGACACAAAGGGGTTTAATTATCAGGGATGGTTTTCCAGCTGCACCATAATTAAAGGCTGACGGAATTCCCAGGAATTCAGGATGGGGAATAACTCCACCGTTTCCACCCTGACTGCTCCTCTCCCTGCTGGAAAAGCCCAAATCCAGGCTGGAAATCCAGAAAGGGAAAAAGCCCGGCAGGTGATGGATCCCACCCTGCACTCGGGATCCGCTTGGAGAAATGCCACAGGAGTGGAAGGATCCAGCCGGGAAAGCCCAGCTGCAGGAAAGCCCCACTGCAGCTTCCAGTGGGGCATTTCTATGGAGAAAGGGATGTCAAAACCAGCCTGAAGCAGCGGGAAAAGCACGTGGTTGGGTTTTTTGGGAATGGGAAGGTTCAAGGGAGAGCGGGATGGGGCCAGGGTGGAACGACGTCACAGGAAGGAGGCTTTTGTTGGTGTCTGGGCATCCGGGACGGGATCCCGCGGATGTGGGATGTGGGGATGTGGCTTCAGGAAGTGGCAGCCCCGGCTTAAGGGGCAGGAGAGGACAGGAGCATCCAGCAGGAACCGGCTCCGCACGGATGGAGCGAGCACCCGAGGCGGCGAAGAGCTGATCCATGGATTGTGTGGGGAAAGACAAAGGCAAAAGGCCGCAGAAGCGGCTCTGCTGCTGGAGTTTTTGCGGATTTTCTGGGATGATTCCTTTGCTTCGGTGGGAGGGTGCTGAGCTCTGCTCCCCGTTATCGGGGCGGCCACGCTCGGCTCCCGGGCCCATCCCAGTGCCGGCTCTATCTCCGGGGCGCAGCCCCACGGCCCAGGGTGACGATGGTGGGGACGAAGGCCCATCCAGCTCAGCATTCCCGGGGTATCCCGGGAGAATCCGGCGGCACGGGGGGCCCCGGCACCATCCCGTGCCGCTGTCCAGGGCACGGTGCCGGCTCCCGGGGAGCCCGCAATGTCCGCGGAATCCCCGGAGCCCCCCGAATCCTCGGAACCCCCGCAGCACCCGCTGCCTTCAGGCCGGTCGCGCATTGACCGCCCTGACCCGAACCCTTCACGCCAACTGCGTACGGGCCGCCCCGACCCCTTCCCCTCACGCCAACTGCGTACGGGCCGCCCCGCCCCGCTGCCGCCCCTCCAAGTGCGTCCGGCCCGCACCGACC
>VZTD01002522.1:0-11207 GCA_013397725.1 Rhagologus leucostigma | reverse complement strand
GGGATGGCCCGGCAGGAGGTGATGGACAAAGGGTGAGGCCAATGGGAGAGGGAGGAGGGAGGGTGGTGCGCAGGGGGCGGGGCCGAGAGCGGTGGCGGGAACGGGCCGGGGGGGGCGCGGGCTGAGGGTGCCCCTGTGAGGGGAGCGATGGCCTGAGAGGATCCCCCTGAGGGAACACGTCCGCGCGACCCCCCGAAGCACCTGAGGCCAGCCAGGGTTCCACCGGGAAGATCCTTCTCTGACAAGGAATGAAAAGGTTTGACCTCAAAGTGCCTTTTTTGGAGGGGTTTGATGTCAAAATCGCCTTTCTATGAGGGGAAGAACCTCTAAATCACCTTTTTTGGAGAGGTTTGACCTGAAAAACGCCTAATTTTGAGGGGGTTTGACCTCAAAACCACCTTTTCTGAATGGGTTTGACCTCACACATGCCTTTTTCTCTATGGCTTGACCTCAAAACCATTGAATTTTTGAGGGGAACAACCTCAAAGATGGTTTTTGGAGGCATTTGACCACAGAAACACCTTTTGCTTTTGATGACCAGGGAAATGACATTAAATAAGTGTCTGAACGAGCACTTTGCTCCTTAAAATCCCCTCTTGGAGCCTCTGTGGCTCAGGGATTGTTGAAAAAATCCTCATTTTCAGCCAAAACTCTCCCAAAATCAGTGAGTGATTTTGACTGACTCTGAAAACAGCCGAGCGAGCACCAGAACGGCCGTTTTGGGGTGAAATGCAGCAGAACTGGTGTCAGAGCTCTGTGACATCAGAGCTCTGTGATGTCAGAGGGAAGGACACAACAGAACGAGGTCCAAACAGGCACTTTTTTATTGTTGGTCGCGACGCTGACGCCGACGGAACTGCACAGAGACTCCGGAGCGTCGCAGGACCGTTAATGCCTCAAAAACACATGAAAAATGAGCATTTTCGTGTAAAACAGGAGCCCTGCGGGTTTTAGCATTTTTTAGGATTTGGGTTTTTTTTCTTCGCCCGCAGAACAATCCGGTTTGTAGGGACAGAAGCTGCATTTCTAGACAGGGAAAAAAGCGCCGTTATTCCTAAACTCCATAATTGAACGCCTTGAACACGGAGCTCTGCTTGGAAGAAGGAACCCAGTCTTGGAGTGAAGCTTTTCCGGACAGCAAATTCCCCCGGACAGCTGCCCTCGCTCTGAGTTTTCCAAAAAAACCCTAATTTACAGGGATACAGCCCTCACTGCTCCCCATCACAGTCAGTTTTCACCTCTGAAAAGCCCCTTGGGCTTACTAGGAATAAAAATCCTTAATTCTCCTCAAATCCTGTGTTGCTGGGAGGCAGCCGAGCCAGCCCGGCTCCCCCAAGAACACATTTTCCCAAATTTCTTCTCTCCTTCACCACTTTTCCTTCCAGCCTTCCAAATTCCTGCTGTTTTTTGCCTTTTTGAGCAAATAAACCCAGTTCCTGCCCACTCCTCTGCTGCTTTCCCTGGCATTCCCACACCCAAAGGGTCAGGATTTAGGAGGAAACAGCTGAAAATCGAGGCATGAGAGGGAATTCGCCCCCAGCATGAACATTCTGAGCAGAAATTAAACCAAAACCACCCCGAAACCTGCACAGGGAGGGGAAAAACTGAATTAATCCAGAACCAGCATCAGGAGCTGCAGGACACACGCTGGAGGTGCCAGAATGGCTTTAAGTGGAACAAGGTCTGGTCATTATTCCCTGAATTATTCCCACTTATCCCAAACAGAGAGGATTTGCCTCTTTTTAGCTTCATTTGTTCTTTTCTGTTGAGCTTTACTCTTACTTTTTTAGCTTTGTTTTTACCTTTCCCTTCATTTTTCTCTTTCCCTTCACTTTTCTAGTTTTACCTTTTCCTTCATTTTTATGGCTTCAATTTTCCCTCCCACTCCTCTGTCCACTGATCAGCTGCACACCAAAAAACGAGGGGGAAAAAGGAAAATTTAGGGAATTTTTTAAAAAATTAGGGAAATTACAGCGTTTGATTCCAGCTAGGGAAGCTCTGCCCAGTGGCCTCAGAGAAACCAAAACCTGGCCCCAAAATTTCACTGGAAAAGCTCCAAATAACAACTGAAAACATCCTGGAAAAGCAAAATATACAAAAGCCCCCAAAGCATTGGATAATTCCATAGAAACATCCCCTGGATGACACAAAACCTAAAGGTGGCAGGGAACCGGGATACAAAGCAACCAAAGGGATCCTTCAGCACCAATTCCCGGAGCCAGGTGAGCACTGGGAGGGGGGAAGGTGGGACCCCCCCAGCCTCTGGGAGCTGGGAATTGTCCCCCAAAGCCTCAGAGCGTTTCTTTAAGTCCTTTTTTAACAAATGAGCCCCAAAAAACCCCAGTTGCTGGCGGTGGCTCTGCTCCTGTCTCTCCACCAGGTCTGAAGAGGGGTTAATTCTGTTATATTTTGGGTTTTAAGTTACTCAGTTTTATTTTAGAGTTAATTGACCCCCTTTTCAATTAAAAAAAAAATCCCTTTTTCCCCTCCTGGCAGGAGCTGCGAGGTGTTGGCTGCCACTGGCTTTGCTAAAATCACCCAGAATGAACCCAAAACCTCCCCAGGTCCATCCGCGCCCCCTCCCTGTGCTCTGGAGGGGGTGTCCCAAAATCCCTTATGCAGGTGAAGTGTTTGGGAAGCTGGGGAAGGGTTTGCCCTGAACTGACAAATTCTGGGGACTGGATGCAGATTTTGGGGAGGAATCTGTGGAAGCTGCCGGTCCTCAAGAGGGGCAAGAGCTGGACAGAGCCTCAAGCCCCGAATTCTGCTCACAGCCCCCTCGTTCCCCTCCACCTTCACCCCCTGCAGTGGCTACAATAGCACTAATTAGCTTATGCCTAAAAGAATTCATTAATTAGGGCCCGAAACAGGGCCCTCGGGTGTCGCCAAAGGGCAACAAGGGATGGGAAGCGATTCCAGTCCGTCCCAGCTCTCTGGGCAGGAATGAGCGACCGTAATTCAATATTTAGGGGGGCCACAATGAAAACACCCCACGAGGAGCTGCCTGAGCCTCCCGGCTCGTTCGCGCGTCCCCCCTGCGCCCAGATCCGCCCGGCTCCCCTGGGCGCCGAGGAAACGCCGACCGTAGAAGGATTTACTGGGCTCAAACTGGGATCAAGCCCGATTAAACTCCCTTTGGAGTCGCTGACCCCCAGGAATTGGGATTTTGCCCTTGTCACGGCACAGGAGTGGCACTGGCACGGGGCCCTGTGGCTCGTTAGTGGCGAGAAGCTCGTCATCGTCACCAACGCAAGGATTTAAGGCCGAATCATCAACAATCCACATTTTAGCGATCCCCCCGCCCTGCCGGGGGGGGAGGAGTGGGCAGTCCAAGGTCCATAGAGGCGAATTCCACGTGGGACAGGCGGCGCCGGGCGTTCTCCGGACGCGGCGCTACGCGTCGGGCTGGCCTTTGTTGGTCTTCTTGAGCAGCTTCCTCAGGTTCTGGGACATGAAGTAGGGCTTTTCCGCTGAGCCGTCGTTGCGCTCCAGGTCTTCCACTGCAAAGAGAAATCCCCGGCCCCACAGCAGGGCAGATACGGGGGTTGGTGTGACGGAGGCTCCTGGGACCCTCTAACAACGATCCCAGATTAAATAAAGTCCCTGTGTGCATCGTGGAACGGGGGTTTCTCCCTCTGCCACAGCAAAGCCAGGAATGGCCCACGGGGATTGAGAAGCAGAAATTTGGGTGTTTTGTTTCTCGGGGGGGAAAAGTTGAACAGAGCCGAGGGCAGGAGGGACCCTTCAGCTCCTCCCAGCAGCTCTGGAGCCAGTGCAAAGCGATTCCCCTCGGGATTTGCCCAACGCCCTCGCCAAGAGGAGCGTTCCTGATGTGCCAAGTGGTCGGAAAATCCCAGCCGTGGGAGAACAACACCCCAAAACCAAACAAAGCCACAAAGCCCCAGGCTCGCAGCGCCCAGGGGTGTTTGGAGAGGGATTTGGATCCTTCTGGGATGGAAATGAGAGCGCCAACGCTGTGGCTTTGTCCTGGGAGGGTCTGGCTGGGAGCTGTGCCCGAGGGTGAGCCATGACAGCTGTTTTTTTTTAAATCTTGATCATTTCTGGGCTATCTGGAGGAGAAATCCCGACCCCCGTGCCTGAAGTGAAACGCTCTGAGTCCCAGCAGCCACCAAGTCCCACTGGCCACCGGAGTGACGGCTGGGACAGGGGACAGGGACAAGCTGGGCTAAAGCAGCGGGCGTGAAGCCAAAGCTCTGCAACCTCGCCCGGAATCCTTTGGAGTTTTGTGGTTTGCATAGAGATGGGGTGAGGAAAGAAATTACAAGGAAAGGACAAGGAAAGAGGTGAGGAAAGGGCAAGGAAAGGGGCAAGGAAAGAGGTGAGGAAAGTTTCGCTGCTCTTGGCTGGAGCAGACGCAGAGGAAACGCCCAGAGACCAGTTTGGGGCGGCGGAACCCACTCGGCTCATCCCACAAACCCCGTCCCTCCACGCGGGATCCCTCGTGCCAGCCCTCCCTCGGGAACAAAGATCTCTGCGTCAAAACCACGATGATCTCCAGGCACCGCGCTCCTCTCTGGGCGCTACCGGGACCCCCAGCCGACTCCGGGGGGGTTCTCTTGAAGCAGGAACACGGATTTTTGGGCAGGAAGGTAGACTGGACACCATCGGGCGCTGAGGGTCGGCACCCACCACCCTCGAAGGACTTCCAGGGGACAGAATGGCACCGCGGGAGTCGCTGCTGGGGTCAGGGGGCCGGGAGGGTCGCGCGGCCTCTGCCCAGCGCCGGGCCCTAGCCTTGGCTATCAGCGCTTTTGGAAGGTTCTAGGTGCCCCTTCAGCAGGATCTCGCTGAGCTCGGGGGACATGTAGTAAGGCCTCTCCGGAGATCCATCGTTTCTCTCCAGATCTTCACCTTTTCCAGCCCCGGGAAGAAGCGGCCGTGAAGGGGAAGAGCGAAAAGCAGCGGAAGAGCCGGGGTGAGACAGGGCGGAGGTGGAGGATGGAGAACGTGTGACCAAAGACACAGAAGGGGTGGAAATGAAGGAAAATAGGGAGGAAAAAAAAGGGAAATTGAGGTTAGTTGTGGTTAATTCCACCGAGCCCAAAGCACCAAAACAGAGGGAGAGACGCAGGAGCCCACAGACAGGCTGGGGGTCTCCGCTGGAGCAGGCGGGGGAGAGCAGGTGAGAACACAAGTGAGGAGTCAGGAAAGGAAAAAGCGGGAGAAAACCACACAGAGGGACCCTGGGACTGGGAGCAAACCCTCAAACTGGACACTCTGGGGTCAACCTGATGGGAGAGGGGGTTTTTGCTGATACTCACAGAAGCAGAGGAAGAGGGTGTCCACGCACATGCCGTACACGCTGAGGAACCCGTGGGCAATGAGGTAGGAGCCCACGATCACCGTCTGGAAGAGACACCGCGCACTGATGCCGCGGCCGGCAGAGAGCCCGGAGCCCCAGCCAGGAGCAGCAGGAGGAGGAGGAGGAGGAGGGAAGTGCTGAATCCCACATTCCCCAGGGGAAGGAGGTGAAGTGAACAGGGCAGGACTGTTCGGAGCAGCCCGAGTGGGGACAAAAGGCCTCAGCCACCACTGGACGGAGGCCAAAGTGGGCAGCGCAGGCGGGCGCGGCGCCAGCAGCAACCAACAAAGGGCTCATTGCACCAGTGACCGGGAAAACACCCCCAACAAAGAAGGTCCTTGAGGCGCCGGGTGTGGGGAGGGGTTTGTGTGGGGCATCTCTGTCCTCTCCTTCCAAAGTCACCCCAAAGAGAGAGGGCAGCTCACCAGAATCGGGACCCAGTAGTAATTCAGCGGCGGCGCCGTGTCCTGGACCAGCTTTATCCGATGGGTGAAGAAGAAGAAGGCGAGGATTCCTGGGAAAGCAAGGAATGGACACGGCTCTGGGATGGGTGGGCAAGATGGAAAACGGGACGGAAAGGAGCAGCTTCACGGGAGGGGTGACTTGAGCGGAGCTTTTGGGACAGCATAACCGGTGACGGCAGCGGGATGCCCCGAGGAGAAACTTCCAGAACCCAGCACTTACCCACGCTTCCCACGATGAGGAGCTTCCCAAGGAAGAAGAGGAAATCTGTGACTTTATCTAACACGGCCACCCTGGAGACAAGAGAGGGATGAGCCTCCGCATCCGCTCCCCGCCCCGAGTTCCGACAGGAGCAGCCAAGGCACGTATGGCAAACGGGAGCCTGGTCTGGGGTGATTCCCCCAGGATCTCACCTGATGATGTTCCTCATCAGCAGGAAGAACGCGTTCCGGGCCGAGGTGCAGAAGTTGGTGCCATAGATGGCGATCTGGGGAGGAAAAACCGGGCAGAGGAGAGAGAAACGGGGCTGCACTGAGTCCACCGCCCCGGGGAGGGTGCAAATCCCACCCTGGAAGCGCTTCCTCATCCACTGCCGGGTCAGGCGTCGCGGAGGCCCAGAGCTGAACACCCCCACCCGCACAGAGTCCTCCCCAGAGCCACCGGGATATGGCTGAGGTCAAGGTTTTCCAGCCAAACAGCTGGAAAACGCCGCAAAGCTCCATGTTCCCGCGGCATCGGGAGACACGATTCCCAGGGAAATCTCCGAGCCGCCCCCGCGGCAGCCCCAGCCCTTCGAGGGCGCTGGTTTTGGGCGACTCTCACCATGATGTAGGCGTTCCTGTTGAGGAACTTGATGAATTTTTCCAGGCACCAGAAGCAGCACTTGAGGCAGCTCAGGAGGAACTTGGCAAACTTGTTCTCGGCAGCTGGAGGGCGCAGGGAGAGGGGTCACTGCCAAAGCCAGAGGGCCCGGATCTTCCAGCAGCAACTCCAAAGTCCCTGGTGAGGCCTTGTTGCCACAGCGTCCCCCCAAGCCCTGTTCTCAGCCCCCCTGGGCACCCAGCATGAGGCCCAGACTGCTCTTCCCACGCCCCCACGCACTGTTGACATTTCCCGATGAACGGCTGCACGGCACAGAATTCCCTGGCACCGGGGCACGCTGGCTGAGCCCGCAGCCGCGGCACGTCTCTTGGCTCCTGCCCCGGGAAACACTTCACAGAATGACGGAACGGTTCGGGTTGGAAGGGGCCTCGCAGCTCATCCCATTCCACCCCCCACCACTGCAGGGACACCTTCCACTGTCCCAGGTTGCTCCAAGCCCCGTCCAGCCTGGCCTGGACACTCCCAGGGATGGGGCAGCCACAGCTGCTCTGGGAATTCCATCCCAGCAGCTCGCTTCCCTGCCAGGGAGGAATTCTTTCCTTCCTTGGAGAAAGACGCAGCTACAGGACTCTAAAAGGAAAATCCCGATTCTCTCCTGAAATACTGGAGTGATTCCCCTGAACTTCAGCCCCGAGCTCCGGCACCGAGGGACACGGCAACAGCCAACCCCACTCATCTCCCCATTCCCATCCCAACCCCAGTACCTTTCAGCCGGTGGTCCAGGTACTCCAGCGTGACCCTGATGACCTGGACGATGGCCAGGACCAGCGAGCCGAAGGCCAGCGAGCCGGTGTGGTACCTAGGGATGGACCGCCCCGGTTAGAAGGGCACAACCTCCCGGAGCTCCCGGCCACCCTCGCGGGGATGGACGCACCGGAGCGCGCGGCCGAAGGCGGAGAAGAGTGGGAAGGCCGGCATATCATCGGGCTTCTTGAAGGCCCAGTAGTAGGAGGCGAAGGCGCCCGCCAGCGTCACCTGGCCCAGCGCAATGACGAAGTTGGCGAGCCAGAAGAACATGAAGACGTTGAAGAACTGGAGCACGATGAGGTACTTGTGATAGGCGGTCTCGCCGCCGTAGAACGCGAAGAGGCACTGGGCGTCAGGGCACAGCTTGGTGACGTTGCTGGTGTTGAAGGTCTGGAGAGGACACAGGACACCGCCGGTCAACCCAGAGCGACCCCCATGGTCAGAGACCTCATTATCCCATTTAATTTTCCAGAAGCTCGGACCAAAGTCTGCTCAGGGCACGTGGCAGCTCAAAAGGAATGAACGGCCCAGCGCACCCAGCTCAGAAAGGTGGAATTCCACTGGGAAGAGCCCACGGGCTCCAGGAATTTCTCAGGCAATAAAGATTCTCGTCTCTGACAGGTTCTGAGTTTCCCGAGGTCCTCACCTCGGGCTTGCAGGTCTGCCCAGAGAACGGGCACGCGGACTCGTTGAACACCTTGTAAACAGCCTCGTTGGAGGTGGACAGGAAGCTGCGGGTCACCGTTAAGGAGAAGCCGTTCTCCAAACCCAACCCTGAATCCAAACCAGGCTCCGCTCCGCTCTCCCCAGGCTCCCGCCACCGCTCTTCCACCCCAGGGTTTGTTTCGGGTTAAACCTCAGAGATTTAAGGTGGACCCGCAAGCGGATCCTGTTCCGTGCCTGGGGAAACCTTGGACTTCTGGGGAACAGGGATGCAGGGAGGAGGATGAGGAAGAGGAAAGGATACACAGCGGTGCTGGCCCAGTAGGCGATGCAGAGGCACAGCAGGAAGAAGGTGCACAACGGGAACAGCAGCGATGACATGACGTGACCGATGGCCCTGCGAGAAGTTCCATCAACCCCAGTTAAACCCCAGTTAAACCCGGAGCGAGGGGTGACAGCGGCCGTGGGGACAGGGACAGCCAGACCTGCTGGCCTCCTTGATGAGCGCGATGGCGATGAGGATCCTCTTGCGCAGGAAGATGAGCAGCAGGACGATCACCAGCTCCAGCACGCACAGGATGATCACTGCCAGGGGAAGGGGAGCCCCGGGCAGCGTGAGGGCCACCTTCGCCTGCTCCGGGAATCCCCCACGGCACCCAACGCTCCTCCTGGGAACGGCCAGCACCACCCCGTGGCTGGGCACCCAGCAAAGTCCGTCCTTCACATGGGAACAGCCCCAAAACCCGCTGTGACCCCCCTGTCCCGGGTCCCACCCCAATTCCAGAGGAGGATGGACACTTACGGAACGCCAGCCACGTCTGCCGCAGGTGGAGGTAGACGCGGAGGTCGGTCTGGAAGCCCAGGTCCGTCAGGGACACGTCCGACCCTGCTTCCCCTTTTAGCTTGGCGTATTCCATGTAACAGTGGAAGATTCCTGCGGCAAAAAGCAGAGAATTGTCCTTTTTGCACGGTAAAGGCAGAGCGGGATGCCGGCCGGGGGGGAGACACCCGGAAGGACGCGGCGCGTGAACTTCTGCAGCGGCAAATCCCACTGGAAATAGGGAAAGGGAAACGCGGAAAGGCCAGCGAGAGGCTCCCAGCCCCTGCTCACCGTATCCCAGCACCAGGATCACCATCACGATCATCACCCAGACCATGATCCCGGCCAGGAAGCGCAGCAGCACGATGAAAATCAGGCTGGCCACCATGGCGATGACGAGGCCTCTGCGGGAGGAAGGCACCCGCGTGTCACCGCCCTCCCACCGCGCCCCAGCGTCCCCCAGACGTGGGAACCGCGGCGGGGACCGAGCGTGAGCGGGGCGGGAGCGACGTCGCTGCTCGTGCTTTGATGGTGGAAATTGTGGGAAAGCCGGGGCAGGAACGGTAAAATACTGGGAATCCCCGAGCTCTGCACCGTGCTCACATAATGATCCAGTACCAGGACACCGTGTAATCCTCGAAGATCTTCATGGCCAGCTGCCGGGCCTCCAGCACCACATTGGCTTTTCTGCAAGGAAACGCGAAACGATGGAGAGGGAGCTGGGGGGGACCCCGAAAACAAGAAAATTCAACAATTCCGCGCGGCAAATTCCCTGGAGCTGCCCCCGCTGCGCCTCCCTTGCTGCCCTCCGCTCCCGTTCCCAACGTTTTGGTGTGAGATTTCTAAAGCAGCGCTAACGAAGCGGCTCTTAACGAAGGGCACCGGCCCGGGACTCACTTGGCCCCTTCCAGCAGCTCGGTGACGTTCCTGCGGTGCCCATGGCCATCGTCGTAGGTGGTCTCGTTGCCCACCATGATGACGCCCTCCTTGGCCTGGATGGCCGGGAAGCACCTCCGTGCCACTGGCGAGACAGAGGAGGGGGTGGCTCAGCTGGGAACACCGGCCCAAAGCCCTTCCCCAGAGCCCCAAACCCCCCACGGGACCACCAGAACCCCCAAACAGCCTCCAAAAAACCCCGACGGAAGCCAGCGAATCGTTAACGAGCTCCTCGCTAATTGCGGACGTACGCGGGGTGCTGGGGATGAGCATGGCCGGACACTCCTTGTCCTTCAGCACCTCGATGGGAGCCTGGGTGGGGACAACGAGCCGGCCGTCAGCGCTCCGGGCAGGGATCACCCCACGGCACAGGAACGCTGACCCCACAGCCCCACAGCCCACCTTCTGCGAGTTCCCGAACTCGGGGGTGCAGAAATTCCGGTAATACTCCAGCGAGGCGGGGTTTCCGTAGGCTCTCAGGTACGTCATGTACCGGTCCGGACATCTGCTGACGCAGATCTGGAGGGGAGGGGGACACCGGGGGGCTGCAGGCGACGGCCCAGACTCCGTGGGGAATCCAGGGAGCGCCGCGGTGCGGAGGGGCCGGGCCGTACCTGCGTGGTCGGGCACTGGAACTCCAGCAGCACCAGCGGGCTCGCGCACTTGACGATGTCAAAGTAAAAAAGGAAAGGTTTTTTCCTGCAAAACAAACCAAAACCGCCCGGTTTGGGGACATCCCCGCCACGCCCCCCGAGGAATTCGGGGTCTCTCCGGCGGCGCGTCCGGCACTCACTCGTTAGGGGTCCCCTGCTGCCCGCAGAACTGCCCGCGGCTGTCCGTGGGGTGGATCACCTTCCGAGGGTCCCCGTGCGTCCAGGCTGGGGGGCACAGGACGATGACGCTGTGGTCACGCCCTCCGAGGAATTCGGGGTCTCTCCGGCGGCGCGTCCGGCACTCACTCGTTAGGGGTCCCCTGCTGCCCGCAGAACTGCCCGCGGCTGTCCGTGGGGTGGATCACCTTCCGAGGGTCCCCGTGCGTCCAGGCTGGGGGGCACAGGACGATGACGCTGTGGTCACCCACCCCCCGCAGCCCCCAGACCCCACAGGGCCCCGCCCGGCCCCTCCGGACGAGCGGGACCCCCCTGAGCCCCCGGGACGTACCCACGACGCCGACCACCACGTAGCCCACGATGGCCACCACGAGCAGGACGCAGCAGATGATGTCGGTGCAGCCCCTGCCAGCGGGGACAGCAAGGTTGGGGACCACGGGTTTGGGGACCGGGGATTTGGGGACCCCGGGGGGGCTCTGCTCACCTGTCATAGATGGGACCTTTGAAAGTCGGGTCATACTTCTGCGGCGTTCCTGCGCAGAGG
>VZTD01002521.1:0-12983 GCA_013397725.1 Rhagologus leucostigma | reverse complement strand
GGCGGGGCTGGCGGGGTCCGCCGGCGGCAGCAGCGGCACAGCGCGCCCCGGCCGCATCCCCAGCGCTCCCGCTGGTCGGCTGGCCCCACAGAGGCTGCCTGGCGGCTACAGCGCTGTTTGGGCTCTCGTGGGTGCTTCCCGAGGCTCTCCGAGGTCAGAGCGCGGAGGGACCGAGATCGGGCGAGAGGACGGGGTGGTCGGCAGTGGCTGAGCGGAGCCGGGGCTGGTGGCGCGGCGGGAGTGGATCCGGGGAAGCGAGGAGCGATGAGGGAGAAAGTGGCGAGACTTCAAGGAGCTGCAGCCGCAGTGTTTACTCGCTGCTTCTGCCTTTAGCCTTCTGCACCGAGAAGTGGGAACAAGGGCGTGTGACTGCCACTGCCCCGCTACCTCGCGTGTCTTTAGGACCTGCCGGCAGAGCCTTGCACTGGCTGCCCTGTGGGAAGAGCCAGGGCGTGCGCTTCTTCCCACCTCGCACATCACGTGCAAGCAGCTCGTAAATCTGTGTCAAGAAAAAGTTTCACAGACGGGTAATGATACGACTTTACCTAGTAGAATTTCTGCTTTTTAACGCTTCCTTTACTCTCTCTTCTATTTCCTCAAGGATACTTTAAAAAAGTTTTGTAAAAACAAGGTTGCTTTAGGTCAAAAACTTTAAAAAAGTTGTCCTAGCTCTTGCTTATGCAGTCTCATACAGACTCTCCTGAGGCGTGTCATGCTGATTTCGCTGCAACTGTGCAAATGCATGCTTTTGGGCTGGGATAGCACAGCAAAATCCCTGGCTCAAAAAAACCCTCACAAGTAAGTGTCCCAGTTATGAGGGCTGATCGAAAAAGTATTAAAATTGAAAGTGAATGCAAGACTGATAATTCTTGGAACGTTCCCGTGGTTACTCCCCAAAATGGAAACTTTCTGTTAGGCTTTGTCTTCCCGTGCCCATGCAAACTGCAGGTTTACATGAAGGTAAACTGCTACAAAGTTTTGGAATGTTGCAAGCTGTAAAGTAAAAACCTGCTCCTGGGCTCTGTCTTAAATCATTTAGTTTCATGAAATATCTCCTAGATAAGAGAAACATACATCACATGGTTAGTCAGAAATTATTCTAGAAGTTCATTAAATCTCATCTGGGGAATTTAAATGAACTCAAGTAAGTAAATTAAGTGCTGAGTTAATTAAGTTGTTAATTAGTTAATTAACTGTTATGGTTTTAAGTGATGCCATTATCAAAGTGACATAAATTTCAGTTTAATTTCCTATATGTAGAACGTCTTTATGAAACTGTAAAAGCTTGGGGGCTTAATTCTTTCCGCAGAGTTTTGCACCAAGTACTAACATATTCATAATAGAGATTTTATTATTTAGTGGCAAGGACAGTCTTAAAAATAATTTAACTAATTACTTTTTAAAATAAATTACTCTTCTCATTGTGTTACTTTATCCCAGAATAAAACTTCAGATGTATGAAAGTAAAACAAGAAGATGAAAATTTTGTAAAATTCTGTGTTTGGAAAAACTGCCCTCTTTTAGAATGAGATCTTCGCTGATCACTAGAAAATATTAAACTTGTGCATGTTGATAGTGTGGGGTGGTTTTTTGTGTTAAGCACTACATTGCATGGCATCGTTGCTGTAGAAGACCGAAAAATTGTGCATTCTTTGGCTCTGTTTAATATTTTACTAAATGCTATTTACTCAGGAATATATACCTAAGTTTGTCTTGTTCTCATGCCTTTGATTTTTTCACAAATAACTGATGAGGAAGAGAGGATCAGAAAGGAAAGACACCTTGGCCTGCCATAAGACACTCAGTTTTTGCCAGGTTATTATAGCTGTGTGTCCTGATTTTATTAATAAAGGCAAAAGGAGAGCTAAGAAATGCAGAACTAGAGACATCTGACTTCATCCTCTCACTTTAGGAAACATACTGAAATAAGAAGTAGCCCACAAGTGGCAGTGTCATAGCTGAGTCTGTGGAGATACCATGGAGACCTAGAAGGCTTATTTTGCTTAAAAACACAGCACAGTCAGTATTTTAACGCAAAGAACATGGATGCAACCTCTGGGTAGGAAGCCTCACTTTACTTTTTCTAGCATGCCTCCATGGAGCTCCTTACAGATAGTTTGAAGGCTAGTTCTGACAATGATGGAAACATGAAGAAGGTTTGGTGTGATTAATATGTGAACAAGGCTTTGAAGAATCCTTGATGCTGCCAGTGTGTTTCATCTAAATTTATTTTATAGCTAATTATTCTATATGTTGAGGTGGCATTTTTTTGGCCAAAATATTGACAGGAATACATGCATCTCCATAACTGAACATTAACTTTACATCAGTCCATCAGCACCATATGGTACTCAGCTCAATCAAAAACAATAGTTACATGAACTCTTGACTTGTGTTCCCACGTGTTTTATATCCAAACCCAAGAAATCATACAAATTATAGCTGAAAGACATGCTAGGTTTATTGCCAAAGCAGTGCAGAGCATTCCCTATAGGCCATTTTCATGTGTGCTCTGCATTCTAACTCAAATTATTTGAGCAACAGATCTCCCTGTTAAGAAAGCTGTTTCAGTTTTGTACAAATTTCATGGTCAAGAAGCTTCTCCCACTTTGTCTACAATTATCTAACTGTTTTAATTATTCTCTCTGTGTAATTAGAGTTTATGGCCTTCAGATACTTGTAGATGTTTGTTATGTCCCCTTCTCTAAGCCAGGATAGCAAAATGTACAAGCATGTAGTATCCTTTTATGTGACTTCAATAATGCTGCTGATTAATTTTACTGCCAGTCTTTTCCTATTTTTTTTAAATTGTAGTTCTGCTAGTAAAGCATTCAATAAACATCATTTCATATCTGAATGATTTCAGAAAAATAATTTCTCTCCTTTTATGTTAGGTGTCTTCCACTTTCATGGATCATGTTAGTTTAAGTTTCATTACTCTAAATCACTCATTACTTTTTGATGTTTGCTTAAGGACAGCTTTAAGAGAAGCTAGCTTATCATTGCTGCTGATATGGTTTTCATGGAAATGCAGCAATTCATTTGTACTGGAGGATGTGCTCAAAAAGAAAGTTTAAATTAAAAACAAAATAATAAAAATATTCTGAAATAAAAAATATTTTTTCTAGTTCAAGAGAAAATGCTTTCAATGATCCATTATTTTGTGTGAAGACAGAAGAATCTTCCTTCTTAAGCATGCCTGATTCTTTTGAGTTACAGTCCTTTCTGGAACAGCTGATATTCTTGATACATACAGCAGAGGAAACAGAGGTTGGATAGCTATCATTTTTCCTTTTAGTTTAGTCCTGGCAGCAATGAAAAATAGTAATATTGTCATTGCAATCTTGTTTTACATTTCAGTGCTACATCAGCATACTGCTAAACCCTTGATTCTTAATATGGAAAAATCATCCATCCATCTATACATAAATACATAGGTATGTATATATACACATAAGTATATATTTGCATGCAGTGGATAGTATTTGTGTGGAAATGCGCACAGAGCTTGTATATATTCTCAGAAAGCAGAAGGCATTTCATACTGTATTCTTTTTGGGAGATGCTGCATTTTATCTTGGACAGTATATTCACGAGATTTTTGTTTATAACTGCTGAAAACTGAACACTCAGTTTATCCTCACAGAAAGCTAAAAATTCTTTGATTTGTAAAATTTTGAGTGTGTTTGTTGATCTGAAAATTTGCAAATTTTGGCACATACACTGTTATTACTAGGAAAGCTATCTCAAACATCTATCCATCCAAGTTATGCATGTGTGGGTGTAATGGGAAAAGCTGAAGAACAATAAAAAACTTGTGTAGACACTTCCTGTAGTCATTCTTACTTCGGTTGTTACTGTTATGCAAGCTTGGGGAAGTGTGTCCTTGAAACTGTCAGGTCAGTTCATGGCTAGAATATAAGAATAATTGCAGAAAATATGCATGAACATCCATGAATAGCCATGATGGTAGCTACATCTGCCATTGCTTGTTGAAAATTAAGTATGATATTGAATTAGTCTGGAATCGAGAGTTGGTCCTTTTACATACACACTATAACAACTTTGGTCAATACACTGATGCAAGGTTTCTGTAGTTAGCAATTCCTTCTTTCTCAAAATAAAGTCATTTTCTAATAGGGAGGCTGGAGAATTCCTGAGATCTCTCTAAATAACTTGTTCTTTCTTGATGTTCTCAGTGTGTTTGGCACAAAACTGTGAACTTTTCTGTTTTTTAAACGAAACTAAATGAAGCTCTCTGTATGAGATTATACATGCCCATCATTCTTTCTTTAAGTAAAAAATAGTTTCTGTTCTATTTTTGAAGAGTTGAAACATATAATTTCTTTTCCTAGAAATTGTGGCCTCATTGTTTAAGACCTGAAAGTGTTTGGAGAATACTGGCCCATGTCATATCTGATGTGAAATTATTTTTCTCGTGTTTTGTCTTACAGTGTATGTTGTAAGTTTCTCTCAGTTAACGTAGAACTACCTGACTTGATAGTCTGGTCTTAAACCTCTATGTTTCTCCATATGAGAAAATAGTATCTTCCCTCCAGACCATGTGTTTTTCCAGATACTGCAAGTGTGACATTGGGAAAGAAGGAAAATTCAAATTCATACCTGGCAGAAAAAAAAAAATTATTTCAAGGTCATGTATTTGTTTTTCCACATCTAGGGCCAGGTGAGACAAAGCTATAGATTCAGATATGTTTGCTGGGGCTACAATCCCTTGGTTTTTAGCATTAACTTTTTGAATTCCCACAGTGCTTAAGAGCTCATGCTACGAGAATGGGCAATGTTAAGTACTGTCAAGAATACAACAGAAAGGATTGTGTATTCCAGAAATTCATCATTTGTGTGCTTTTAAAAAGCCATGAACTAAACTGTCTTTGAGTTTGTATTTTTAGGTGTCGCACAATCAAAAGAACTCTTACTAGAGAAACAAAAACGAGCCTACTGTGAACATCCCTAGACTTTCTCTTTACTTACTTGGACATCCAAATAAATAAATGTAAAAATGGCAGGAAAAAGATGAATATATGCTGCTGGAGGTCCTAGTTGGTGACTGTTTAAGGCCCACTTCAGAAAATTTTCTGTTGCTTTAAGAAAATACAGGGTTTCCTTAGGAATAAACTTGATATAAAACAGAATCAGATCTGAGGTAAGTTTCTAGAATAGCTTTCATCAGCCTCTCCTCTGCAGATGTAAAACAAATCAGCATGCATGTCTCTGCTGTTTCTTGATGATGCTTTAGAGTACTTCTGCGTGGTAGCACGCTGCAAAATTGCATGCTGTGAATGTTTTAGAGATGTAAAAATTTCAGCTGGTTGGTTTTCAAAGGCAAACCACTGTGGAAAAACAACATACATGTGTCTTTGAAGGAGACTGTATACATTAACAAGGCTGGGTGTATTAAGTTTGAGGACAGGCAGCAAACATATAAAGTGTAAGGAAAATGCATGCCAAAAAAATTACTGAAAGTAAAGATATTGGCTATTTTAAAATTTATGCATTTGAGTACTATGGAGAAAATATTCCACACGATTTTATATATTTGTTTAGGGTAAGATGTTCGGGCTATGCTCTGCAGGTATATAACGAAAAACGAACAGTAGAACAGACAAAAATGCTTTTAAGGAACATTTGATTTTATATAAGCATATCACGTCTCCTAATATTTCAGAGACATAATTTATTATTGTTGTTGTTGTTAACAACAGCAACAACAACAGTAATAAAAATAATAATAGTTTTTGTTCTATGTATATTTCAATGTTTTCAGTCCATATGAAACATAGTTTTGAGTTCCTTTGCTATGGCGCAGCTCTCTAACCAAGCAGTAGAGGGCATTCTTTCTTTAGGAGACAGCACCAGTTCCTTCAAAAGACTAGTATCTTATTCAGCAGGTTGGTGTCCTTGAGTCCTTTCTGTCTTTAAATATAGGCCATTCACTTGTCGGTATTGGACATCGGATGAAAGGGTAAATTCTTACATCAAATGTGCAATATACTGCTTAGGGTTGAATACTGAGTTACCAAAATTGTATATGTTTTTCATTATTTCATAGAGTATTTTTGGATAAATTTGGATAAAGTTTATATACCTGTCATTCAAATTCACACTGCAGCATTTTTCATTTATGAAAAAATTCAGTTCTCTCTAAACCTGAGCTAATTAATTTGGTGTGATCAATCAATTATCTTAATAAAAGTGTTTTCAGTAGTACTTACAGCAAACTACTCATAATGCACCTAGGTATATACACCAACCCGGTTAGATACTTTGAGAGCATATTCAAACAGAGTTGTTCGGGACCTTATTAAAATTCCAACTAGCATATTGTTTTTAATGGGTTTTGACATATTTAAGCTAGCCTTGTTTGAAATTAAATTTAGTGTGGTGTCTTCCTCCTCTGCTTGGAAAAGGCCACCTCTTTTGGGGAAGGTGAGCATTGGGCTAGCATGAGGGCTAGACCCCTCCCATTCAACATCTGGAACTTCTCCACTCAGTTGTCTGGAGACTGTCCAGTCAGAGCCCCACACCAGACAGGTGTATGGGTGCTGTGCCTACAGAGCAAGTGTGTGAGGTGACCGTGGAGGACCCTCCTAGTGCTGTTGAATGCTGCTTCTCCCTTACCCAAGGACTGACTACACATGGGGTACTTTGAGAGTATATTTTTAAGTGTTCCTCTGTTGTGAGGTTGAGGTTCTTTTCTTCTTTTTAAAATGCAGTGAAACCAAGGTGACTAAATGACTTCTAAATGTGAATACTAGGCAAAGACAGATCCATTATATTCCAGACTTCATTTCAGATGGTGGCTGGCTGCTGCAGTGAGTCTAGCATCTTCTGTGTCACTGGGCTGTGCAGAACCACAGGTGAGGTATGAAACAGCACACACAACAAAATGTTTCTGTCTATATGCACTTTAATAACATGAGGAAAACAAAAATATCTGATGCCAGATATTAAAATTACATATTAAATTTGAGGCTGCCTATTGCAGTTAGATTCATGATATTGCAGCTGAATATGTTAAAATAAAACTCCTTCCCAGGGCATTTGCCTACTGATACACATCTGCTATTTTATAATTTTTCTCTAACGTTGCCTGGTTATCAACAGTGTATAACCTCATTGTGTGTTAAAAAGAAACACCACGGGAGAATCAACAACTCACAAATATACGAAGAAGCCTGAAGAGACAAACAGTAGAATGTGATCTGA
This sequence comes from Rhagologus leucostigma, assembly GCA_013397725.1. Classification (NCBI taxonomy): domain Eukaryota; kingdom Metazoa; phylum Chordata; class Aves; order Passeriformes; genus Rhagologus; species Rhagologus leucostigma. Next base: position 5,756 of record VZTD01002521.1, on the reverse strand, counting down.
TATATCACTACTCTGCTCACGACGTATGATTTCATTTCAAGTCTGGTGAGTTATTGTTTTAATTTCGCACAAATTTTGCTTCAGAATCAAACCAACTGCTTTGTTTTTGTATAGCATTCCAGTCAGACCCTTCCTAGAATAAAAGTTTTGATCTCTATTTCAGCATTTTTCTCCAACTTAATAAAAGAAGTTTTACAGATGACTTTTTTTTGCTTTAAAAAAGCTAAAACCAACTAAAACAAACACAACACATTAGCGTTTATTAGTAAAAAACAGCAATCAGTTACGAATGAGAAAAAAAGCTTTTGTTCTCTGGAAAGCGGAGAGTCCAGAATGTAGTCCCTCTTCAGTTGCCTATTAGTTCTTCTGGTACTACAAACCTTCAAACAGTTACTTAAGATAATGTCTGCAAATAAAATACCTTTGCAAATCACTGGACTAATGATTCACATTGTATTTCCTGGCTATTCTGATTTTAAATAAACAGCTTTTGTTTGCATAACTGTATCAGATTCAGGAATCTAACTCTGCAAAGCAATCCTTATTTCCAAAGATGACTATGAGCAAGAAACAAGCTAATTTGGGCACATTTAGACTCTAATTAAGTGTAAAAGAATAAAATAATCTTGAAAAGTAAGTATCACAGCTTTCTTCAGCTGTGAAATTCTGAAAATTGTTCTGAGGGTGGAACTTTTATGGTTTAGCTGGAATATCTGCCCAATGATTTTCTTTCATATTAATGGGTTTGCAAAGAGAATATAAGAGAAGGGACATTTAATGTCACAAAAGAATAATGGCAACAAGAGTTACTTCCAGCTCAAAACTGGCATTTTTGGAGAAGGGTCACAGATTTGGAATGAAAACAGGGCTTTCTGTGGAGAAATAGCCAGAGTAAAGACCAAAATCAAACCACATTTTTTTTCTCCTTTACACTTTTTTTTTTTTTTTTTAAACCCACGGAGAACGTGAATTATGCTTTCATATGGTTCAATGAAAAGCCCCAGAAAGAATTTCCAGTGCTAAGAAAGGTGATGGGAGTGCAAAGCAAGATTGGTGAGCCAAGAGAAAGCAGGACCTCTTTGAAAAGTAAAGAGATGTGAGGTGGGTCATCTGACTCATCCTCTGGAACAATAAAGAATCACAGAATGAATTAGATTGGAAAAGACATTTGAGACCACCAAATCCAACCTATGACCAAACACCACCTTTTTAACTAGACCATGGTACTGAGTGCCACATCCAGACTTTTCTTATACACCTCCAGGGACAGTGACTCCATCACCTCCCTGGGCAGCCCATTCCAGTGCCCAGTCACCCTTTCTGTGAAGAACAGAATATGGGTTGGTAAGCTTCATCCCAAGTAAGTGGAAAAAGGCTAAGACTGAAGGCTAAGGAAGGTTCCTTAGACCACTCGCCGGACTGAGTGAGACATAGGTGAATTAGACAAAAGAATTCAACATCTATGGGTCTTGGCCTGTTCTAATACCTTGTTGCTCTGTCTTGGTGGTTCTATATTTGAAGTGTTGTAGGCACTTTTCTCAGTCTTTCTCTAGGTCCCTAGAAGTTGAGCAATAATGTAACATGATTTTTTGTACTTGCATTTTTTTGTTTGTGCACAGATAGGGGAACATAAATTGGTCCATGAAAGTCAGTGGACTGCAGCTGATTTGCTTAAAAACAGAGAAGTAGCCTGGGGTGAGAAGAATATTTAATGCAAGTGTCCCAGGTTCTTCATGTTCTGCTTTAAACACTGGTCTTTCTCAGTTTAAATTGTGACACACTGCTTTTTCCTTTAAAGCATGAAGATTGAAATCTTGATTTTGTATTTAGCTGCCTCACCAGTGAGTGTAGTGCTTTGTAGACTCAAAGCTTTGGGTGGAAAGCATTTAACAGATTAACTAGGAAATGGAAAGTTCCCCGAATAAAATAGTTTCAAGTCTAATGTTAATAGTGTATATCATAGAATCATAGAATGGCTTGGGTTGGAAAGGACCTTAAAGATCATCTCCTCCAACCCACCTGCCATGAGCAGGAACAACTTTCTCTAGACATGTCACTCAGAGCTCCATCCAACCTGGCCTTGAACACTTTCAGGGATGGGGCATCCACAACTTCTCTGGGCAATCTGTGCCAGTGCCTGACCACCTTCACAGTAAACAGGTTTTTCTTAATATCTAATCTANATCTAATCTAATCTAATCTAATCTAATCTAATCTAATCTAATCTAATCTAATCTAATCTAATCTAATCTGTGTTTCATTTTGAAGCCATTGCCCCTTGCCCAATCACTGCATGCTCTTGTGAAGAGTCCCTCTCCAGCTTTCTTGTAGGCTCCCTCCAGGTAATATAGGGTCCCTTCAGGTAGTTAACTGGTAATCCTACCAATATGTCAGCAGCAGTCCTCAGAAGAAACGAAAAAGTAAAAAAACTAGATTATTTTACAGTACTGTAATGTATCTAGGCTGGCTGTCTTGGGAATCAAAATGTAGTGTGATCTTAAACTGCTAAAAAATGTTTATTAATGTTGGAGTAATGATGTTATCTATCCTGAATGCTAACTCAAAATAAGATCTCTAATTGTCTGGAAAAGGACAGAATTCTCTACGATATTTGTTTCTTTTTTTTCAGGAAAAAAAATGGCATTAAACACTGTGTTTAAATATTAAACATCCTAGTGCACCATAAATTTTTAATATGCCAATTAACAAAGAAGTATCTCTATTTGTTTCTGTGCAAATGTAAGAGGAGTGCAGAGCTCAGCAGATAGAATACCAGTTGCAGTGAGAGGAAAGGACAGCATTATAAAGCAAAACTGCAGCTCCCAGAAGGGACATTATTAAACCCAAATAATGCTTTGAAGAAACAGGAAGCTTGGGATTTTAAAAAAAATCTTAATTTTGGGAAATGCTTGAAGGATATAACAGATTTTTAGAAGCTTGTTGGAAGAAATTAGTGCTCTAGCCCGTAAGTGATGCAGCTTACCTCTAACATTAAGGAAATGAATGTTACAAAAAAACAGAACAGCAAACCGTGCAGCTGTAGCTATTCACAAATGTAAGTGTATTTTCATAGGTAAATACTTCATCAAGATGTTATTGCAGATTCCTGTTGCTGACACCACCAGGCCCATTTGTATGATAGTTTTTTACTATAAGACTGTTTTCAATATACATACCCTTCTCCACCTGGCAAACTACTGTGAGGTTCTACCTCTAGAAAGCTATGAATGTTAAATGGAAGCTTGTTTGAAACTAGGAATTTCTTAAATTTGACACAATTCACATGGAAATGCCCTGCCTCTAGCTATCTTTGAGGCTGAGTACTTGTGGAAGAGTTAGATGTTTAGCAACTAGAACATTTAGTTTATGACAAAACTCGACACGGTAATTTCTGGGCAAAGGACACCTGTTTGGGCTGCACGACAATGTGTGCACATGGCATCATTCCAGGACTTCGTGTTTTCAGAGTTGGAGTACTGTAGCAGGTGGAGGTAAACACAAAGGTCTTAATGTGTCAGAACAGGTCTCTTTCCCACATGAATCCATAGCTCATAGAACACATTAAGAAAAGAAAGAATTCCTGGTATAAATTTGTTTTTATATATATATTACTGCTGAGTTGGGAAAGATGTGTGCCATCACTGAATTCCAGTTTAAATAGCAACCGTTACATTCACTGTTTTTTAGCTCACTAGGAGCATAAGACTACATTTTTCCTAGTATGAAAACACGGTTGCTGTGGTTTATAACCATTTTTAACTCCAGCACCTTTTGGACTTCTAAAAGTCTACTGGACTAGGCTTCATCTAGTCTTACCTTTGAACTTTTCTCCTCTTGTCTCAAGTACGCACACATACTATCCTCCTACTATCCAACATCACTTCAAATCATCGCTCAAAATAAATAATAAAAAAACGCCTTTCAGGCTGTTAACATTTTAAAGGCAATGGGACATTAAGAACATGAATCAAGTTAGTAGAATGATGCTAGAGTGTCTCCTTTCATGAACATCCTGCATGAAATAGCCCTGAGAACAAACTGTTCTTTCTTTTTCCTATTACAACACAGCATTTTCTGGCACTTAATACCTCACTGAACTACACTAATGTTTTACAAGACCTTCAAAAATTCCTATTGTATCTGCTACGTATCTGCCTATGTATCTGCTATATTAAAGCTGTAGACTTACGAGCAGAGCTTCCTGCTGTTCTTTTCTGCTCAAAGCAATCAGTGTCTGCATATCTCCAAATTGATATTCATTATGTATGAACAGCACTTGCATATATACTGGAAATACACAGTACCTATAATGGGATCTCAACAGGTTCAGAGGAGAGATTTTTCATGTTTTCATGTTGTAATTTGGTTAGCTTTAAACACAGAGGAATTGACAGCATAGGCTCCTGTTGAAAAAATTTTGTAAAGTTTCGAAGACGTAAGCAGGTTTATTCTTCCCTTTTCTTTTTGTGTGTGTCTACGAGATAAGTAGAAAGAACTTTTAATTTGTTACCTCCTCTCAGGTCCTGCTGAAATACAGATCTAAGGTATTTAAGTAAAATGAACTGAAAGAATCTGAGAAAACCGGTCAGCTCACCTGTACTTATAGACAGATAGAAAATTACAGTAAGAATATTTATCTCAATGTCCTTCTTTATATTCCAGTCCTGTATCTGAAATACAGATGGAATTAAGTACATAAGAAGAAACATATTTTGGTTGTAGAACCGTCAACGTGGTTTAAATAGTTTGGGCTGGTAATTTCTTACTATGTTGATGCTTAGGGCTGGGCAGTGGGTTGAGCCTGTCTGGACACCAGATGCTGGCGAGAGCCGTCTCTATCCCTCCCCTCCTCAGCTACGCAGGGGGAGACAAAATACAATAAAAGAATTGTGGGTCAAGATAAGAACAGGAAGAGATCATTCACCAAAACTGACTCTATTAAGAGAAACTAATTTAATTTATTGCCAATCAAATCAGAGTACAGTAATGAGAAATAAACCCAAGAGAATGGGGGCTGTGGTCAGTTCATTACACACTGTTTTTGCTGCTCCTTCCTCCTCATGCTCTTCCCCTGCTCCAGTGGGGGGTTCTCCCACTGGAGACTGCTCCAGTGTGGGTCCCTTCCACGGGATGCAGTCCTTTAGGAACAGATTGCTCCACCATGGATCCACAGTGTGACTCAGCAGTCACAGCCTCCTTCAGGCATTCACCTGCTCCACTGTGGGGTCTTCCATGGGCTGCAGATGGATCTCTGCTCTCCCATGGACCTCCATGGGCTGCAGGGGCACAGCTGCCTCACCATGGGCTGCACCCCAGGCTGCAGGGGAATCTCCGCTTCTGAGCACAGAGCACAGGTGCCTGGATGACTTCCTAGCCCTCCTTCTCCACTCACCTCAGTGTCTGAAGGGCTGTTTCTCTCACATATTTTCAGTCCTCTCTTTCGGCTCCTTTTTGGGTTTTTTTTGCAGTACATTTTTCCCTCCCTTCTTAAAAGGGTTTTCCCAGATGCACTACTACCATTGCTTATGGGCTCGGCTCTTTGTGCCAGCTGTAACTGGCTCTGTCAGATATGGAGGAAGCTTTTGGAATCTCTCACAGAAGGCACCCAGTCTCCTCGCTACCAAAACCCAGCATAGGCTGGAAGACCTTCTAGCAGAAATAAGTGATAAAGTTCCCGTTACTGTCCAATTGTAAACCATAGATGCAACTCCAACATGCTATTACTGTGGTTACTGAGTGTGTTGGTTTGAAAACAA
>VZTD01002520.1:0-16251 GCA_013397725.1 Rhagologus leucostigma | reverse complement strand
GGAGGGAACTGGGAGTCTTCCAATGTCAAATGTATTGTCAAAAACCATGGAGGCAAGAATGTCAAAGTGAGGAAAACAAGCCTGTACTTCATCAGAACAGCCCACTCCTCACTTTTACGACCACCGACTCAATTTATTGTAGGAGTTGCGCATGCTTAAGGACTTTTTGCTAATTTCCATACAAAGCGTNCACTTTGAGGCCTTTTGCAGGATGAATGAGGCCTGCTCAGGGAGGGCAAAGGGAAAATCTGAGAGGCTTTCTGGGCTTTCCCTGCTTTTCCTTCCCACATCGTATCTTCCCCCTTCTTTTGGTACTCTCTGCCTTACCCCTAGGGCACCTTTCTCCATCAGTTGTCCTTATGGGGGTATGTCCAGTTTCGGTAAACAACTCCAGAAGAAAGCCTGTATCTGTATTTTAAGTCACCCTTCCCAGGGAATTAATGACCTCAAGAATCCACAAATGTTCTCAAATAACCCCTGCCAAGGACTCCAATGACCTGAACTAACCCAAATTCACCTAGAGAAATCCATACTAGGTACACAATGACCTCAGGTAATCCATACCAGTGACCCCATGACCTCATGTAGCCCCACCTGACCCCAATTAACCCCTACCAGGGGTGCCGATGACTTCAGGTGATGCAAAATTACCTCATGTGACTGTAGATGACCTCAAGTAACCCCTACCATGCACTCCAATGACCTCAGGTGACCAAAAATTGTTGTAACTCTTGTAACATCTCGCAAAGACCTCAATAATCTTACGTGACCCCAAATGACCTCAAGTATGCCCCAACAAGGTGTCAGTGACCGCAAATAACACCACACGACCTCAAGTAACCCCTACCATAGACTCAGTGACCTCAAGTACTCCCAAATTGCTTCAAGTAAGCACTACCAGGGGCTCTGGTGAGCTCACATGACAGCAAATGACCTCAAGTAACCCTTACCAGGTAGTCATTTACCACAAGTAAGCACAAATGGCTTCAAGTAACCCCTGCCAGGGTCTGCAAAGACCTCAGGTGACCACAAATGACCTCAGGTGACCCCAAATGACCTCACGTGCCCTGAAATGACCTCAGGTGACCCATACCAGGGACAAAATGGCCACAAGTAACTTTACATGACCTCGAGTAAACCCGACCAGGGGCTCCAGTGGCCTCAGGTCAAAACAGATGATTTAAAAAAACCTTTACCCAGGACTCCAGTAAACTCTGGTGATCCCAAATGACCTCAGGCTTCCCCACATGACCTCAAATAACACTTACTTGTACCTCAATGATCTCAAGTAACCCTTTCCAGGTATTGCAATGCCCTCAAGTACCCTAAAGCGACCTAAAGAAAACCCTACCAGGCACTCAATGACTTGAAGTAACAATTAACAAGGACTTGGATTGTAGCACTGGCTTGCTTTCAAACTAATATAAGAGAGAAATAAAATGCAAAAGGAAAAAATAATATAAATGCAATAGTACAGAATAAATAACACAATGATAGAGCCAGGCTGCAATGATGGCCTCCTATCTGGGGCCTGGTATCAGTCCAATTAAATGGTGGCTGCAGTCTTCCTGGAATCAGGGTTCTCCAGAAGTAGTGATATTATAGTAGAGTTTGGTCGTCCTCTGAATTTCATGTGGTGTAAAACTCTCCAGTCTTCCTCTGGGAAACCAGTGGAAAAGGCTGTCTGTGCTCATTTAAACACCAAATCATATAAGCCTGCTTTGCTTTTTCCCCTGGGCAGAGCATCTCACAATGGGGTGATGTAATTGTACGAGCCATGTGGTGTGTCGTTTTAATGCCCATTGAAAAGAGATAGCTCTCGGAGGGCTTTATCAAGGATAAGTCATTGTAGTAGACAAAAAGCACAGATCCAGCTCCTTTAATGTCTTGTGGAGATTATAATACACTACATAATTTTTTGTTTCAAATTCTATTTTAGTTTAGCACCCTATTCACCCCTTGTTTTGTTACCATCTATATCATAACTAACCCATACACACAGGTCTCACTTAAAATTAAATCTCCTGGTGGAACACAACTGCTTTCCCCATCTGCATTTCCCAAAAATGGCAGACATGTCCTTGGGCAAAATCAGTCCCACGGTTGGGTTTGCCATTGCTTGAGGTGTGAATAATCCAAAGAGTCTTTCTGAAAATACCTTTAATGTGTAGAACAGGGAGTCTCCCTCTCTACTCTGTGCAAGTGTTCTGACTGGGCAGGACCAGATTGATTTATAGACCCTAGGGTATTGACCGTCCAAGTGGCCTTTGATAAATTTGCTTCCCAATTTTTGAAGGTCCCCCCACCAAGTGCCTTCAGGGTGTCTTTAGGTAGTCCATTACAGCGTTTGACTCCACCGGCAGCTGCCGGATATTAGGGGAAATGATATAGCCATTCAATGCCATTTTTTCTCTGTTTAGGAGGCTGTTCTTAAATAAGTCCCATTATCCGTCTCGATTCTCTCTGTGGTGCAGCGTCTGCATGGGACTTGCTTTTCTGAGACCAAGATGATGATCCGGGTAATAGCATAGGGCACAGAGTAGGAATACAGTCGTCAAGTGGTGGCTTCAAACATGGGAAAGACCTAGCGCTAGCCTTGGAGGGTTTGGTGAAGGGTGATATAGTAAACCTGACAGGAATGCCCGTACCTATAATTTAACCATCGTCCACCGTAGCACAGAGGCTTCGCCCGCTTGGCCTGCTTGATTGTAGCACAGGTCCCAAAACGGTGGATGACCTCTGAGATGCTGTTCAGAGTAAGGTCTAACCCTCGGCCACGGGCCTATCGGTATGTTGCTTCTCTCCCCTGATGACCAGAGGCATCATGGGCCCAATGAGTTAGGAATAATATTCCCTTTTGCTTCTAGTCCAAATCCACCTGCGATACTTTCACCTTGGCACTTCTGTCCAGCTGCTCGTTGTTGCGATGCTCTTCATTAGCCCGGCTCTTGGATACATGTGCATGCACATGTCGAAATTCATCGCAACCTCCCTACCCCGGCGGCGATGTCCTGCGAAAACTCAGTGGCCCAAATTGGTTTCCCTAAGCGCTGATGGCCGGCATTCCTCCAGGGATCCAGCCATCCCCACAGAGCATAATTTACTATCCAAGAGTCGGTGTAGAGCCTCGTCCACTTCCCTCGTTGAGCAATATGAAAAGCCAGCTGGATGTCACGAAGCTCTGCGACCTGGCTCGATCTACTTTGTTCTTCGGTAGCTTGTGCTACGGGTGGTCGTTACTGCAGCTTTCCATTTCCCATTAGCGCCTACAAGTAGGCAGGAAAGGTCAGTGAGGAGGGCATGGCGTCTTTCACTCTTTGGTTTCTCGGTATAATGGTGTGGCTTCCTTGTCACGTGTCACATGCTCTTCCTCTTATTCAGGAGGTAAGTGAAAGTTCCCAGCTTCAGGCCAGTTTGCTATCATTTTCTGTATCACAGGGCGATTCCAGTTGGGGTTTCCAATACCTGCGCGCTGCGTGAAAACGGCCATCCATTTGTGCCACATGTAGTGGGTGGCGTGGTGTGTGAAAGGAACCTCTCCCTTGAACATCCACCCCAACACCGATAGTCAGGGAGCCAGGAGCTGCTCTTCAGTACCAAGGAAGCTTGAACTCCTTCATTGGCGGCTAGGATTTCTTTCTCCTTGGGAGTGTAGTTGGCTTCAGACCCTCTGTAGCTCCAGAATCCCAGTGGTCGACCACGCGTCTTACCAGGTGCAAAAGGCTCCAAGGCCATTGTTCTCCGCTGCAGAATAAAGCAAATTCTTCACCTCTGGCCCTGTCCTGACTGGGCCGAGGTTAACGGAAGAGCGCTTTCCTGCTTGATCTGAGTGAAGGCTTGTTGGTGTTCAGGGCCCCAGTGGAAATCGTTCTTCTTACAGGTAACCAGGTACAGGGCTGACGTTCTGACTGTAGTCAGGAATGTGCTGTCTCCGAAAGCCTATGGCACATGGGAAAGCTGGTGTTTCTTCATGTTCCCGGGTGGAGAAATGACAGTGATATTATTGATGACCCCTGCGGGAATCTGACCCTCTCCATCTTGCACTTTACTCCGAGGAACTGGATCTCTGTGGCAGGTCCTTTTAGTTTGCTCTTTTTGATGGCGAATCAGGCTTCCAGTATAATCTGTTTGAACTTCTCTCCTTTTTCAAATACTTCCTTTGACGTGTTCCCCCACACAATGATAGCATAGATGTACAGCAGAGGTTCTGAAGCCCCACCCTTTTCTAGTGCAGTCTGGATCAGTCCATGGCAAATGGTGGGCTGTACTTCCACCTCTGGGGCAATGGGTTCCAGGAGTACTCTATGCCACTCCAGGTGAAGGTATACAGGGGCCTGTGCTGTGCTGCCAGGGGAGTGGAGGAAAAGGCGTTAGAAATATCAGTACTCAGGTACCATTGTGCCACTTTGGTCTCCAGCTCCTTCTGATATCCCAGCCTATCTGGTGCGGCAGCCTTCCATGGTGGTGAGACATCATTCAGGCCAAGGTGACCTACCGTCAGTCTCCATTCTCCACGGACTTACGCACTGGCCATGTCGGACTATTAATGGGTGATCGAGCATTTCTGACCAGCCACTGGCGCTCCAGCTCACGAATTATCTTTTTGATGGGAACCATAGATTTCCTGTCGGCGAGGTATTGCTAGCGGTGCACTGTTGCTCTGGCGATCTGTACCTATTGTATTCAAATCTCAGTAGTCCGTCAGCAGAGGGGTCGTCTGAGACAACAGGCAAGGTGCTCAGTTGTTTGTTGCCTTCTGTCTCTATCTCAGAAATGGCTATTTCAAAGAACAAAGGGGTATCCCTGCTTTTCTGGGATAGCTGCGGTTGTTTATGTCGAGGACACCTGGGGCCTCTGGGCCAGTTAAGATGTGGTGTTTCTGCCAGTCCTTCCCAAATAAGATCACTTCAATTTCCAGTACAGTCATATGCTGGGATGAGTCTGTCAGCTCAAAAATAGCAGTGGAGTAGGCTACCACATATGTTGATGGCATCGGAGTACTTTGAGCGCCGGTGTCAACCAAAGCCGTATATCTTTGTTGGTCAGATGCGCCAGGCCATCGGATTCACACGGTCCAATATATCCGAAATATCCTGTCTTCTACCTGCAAGAGGAAGGGCTCCTTTAGTCCTGGTCACTGTACACGTTGCTCCCTTCCACTGAATATGCCCCTGAGGCCTCTTCAATAGGATCAGTCATATTAGCATTCCTACACTTTCTGTTGTTCTATCCACGAGAGACAGGAGCAGCTTTTACTCCAGATGAGCTTCTTGTGGTAGTTGTCCATCTTTTCAGTTCACCTACCTGGGCTGCTAAGGAAGAGGTGTGTTGTCTAGCCCACTTCCTCATATCGTCTCCGTGGTCCTGAAGAAAATCAACTGTTACTTAGTGGAGAGTGTACTCTCTCCCTGGCTCAGAGACTCTTGTTCCTGATGGATGAGACTCGTTTTCGTTCTGGAGAGCTGTGATAAATTATTTCCAAAGTTACTTTTCCATTCTGTGATGGCCTTTTTCAATAAAGCTCCGTACTTGCTCAGCCAGCCTTTTTTCCACAAACCAGACACAGGTTCGAAACGCACCGATGAGAGTGTCTTCATAAATTCTTAGATTATTGAACAAGACGACCATCATATCCTCTTCGTCCCTTCATTGCTGCATTGCGAGGTAACGGGAGTATATCTCTGGTCCAAGACGTGCGAATATCAGACACATGTGAGATGTGCACAAGAAACCATCTGACTTTTTCGGAAATCTCTCGTCTTCTGAGAAGATGATCTCCAGGAGAGCCAATTCCCACAGGAATCGCATACCTTTTTCCATTTTGCTCCATTTGCCTTGGTCGAAATGGAGTCCTTCTTTACAAAACTCCTTTCCCTTTTTTTGCCAACAGTCGCCGTCAGAAGCTGAGGGTTTCCTGAGTTCTCCAGATCCCCAGGTCACTCTCCACATCCCGAGAGAGGGTCCCCAGTTTCCTGGAATCACTTCCCTCCAGAATTGTGTCGTTGCAGGCAGAGTCCCAGATGCGAAGAAACCAGGCCAGATCGGACACTTTTGTATGGCAAGGGAAAGCCTCTGCAGATCTTGCAGCTCACCCAGGGTAAGAGAGTGAGTGATGATCTTCGGCTACTTCACTTCTGCTGGGTGGGAATGTCTAGTTGTTTGTCCTTCGTCCATAGGCGGACTCATTTTATTTCCGAATTCTTTTTCTGGACGAGAGGAACTGCTACTGTCTTTGGTTATTTTGATTCCGTGAAAATTTGTGTGGAGGCCTTGAGTGTGCTTTTGTTCCTTTCCCCTCTTTGACAGTCTTTGTAAACATGCACACCAGCTGCCTTGCATTTGATTCCTTTCCCCTCTGTGACAGTCTGCCTAGACGACGAGAGCAGCTGCATTGCTTTTTCTTCCTTTCCCCTCTTTGAGAGCCTTTGTAGACTTGGACACCAGCTGCCTTTCTTTTGGTTCCTTTCCCCTCTGTGACAGTCTGAGTAGACATGGACAACAACTGCCTTGCTTTTGAATACGTTCCCCTCTCTGAAAGCCTGCAAAGGCATGGTGCCCGATGTTTTGCGGTTTGGTTCCTTTCCCCTCTGTGGCGCTGTACATAGACGTGGACGCCAGCTGCCTTGCGTTTGGTTCCTTTCTCCTCTGCAACAGTCTGCGAAGACATGGTGCCTCTTGCTTTTCGTTTGGTTATTTCCCCTCTGTGACAGTCTTCATAGATATGGACACCAGCTGCCTTGCGTTTGGTTCCTTCCCCTCTGTGACAGTCTGCGTAAACAGTGTTGCCTGTTACTGTGCTGCTTTCCTTCTTTTCCTTCTTAGGATGCTCTGTCACACCAAGCATTCTGACCCTGAAGACAAAGCAGTACCAACAACAAGTTAATGCCATCCTTGACATTCAGAGAGATGTCAATGTTTTCAAAACTGCTGTGTCAGGCCAAAAAGGCTGGATAAAAACATTCTTAACTCCTCCCCCCAGGGTGCGATTGTTGAGGCCCGATACATCAGCCTACATTAGGAGAAGCAAACAAAATTGAGTATATATTCCGAATGATGTTTATTGCCTCGGAGGTTACAATGCGCTAGACATAATAGACCAGTAAAGCAATTTTTTTGCCATACCCTAGTCTACAGAGGAGCATTACAGGTAGTTCCCCACGTGAGGAAAGATATAGAGAGCTAGGTACAAGACCCATATAAGCGTATTGAGCATCATAGTGAATAGGTGGCTTCTAAAATACAAAATAGTAATTCTGGCTTTTCTCAGAACCTGTCACACTTTGGGTTCCAAAATGTCTAGTAAGTTTGAAAGCAAACTAGTGAGGGACTCTAAGTCAGAAAGATGTTTTAGTAGGAAAAATATAAATGCGATAGTACAGAAAAAAACAACCAACTGGCAGAGTCAGGATACAACCTGAACCCCTGTCATTCAGGGGGTTGGTAGCAGTCCGATTAAATGGTGGCTGCAGTCTTCCTGGAATGATGGTTCTGTAGAAGCAGTGATCTTATAGAAGGGTCTGGTCTTCCTCTGAAGGTCCAGTGGTGTAGAAGTGTCTGGTCTTCTTCAGGGAAACCAGTGGAAAATGCTGTCTGTGCTGTTCCAAAACCCAGATTATAGCCTCTTGGGAATGCTTGGTTCCTCCTCCTGGGCGGAGCATCTCACAATAGGGTGATGAAATTCTATGAGTCATGTGGTGGGTCTTTGATTGCCTGTTAAAGAGAGATAGCTCCTGGAGAGTGTTACCAAGGATAAGTCATGGTAGGAGATAACAAGCACAGACCCACCTGTTTTAACAGATTTGTGGGCATGAATAGATTTTGAATGATCAAACAAATTCATACAACACATTCCATCGAATGGACATAAAAAGCACACACTTGTTGTAATCCAAAGTTGAGAGGGATAGAAAAGTTTTTTATTTTTCTCTACTGCTATCCTTATACCTCTTTACAATGGCTGTGCCTTATTGGGATTGGCTGCTTAGCAAACAATAACAAGGCTGTTTAACAAACAAAGACCATTCAGGTAATAGAACAATTAGCTATACAAGCAAAATGTAGTTGCTACATATTATCCACAACTTCTTCCTGGTACACTCTCAATGTCCCATAACAAGGACATCCCCTCCTTGTGTCCAGAACAGCTTCTCTCATTGATTATCTTCTTGGCCTTCTCTGTGGGATTCACTGAAGCTGCAGAATTTTCACTGCAAAACCTCACGGGTAAATTCTGACCAGTTTCAGGCCTGACTCTGTGAGGCCCCCAGACCAGCTGTCAGCCTCATCAGAGAAGAAGCAGGGAGAGCATGCTGACAGGGTCATGGCCACTTTTCTGGCCACTCACAGCTCTTTTCCTGCCACAGCAATGTAACACCTGCTCCAAATCCTTAGATGCGCAGTTAACAACCACGACCTTCAACCCTGCTGCTCCATGGGCATGCCCTTGAGCAAGAGGACGGCAGGAGTTCTTTCCCCACACACTGCTGCTCCTTGCGGATCGACAGTCAGGATTAAGTTTAGGGTCAGTGTGTGGGTCAGGGTTATATTATGGCGTCAGTGTTAGGGTTGGGTTGGGTTTGTTATCAGTATTAGGGTTAGAAAAATACACCAATCCCTCTCCAGATTCTGTCTAATGCTAACTATTTTTGGGAATATATATTGAGGAATATGCATAAATGTGGGAGATGTGGAAGGCACGTGCTGGAGGTTAATGCTGAGGCTTTTGGAATGCCAAATGCAGCCTTATCCAGGCCTCTTCATCCGCCGACACCAAGAATATTTCATTTTTGCTTGGTCTTCATTTTTAAATCACCTGCCTTCAAGATACATACCTCTTTTTCAGACAGTTAACACCTGAAGTTATTACTTTTCCAGCTCAATAAGAAACTTAGGAAACATTCGGAGTTTGCTCGAAACCATTCCAGGAGGAACCCCTGGATTATACATCATGGTTGCTCCAGTAATGAAATGCAGCTTTTCTTTTAGAATTTCAGTTCAATGGTGAATCCTTGTGTGGGGATGCATTCCTACACTCTTTCCGCAGGACAAAAGAAGTTTGGAATTAGCTCAAAAATTCATTCCAGTGACAATTTCAACTAAGGAATACTTTTACATAGTGCATTCTACTCTTGCACAAGAAAGGTTCTTAAAATATAATTACATGTATATATATATATATGTATTTCTTGTTATTTTTACTTTTTGGCCCACACCGTGATTTCAGCTTCCTTTTCTGCAGGAAATGTGCAGCGGTGTTTATGGAGTCCTCTTAACACAAGAAGAGCCAGCATCCTTTGGAAAGTTTTCCTGTCCTGAAGGCATCAGCAGCACAGTTAGGTGGCTGGAATCGAAGAATATTCCATTTTCATCTCCTTACGAAATTGACGGGAATGACGGGAGTTGGGGGTGGGTCGAGCCACACTGTTCGAGGCAGTGATTAATGAGGACTAATCCAAATACTTTTCCATGTCTCCAACAGGAGAAAGCTTGTCTTATGTGGCTGATGTATCTGGCCTTCTGGGTTGTGAATAAGAGCTTTCACTTACTGCACACCGCTGTACTGCTTCGATAACTGCCCTTGATAGGCATACTGGAATTGATAGGAAGGTTTTACATTTATATACGTGTGGAAATACAAATATATTTATGTTTTTACATCTGTGTATACTTATATTCAGAAATATCTTATCCCACCTGCTCACGTTGCTGGCAAAAACCCCCGATTTCCTGGTTAGAGGTCATTCTTAAAAACTTTTAAGCCTATAGCAGTATTTCTACAGGTTACAGAAAACACTTTCAGCCAGTGTTCTACATTGCATGTATATTTGCTTAAAAAATACTTGTTTTGTATTTTATATAAAAAGCATAAGATTGCATTATTAAGCTTAATTTTATCTTTCCTGCTAAGCATATTTTTTGCACCTTTTAGAGGTCCTCTCAACTATGCCTAGAAACATGGTTCTTTGTTCCCGTGTCCTTGTTCTATTGTATGTTCTAATGCATAACTGTATGTTCTAATTTTATCTTCTCTTAGTATTTCCTCAGGCTAAGCTCTTTCCTAAAATCTTTCTGCTTTATTCTTAAAACCTGCTTTTGTTTCTCACCCCTAGAAATCCCTTTACATATTTCTATATTTTCTACAATTTTCATCTTTGTGTGAGTGTAAATTGGAAAGTATCAATTTACTTTTCGTAGTGAAAGTTGGCTGCTCTTAAGGGATTGAACTTCATTAAACACTGTCTGTCTATATTTCCTGTGCTGGAGGAATATTTTCTACATATCTAAGAGAAGACAATTCTGTTTCTTCTGCTGTAAAGCTAATATCCCATCCTCTAAATCAGAAACATTCCTTCACTCTTCTAAATTTAAAATATCAGAAGAATCACTGAAGAAACATGAGTTTTATTTTCTAGAGACCACTGTCAGGAGAGCTGAGAATTAGACGGACTTACCATGAAGGACACGAAGCTCTGGGTGATGAGCTGCAGATGAACACAGAGTTTGCCTCCGAGAATGGGCTTGAGAATGGACTGGGAAGATGAGAATAACACTTGTGACACACGTGGGAAGCATTAAAATTATCTCAGAGAGGCACTTGTAGCCTGCAGAAGGAGGTGGACATGAAGTACTTGTGCTCTTCTCTTGGAAACTCTGTTGGAAGTGCAAGAAAGAAGGCGTTTCCTTCAAATCTTCTCCCTGCTGTGACAACTACTGCCAGAAACAAAGTAAGGGTCCAGCTGGGGACCCCCTCCAGCATCAGCTTTCACTTCCAGAGTCAAAATAAGAATTTACATCACTGTTCTTCTGAGCGCCCCAGAAAACCAGGGATGATAGCGAAACTCCTTGAGGACAACAAAAGCGCCGCTTTTTGGTATGTGTTTACTGAGGATCTGGAGCCTGTCTCCAAGGAAGCTCTGCCCTATTGATGCAGGAAATGTGGCTGCTCTTTCCATGGCGCGAGCAAGCTGCAGGAGCAGAGTCCAACTCACCAGCTGGAAAATGGCTGCCGCTCTCTTATCTCTGCTAAAGCGGTCTTCAGCTGGCCAACCTGCGTATGCACAAGCTCATCCATTTAAGCGAGAAGCTGCACAGATGTTTGGAGTGTGGCAAGGGATGCATCCGCACAATCGGCATCTGGACGTACCTGCAAAATGTGTACAAGATTGAGCGCTCTATGGTGATCCTGGGGAACCGCACGCCCAGGACATCTTGGTCCATGGTGCACCATAGCCGGCAGAAGGTAAAGTACCAGAGCAGTCTTGTCCTGAAAACCCAAAGTCTCACGAAGGCCACTTCAAATATAATTGCCCGACGTGTGGCAAAGGCTTTGATAAGTCGCATTTGCTGTCCAAGTACAAAGTAATCCATTGTGGACAAGACCTGGAAGTGTCAGTGGTGTGGCATGGCATTTCTGGAGCTGCTCAGGTTTAAGAGACATCAGCCGACTCACTCTGGGGCACAGCCCTTCTACTGTGAGGGGTGTGGGGGAACTTCACCTGGCTGGCATCGCTCCAGCACATTCACCGCATCTACACATGAGAGAAGCCGTACTCCTGTAATTTCTCTGTGCATTCTTTCACCGTGTCAGGGGCTCTATGGAGGCATGAGCGCATGCACATTTTGGAGAAACAGTACTTTGTTGTGTCTTTGGTTTATTTGTACCTGAAGGAGGTCTGCTCATTCAGGCTGGAAATGCACACAGTTTTATGTGCTCTGCTGGGTCCAGACCCGCTGCCCAACAGTGGCTGACAAGGAATGCCGCATCAGAGGCAGCTTAGGGGCTTGTACTGGTAGGGATAGGGGTTTTTATGAATACACATCTTACTTACCCTTGAGTGATGAAATGGGAGGCTTAAGGAGACTGGTATTAATCACATGTGCTTCCGCTTTCTCTGTTTGCTGGACTGGTAATGCATCAACTTGAGTTTTTTGCACCGATTTGCAAGCACAGGCTGTGAGAACTCACTGGATTAATTCTCCCTGCCCTCTTGTTTGTGACGTCTCTTTGACAGTGGGTTTGGAGAACTGGTAATTTGCTGATTTAGAAGAGTTCCTAGTTATCTCCCTATCACTTCTTTCGTTGTATTTTGCTGAGTTTCTTTCTGTTTCATTTCTTTTCATTTGGAAGGGGGAGTATCATGCTAGTTATTAAAAAAACCAAATCCTACTTGCAAAAGAGCTCCTTAAAAAACACAGCAGTTACCAAACGTATTTCAGGACTTTTTTTTCTGAGGCTATACCAGTAGTTTATGCACTTTTTTGTGATGGGTTGAATGCCGGTTCTTAATGAGGAACGTTTGTTTTGTCGATGAAGGTGCGTGCTCTTGGTGAGATGGGGGTTATAATATATTCTTTCTCTGATGGAACCATGCACACTAATTCTATCCAGCTGAATATTGTGGAAGGAAATACAGGAGGTCACAAAATTCAAAGGGCAGAAAACCAAATTTAAGCCACCTTTGCTGTTCATTGCATAGGAACGATGTTAAATTAAGTATTTTCACACACAAAGACGCTTCCCGTAACAAAAACATGCTCTGTGCTGTCTCCAAATACTGCTCAAAATAGCTGTTAAACTCCACTTTTACTTAGATTCAAATGGTTAGTAGAGAAAAATTTCTTTATAAATTAGCCTGGCAGCCTTGGGCAGGTAGGTGTTGACAAATCCTCCAAGGCTGTAACTTCTAAGAGGTATGTAATGCCTCAGTGTTCACAGTGGGGCTTTAATTTTGAAACTTAATAATGACTTTAAATCTGCTGCTAACCACTGTGGTAGAAGCATCCATTTTGTCCGGAAATTGCAGCCTGAATTTCTTTTTCATATCAGAATGCTTTGCTTCCCTTTTCCCTACTGGCTGCCGTAATTTCATTTATTTCTTTCCAGGGCTTTCTGCCTTTTCTCTGGAAAGTTGTGCAAGAGAGTGACGGTAAAGCTCCAGGATAAGCTCATTTCTTGCCAGATTACCTTATATAAAATACTGATTGTACCATTTTTTCCTATGTATTACGGAGTAAAAACTGATGCTGGCAGCTCAGCACCTTACACTTATGCAGAGGAGATGAGCAGGTGTCACACAGTGGATCCTGTCATGTTTGGTGTCCCGTCCTTGACTCAGCTCAAGATGAAATTCTGTCCACAGCAAAACTTTAACTTGATTTTAGCTGGGAAGTAATTGGCGTCACTAACAGACCATTTCCATTTCATTCCTTAAGGATTTTTCCAGACGAGGGAACTGATCTGCATGGTGCTTCTAAGGGGTGTGTTCTCTGGTCTGTGTGTCTTTGTAAAGCTGGAATGGCTGCACTGGATGGGTTCTGCAAACTCCCTTCTGGAAGAAGCTCCAGTTGTTCTAGGTTTTCAAAGGGCCTTTGATGGGGACTCTTAAAACAGGTCAGTCTTATCTGAAGCCTGGGCAAGTCCTCAGAGAGGAAAGATTTTTGCGTGAAAAGATTCCTGGCTGGCTGTAGATGAGTGGTCTGCAGAGAGAGGACACCAGTGATGTTCTGTGGGGACCATGGTGTTCAGCACCATCTGAGATGACCTGGAGAGAGGGCAGACAGCGAGGTGAAAAAGCTGTTCCAGAAGCTATCATGCATTAAGTTTCCACTAATTTCTTAATCCCAGTTTGAAGTAATCAGCTGCAGTTTCCCTTGTTCATCATCCTGCTTTTCCTTTGGGTACGGAATTCTCCTGCTGAAGGCGGGTTTAACATCCACTTAAACAACCGCTATGCCCATCTTTCTGTTGTTTGACAGTTCTGCTTAGGCGCTTACCATAGTTGGGAACATCTATTTAATCTCTTTCTTGGTGCTACCAGTCAGTGGAATTCGTACCTCTGGCATAACGGTGGAAGTATTTTGAACACAAGTCTGTTATATAGCAAGAGTAAATGGTTGTTGAAATGAAAATACCAGGCTTAACGAAAAGGTTATTAAAAAGACACTTGCCAGGAAGGTTGGCTTGCTGAAACACATATAAAGAGCCATGACACGTAGCTGACATTAGGCAGAAACTTCTGCTCTGCAGCATTAAGGATGGTTTGAAGTGTCTGCTTTCAGCAGAAGTAATTTTTCTTCTTCCAGAGTAGCCGGAATATCGGTTAGCTCATTTCGGTCCGGGAAGGCCATGGAAGGTACAATCCCACTGGCACTGTTCTCACTGACCCTTCATTGCCAGGACGTTTCAGAAGCCCTTGGGTAAGTTCCATACGGAGGGCTGGAACCCTGAGCTAGACTGAGCATCCTGATTTCATCACTGCATAGTATATCTGAAAAATAGAAAACAGAAACACCCTTTGTTTTTGCTAGTTTTCCTTTTGCTTCCCTACATTACTTCTGCCCAGCTGATTTCCATCATGGGAAAGTTGTCTCAAGACTAGGAATACAGAATAGCTCCAGCTCTGCAGATTCCAGGCCCTCACTGACCTGTCCTCACCAGGCCCACCAGCCTGTCCTTGGCAACTACAGTACTTTTCTCTTACTTTTTTAACGTAGGTGCTGATGTTAAAGTTGTTAACCTTTGATACCAAAGATACTGATGGTAAATATGTCCATGCTTGAGAAATGTGCCTACAGCACCTCTAACAAAGGAAAAGGTGCTGCTGTTCAGTCAGTGCCTCCCAAACACCATCCTCTTCCTCTTCCTCTTACACTGTTTGCCTACTCCTGGCATCGAGAAGTCTGAAGCAGGAGTCACCCACGTAAACAGGGAGCACCAAGCACTCCATCGTTTGTTGATCAGCCCCGGCTAAGGGCCTTGAAATCTCTGGAGGATGCTGCTCCTTTTAAAAATGAAGCTTCATCTGGCCCTGATCTTGTAAATTTTCTGTTGGCACAAGGAGCTCCTGCTTCCAGACAAACCGAGAAGCAGCTGAGCCCTCACCAACAGCTATCTCACCAGCAGAACAGCAGTTGAAGACCGTTTTACTAAGATAACATTTTGGAAAGGAGACCTATGTCTTTATTTGTGTGAGCTCAGCTCTGTCTGATGCTTTGAGGAGTAAAATTGTGGGCTTGTGCAAGGTTATACTCCTCTTCAAGGAGAAAGCCCTGAATGGGAGCAAGCTTGCGAACTAGCTAATAAAAGTCTCTACACCAGAGTGCAGTCCACTTGTAATTTCTTTCATGGATGTGCTGCTGAACTACCCCTATTCTGCGGAAATGTTGTTTTCCGGAGGAGGATGTGCTCAAGGTGGTGTGCTCAAGAAGTTAATGTTATGGCTTTCTTGTTTATCTGCTTCAAGAAATCATCAGTGCCACCAATTCCTTTTCTCAGTAAGGGATCTATTGAATTGTTGTTCCAGGGCTTTACCCATGAAAGCAAGAGTAGTCACTTGTTCTCTTTCTCTGCAAGACTACAGCAAACACGCCATTGGCTGCAAGGGATTCTTAGGGAATGATCGTGTTCTGGCCTTGAATATTTCCGGGAATAGAGCATTCTCTCTGGAAAACCTGCGGCAGTGTTTCACCACCCTAATTGTAAAAATTTCTTCCTTACAGCTAATGAAACCCTCAGTTAAAACCATTACTTCTCATGCTATTTCAACAGGCCTTGAAAGGAAGTCCGTCCCCATCACTCTAAGTTACTGAAAGGCCGTACTAAGATCTCCCCAGAGCCTTCTCCAGGCTAAGCAAGCCCGATGTCAGCCTTTTCACATAGAAGAGATGCTCCGTCCACCCTTTCATATTTATTACTTGTTTCAAAAAAAGACAAGATTGCCTGTAGGTGTTTCTTTGCTGAATATTGTCCCAGGAGCCTGAGAAGAGCAGGCCTTTACATTAGACTTGAGGAGAGGCAGTGCTCTGCAACACGGTTCCATGTATTCCCATGGAAGTGTTTCTGCTGGCAGGAAGATACAGCTGCTAGATGGAAGCAGACTTTGCCAGAAAGCACAGCTGTGTTGGAGAGCTGTGGGAAAATCAGAGCATTGACAACACACTGCCTCGGCTGCTAGCACCACATCCAGAAGTTTGGGGGTGGTTTTCCTTCTTTTCACTCCTTGGAGCGTTTATAGGTAATTAGAGAGAGTATTTATTTCCAGTTTATTCAACTGAGCTATAACAACAACTTTAAAATAACCCCAGGAAAAGGCGTGCATGTAAACACAAATAATATGCCTGAGTTTACATATATGATTTCCTACGTATATGATTAGGCCCTTGGTGCCTGCCCCCCATGAACACAAGCAACCCTTACGGTCGGGGTGAGGGTTGTGGGGTTACAGGGAAGGTTTAGGAGTTAGGGGTTAGGGG